>JARBWK010000002.1:60216831-60289331 GCA_030556195.1 Anolis apletophallus
CCATTTCATTTTTTTGTAGATTAACTGTTTTGTTGTGGTCTTAATTTACTTAATTTAATTTTTACAAGTCTTTGATATTTTCTTTTGACTTGTTACAAGTTTATGCTCTATCGCTGGCGCTGAGGCGCGCGGGCTGCTAACAAAGACCTAAAGCAATACTAGAATCTAAACAACAAATTTACTCCAGGAACTTACCAGTGCTCCTTTCTTTCTCTTTTATTTATTTTCTGTTTTATTCCTTATTTGAAAGTAGTCTGCTTGATCTGCTTCTCACAAGGACAGTTAGCTGACTGATTTAAAACACAGAAACTAGGCTAACTCCTCCCACCTGGCAGGATGTGAGTCAGCTGGGAGCTGCTGTAGCAAGCCCCGCCTTCAAGGATGTGCTTGAGGCATCTTGAAGGGAAAACAACTGCTTTGCAGCTGCTAACAAAGACCTAAAGCAATACTAGAATCTAAACAACAAATTTACCCCAGGAACTTACCAGTGCTCCTTTCTTTCTCCTTTATTTATTTTCTGTTTTATTCCTTATTTGAAAGTAGTCTGCTTGATCTGCTTCTCACAAGGACAGTTAGCTGACATGATAGTTCCTACATCATATCCCATTGCGGCTGCCGACGAGGCTGCTCCAATTCTAAACGAATGGGTACCAAATTGTTTGCCCTCTAAGCCTAGCAGCTTCAAGGCCCTTTTAGTAACTGCCCAAAATTGATATTTGGATAATGGCGTCCCATCCCGATGGCACTACAGGTAACCCGCAGCCGGACCCCGGAGTGCAAGGTAGCGCGTCATGGCCAACACCGACAAAGTTCTACATCACTGGCTCTACCAAGCCTGACCAATGAGCCCTTGGCAGTTTGATCAGTCTTTGATGACCTGACCGTTATTTCCAACATATCACCGTCCAATTTAATGTCAGACACCAAGAATGCTCGTTGTGACGAGTCGGCTTTGGATGACGCCACCAACTCACTCTAAAAGCGCCAAAAAAGGCGGTCAAGGCAGCCGAGTGGAATAAAGCCTGTTCGTACTGGGAATCGCATACAGAGGCCCACTGGTGCCCAAGCCCTTTTAAAATGCCTGGCGTCAAAGGCTCCCTTGTGTCAACAACCCTGCCACTTTGCTTAGACCACCCTGCCATTAGTTTGTGTAGGCGGAAGTCGTTTGTTGGGTCAGACATGCCCTGCTATCCCGCTGGCGTTGCAGTTCTTACCGCCGCATAGGAAACAAACCGGGTTGGGGGGTAGGAAGGGGAGAATTTTCAAACTAGCTGTCTCCCCTGCACCGCAGCACAGACCCATGCTGCCAAGATGGCTGCCCAACTCCACATATCGCCATGGCCCCTAAAATGGCTGCCTCCCAGCTTGCCTGGCCACAAAATGGCTGCCACCCAGCTTCCACCCAAAATGGCCGCCCCCTGTAGTCAAAGACTCAGCCATGCGGCCAAAATGGCTGCCGCACTCCCAGCCTGTCTTCATGCTCCCAAAATGGCTGCCACCCAGACAGCTGTGCCGTGCTGCCAAGATGGCTGCCGAAACCCACAGCCTCCCAATCTGTACCAACTTAACAGTGCACAAAATGGCCGATTAAAGGACCCAGTCCCTAAATGGCCGCTGCTCCCAAAATGAGCCTCAGTCACCCCAACTGAGCAGCTATCCAAAATGGCCACCCCTTGTTCTTCTTGCTAAGCAGTACTGCAACCAGCCTTACATATTGAGCCATGCGGCCAAAATGGCAGCCGACAGGGTAAAACTCCCACCACTGTGGAAGCAGCCTGCAAGCCTTTACCTTTCCAACTCCCCAAATCCCATAACTCTTTTCTTGTATCTCTCTTCTCACTCTATATATAGATATATGATTATTATGCTTGCTAGCAACCCCTCCCATTATTATTTCTGGGTGCTATAAAAATGGCACTAAGGGCAGGGCCTATACAAGCTGCGTCCCTAAGAGGCCACCCATGCTGTGGGGCCCATCTAGCTGCCCTTCTACCTCCCTATAAAGCACTACACCCCCCATGAGGAGCGGCCTGAAAATTTTACCAGGACCACACCAAAAACAGGGAATAATTGGAGAGGTGGGGTTCAAACCGGCATTCTTGAGCCATAAAAGGGGGCAAAGGCGGAAAGAGACAGGCAGCAAGCCCGGAAAGAAGCCACCAGGTAAGAGCGAGCGGCCATGAAGCCCGACTCAAAAAACCAGAGCTCTTGGCCTGCGCCTGTTCACCAAGGCAATCAGGCTCAGAATGGCCTGACGGGGCTTGGCCTCCTAGAGGCCACGCCCCTGCCTTGAAGGTTCCATGGAACCTTCCATCTCCCCTCGGAGTCGGGGGGCAAATGCCTCTCCCCCCAGCAAGCTGGGGTGAAAGGTTCATCTCCAACCACACCTCGTTGTTGAAAAATCAACCCCTCTTCTTTAATAATGACTATACATTTATAACATATTTTTACTGTCCCATACAAGCAGATCTTTGACAGGGTGTCTATCCACCCAGCTCCGCCCAAAGATTCCTGGGCACAGAATATTATTTGAAATTCTGGACCACTCCAATAACCACCATGTCAGACTATACAGAGAAGCCACTGAAATCCACAAGCACATGGACAATTTCAACAGAAAGGAAGAAACCATGAAAACAAACAAAATCTGGCTACCAGTATTGAGAAACACTAGGATCAAGATAGTTACTAGGCCTGTTTCCGATAATCAGATACTTCCGATTTTCAGATGTTTTTTTCCGGACTTCTGATAATTGAAGCAAATCCACTTCCCCAAACAGGAAGTGGATTTGCCATTCCGAGAGCTCCGTCGCCATTCTCAGAAAGGGCTCGGATGTCATTTCCGCCCTTTCTTTCTGCCTCTCATCATTGGCTGATGGCTATCAGGTTGGTTGTGTAAAATCACCAGATTTCCACCAGCCAATCAGGGTAAGGCAGCAAGAGAGGGGAGGTGCCAGTAGGCTTTAAAAGGCGAGTTTTGACTCTCCCTTCTGTGGACGCTATTTCTGAATACTTCTGAATATCGGAATACATTGTAGCAGCAAATTGGGAGTTATGGAACTCCAAGTGGCAAGTTACCTCTTACCAAAACGGCGGCATGGACGCGGGCGCAAGGATGAGGAATCACGCAACAACTTCACTGCTCAACATGAAATCAAAGATTTATTGCTTAACACCAGCTGGTGGGGTTGCCCACAGAACGTGCTGCGATAAGGGGCAAACGGCCCCGGTCATCCTTAACACAAAGCTCTTATACCCTTCATGGCGGCATCCACAAAAGCCCGCCCTCCTTCATGAACATTTCACAAACATCATTGGCTGGTGTTACAGAACATTTCATTAATCCAATAAAACATAACATTTCCATTTGCATCACATCTTAATCCCCTCCTATGTTAGAACAATGAACATTTCTATGGTAGTCTTTCCCACAGTACAACTATCAGTGGCTGGGACTTTCATGTTCCCAACTAGCAACATTTGGCTTCTGCAGACTCCTTGCCAGCAACGGAGGGGGCAGAATCCCTCTGCTCATGCGCAGTTCTCATCCATTTGGCACTAAGGTAAACAAACCTCATGCTTTGTACTGCTTGACCAATCTGAGCCTACGTTATCTACGCTAGGCACGGGGTGTACTTTGGCAAATCACAGCATTGGCCAGAAGCACCAATCACAGTGTAACATTCACGGAGCCTGTGCCTGCCTGATTCTTGGCACAGAAACCCACTTTTCTAAGCTCTACACATGTGCAGCATCACTCTCTGACTGTACTTCTGTTGGAAAAGTACCAAAACCGCTTTAACATCCAAATCAATTTCAATAAAATCACTAAAAAGGTGATTCACATCTGAAGCCAGAGCAAAACCAATATCCGATTCCACTTCCGAAACACATTTTTCCGTTCAAAAACAAGCCTAATAGTTACTAATGAAAACCATCCAAACACAGGAAGTCCCCAGGCAGCAAGCAATCAAGGGACAGTGAATACCACACAGACAAAAGATGCTTCCAGGCAAAAAACACTCCAAGGGAGCAAAGGTCTGGCTACTTCAAGGCAAGCGCCCCCTCCCTATTGCGTATGCAATCTTCACTATTGATTATGCAATGGATCCCACTCAAATACTTGCAATTCAGGCTTGCTAATTGCACCCTTCACACTTGGTTAATAGACATTGGTGCTTTCTTCCACAATGGACATTGTACAGGTATAAATGCTCCACTTGCTTTACCACATCAGATCCTCTGAAGATGCCAGCCACAGATGCAGGCAAAACACTAGGAGAAAGTGCTGCCAGAACACAGCCATACAACCCTGAAAGTACACAACACTCCAGTCCTGGGAGGATTAATAATTTGCCAAGCAAAAACGACAAACTGAAAAACTGGTTTGGAAGGGTAGGCCTAATCTCTTCAGTCCAGATAAAGCCCATTACCTGCTTCTTCAGACACTCTCCCTTTTTCCCTCCTCTTTTCTCTGCTACCATTGTCTCGAGAAGAAAACCATTTTATTGAAATAATTTTTCCCCATCTGTCACTGAAGAAGAACCCTTGCAATATCTTTTTCCTTTCTTAAAAACAACTTTTCCACTGAACCAAAACAAAGCATATAACATCCAACTCAGATGGATGGAAGTTCACTGGAAATTATTAAAGTTCAGTTTGGACAGCTTCTCAGATACTCATCTGCTGGGAAGGAAGAAATCTCATGACGCCAGAGGCAATTCCCACTCAAAGAGATAATAACTCCACATCCCTTCTTTGTAGAGGCTTGCCTTGACAAAATACTCTCCTGTTTCTGGATTTAGGTTTATGCTTTATTGTTAATAAATAAACAAAGGGGGAGAGGACTCACATATGTATGTGCAACCATGGATATGTTCTTGGGCACTCAAGGAAACTTCAACTATATAATATATGTCGTTGTGAAACTGTTGTGGGTAGAACATCCAGTAAGCCAGCCTGATATCCAGTTGAGAGGTAATCTCCTCAGGAAACTCAGAGGCAAACACCAGGAAATCCTCTTTAGAGCTATAATTAAGGTCTTGTTCCCAGAAAGCTGTTCAGGTGTTTCAGACAGGAGGTTCTCTCTTGGCATTACTTCGTGAACGAAGATTCTTAGGAAGGACTCATCCCATGCTTTTTACAAGCGTGTTGATGACTAAAAAGGCCAATCTGAGATAGGCAAGTTCAGTTGCAGAAAGCACAATAGAAAGTCTCCTTGGGTGATGTTGTTTCCATTCGGCGTGTTTTCTCAAAAGAGGCCGGAGCATTGTGGATAGTGCGTCTCCATGCCTCCCGATGTGAGGCCAGGGTGGACCATTGTTGGTGATCAATCTGGCCGAGCCTGAGATGTTGTTTCAGGGATTCCTTATATCTCTTTTTGGGGGCACCTCTCTTGCGCTGACCCTTGGTGAGTACACCATAGAGTAGTATCTTTGGGAGGCGGTGGTCCTCCATCCTAGAGACGTGCCTCAATGCTGGTGATCCCTGCTTGCTCAAGGACAGCAACATTAGTCACATAGTTGGTCCAGTGTATATTTAGGATTGTGCGAAGACAGCGCTGATGAAAGCATTTGAGGAGTCGTAGGTGTTGGCGATAGATGACCCATGTTTCAGACCCATAGAGGAGAATAGACAGTACGATAGTTCTGTACACACTCATTTTGGTGCTTTGCCTCAGGTGCTTGTTGCTCCAGACTCTTTTGTGAAGCCTTCCAAATGCACTAAATGCCTTTGATAATCTGTGATCTATCTCTTTGTCAATCTTGGCGTCTGAAGAGATGATGCTTCCCAGGTAGGTGAACTGCTGAACGGACTTAAGCAAAGATTTGCCTATGCTGTCGTGGGGATGATGATGTTTTTCCTATGGTGTGGGCTGGTAGAGGACTTCCATTTTCTTCAGGCTGACTTCCAGCCCAAACAGCTCTGCAGCTGTTGCAAAACAGGATGTTAGGCGCTGCAGGGCTGCTTCTGAATGGGCAGCATCGTCGGCAAAAAGCAGCTCACGGACTAGATAGTTTAGAGTCTTAGTGCGAGCCCTCAGACGGCTTAAGTTGAACAAGCTACCATCAGTACAATAGAGTATATATATGCTGTCTTCTTCTTCGAGGTCTGCCGTAGCCCTTTGGAGCATCATGCTGAAGAAGATTGTAAATAGGTTGTAAATAGATTGCAAGGTTGTGCAAGAACACAACCTTGTTTCACTCCATTAGTTATTAGAAAGGGCTCCGAGAGAGCATCGCCGTATCTGACTTGTGTTTCAGACATGAGGTTCACCTCAGTGAAATCTGTATTGTGTTATATATTTTCTATTCAGTTATTCCATTTATTTTCTCTGAGTCTGACATCTATTAAAAACTCTCATAATCACATTCTAGATGATTTACATTGCCTCAGACCATTTCCCAACTCTCACTTTTTTCTCCTGGGAGGATTTCCCAAATGGCAGATCTCCATTTTCCTGCTACAAGGGAGACTCCATCCACATCTGGCATCACAGGGAATCCCTAGCCAATGACTGCTCGGATCCTAGCTCAACCATTCCTGAGCCAATCAGGGGAAAGAGTGATCTTTTGAATGGCTGCCAAAAATGCCTTGCACTCTTCTGTATTGTAATGCCAGTTTTTTGAGTGATTATGCTGTTCTGCTGCCTTCACCTGATACATTTTGAATGGATAACTGTTTTCAGTAACATCCTCATGACTAAGGGTTTTAAAAAAATTACACATGCACACATTGGGAATCCAAGGTGGATTCAGACATTACCTGAAGTTTGGACTAGACCAAAGTTTCTTAAACTGTGGATTGTGACCCCATTTGGTTTCCCCTAACTGATATGAAAATTTGTGCACCTTGTCACCTTGACATTTACATGTATTTGTTAGCAACAATGTGCATCAAATGCTTCAGCTGTACTTCATAAAAAAGGAAAACCAGCCTGCCGTGTTTAGAAAGCCTTGCAGATGTTGATTTTGCTTCATAGCGATCTCATCAGTTTAAGAAATACTTCCAATTTTGAATATATCAGAGGACATCTTGTAACTGGAGATGAAATAAGTTAATTTATGAAATATGAGTTCTCTAACTAACCACCTCTAACCCTATTTATATTGATGTTAAAAAAATCTAAGTCCAATAGGAAGTGAGCTACAAAAACAAACCAACATTTGTGTGTAGTAATTTCTCACATGAACAGAGTCTGTTTAAATTAAACTTATGGAACAATCTTTAAACATTGTTCTACTGATATGGTTAAAATTGGTAAAATCTAGTTTGGGCCTCTTCCTAGCATCATACTTTCCACACACTTTGAGAACTTGATAAGAATGGTTATTCTGTTGCACATGTAATATTCAGGGAAATGTTGAGGGAGAAAAAAAGAGAGGAGAAAGACCAAAAAGTATGCAAAAAGCAAATAAATTACGAGACAGAAAGCCTGCAATTCTCATGAGACTAGAAATGGAGAATTACAGATATCTAATAAAACATTATTGGATTTGCATGATAGATGGAACCTGACATGACTTGTTTCACTCAAACTTAAAGACAAGATCAGAATGCTACTACTTTTCTGATTTTACACTTCTCAGAATTATTGTGGCTAAAAAAACCTTCTGAAATGCACATTCTATAATACTTTTACCATGAAATACATACATTTTTCATATATTAAGACAAAATGTATATAAAATACTAGTGATATTAATTTTCTTTTTTTTAAAAAAAACATTTTGTAATTGCATGAGTACACGAAAGACTGTTCCATCCCCTCTACCAATAACCATGCAATCATGAGTTTTACATTTTCAAGCAGCAAGCACTTAAACAAGTGAGCCAATGTCCCAGTTCTTAACATTCTACTGTTGCAAACATTTTCTGCTGCTCATGTTCAACATGTGATGACAGAGTTGGCTGTAATTCCACCCAGACTCAGTTTTAATTTTCTTTTCCCTCTAGATATTTCTGAATACCGTCTCTCTTCATAAATGTTCAATTTTGGAGCAATTATTTGCTTCTTAGATTCAATTCTGTTGACATTTGAAAACGGAAGTGTCTGCTGCCCTGTTAGGATCGATACAAAAACCTTGAGGCATTTATTTTACAGTTTCTGATCAATGTTTTGAGACAAACGCTGGCTGAAAGTTCAGCAAACAACTAACTCCACAAGCTTCATTATTTAGGGTGCATCTTGACAAGGCAGAAAAGGCAATGGTGATCCAAAGGGGTTGGGGGGGGGGGGTGGTACTCCTGATCAGCATCACCAAAAGTTATACATGCCTCCAAGATGGCTTAGGAGCTGGATGGAGATTGCACTCTACAACACTAAATCACCCTAGTGGCTGGATGGTGGTTGCAGGGTGAAGCAGTGTAAGAACCAGTTTTGTGCCATTTGGTTGGGATTATTATCCTGTCTCCCATGATCTGCCTTTTGCAGTACCTACAGGACACCAAAATTGGTGCTGGACACAGCTCAGTGCTTGGAGTGGTAATGTCCAAAGTTACAAAGCAACAAATGAGGTTGAGGAGGCGTAATTGTCGCCTCCCCCCATCTCCTCCTTCCTTTCTATAATTGCCTCTATCATCACTCCAAGTGCTGAGGTGTGTCTAGTGCCATTTTTGTGCTCAGTGGGCACCACAAATGGCAGATCGAGGGGGACAAGATAGGTGCCACCCCCTGTCCCTTTGTCATCCACAGCTGCTTCCTGAGAAGGAAGTTTCACAAAAATTGCTGGTTACTCAGGACTTTTGGGAAAGCTTCAGAGTACCCAATGACTTCTGCTGTGTTAAGTTGCCTTGGCCCACATTATGCTGAATTGGTACCATGCATTGTGTGACCACCATAGAATGGATTTGGGTTGCCTTATTTGTTTGTTTATTAATTATTTACTTTATTTCTACTCTGCTCTATGTTATCCTGAGGGGGACTCTTAGCAGCTTCCAATTTTGGCAAATATTCAATCCCACAATTATACAAAGATCAAACAATACATAACATAATTAACCATTAATATCAAATAGACATATACAATATAAATTAAAACCATTAAAACATGTAAAATATAGCACCAATATGGAAATCATCATCCAAGTTGCTTCTTATGTCAGTTCCATGAGAGTCTATTGCACTTTAATTATTCTGCTCACCAAATGCCTGCTTCTACCTCTAGGATTTGATTTTCTTTCAAAAGACCAGGAGGGAGGAGGCTGATCTGATAATGCTGGGGAGGGAGTTCCACAATCAAGGGGTCACCACCAAGAAGGCCCTGTCTCTCATCCCCACCAATCATGCTTGCGAAGGTGGTGGGACCAAAATCAGGGCCTCCCCAGCAGATCTTAATGCTTGGGCTTGCCCATAGAGGGAGATACATTTGGACAGGTAAGCTGGAGCCATTTAGCTTAAAGTGCCAGTGAAGACACATTCCAAGAAAACTGTGGACTCAAATATTAAATTTACCTCTGAACCTGACAAAATGGATGTCAACCCAATTCTAGATAGAAAGGACAAGGCAAAATTTTGAGGCAAACTTTACAAATATGTTAGCAAATATCCAAAGCAGGTAATTTTAAAATGATATCCTGCTCTCCTTTACAATTTGTCCAACACTGGACTCCTCATAAAGGTATTTATTTGTGAATTTGTTGTGATTAAAAAATCATGCAATCTTTCAGGTTAAAAGATGTCAAATCTGCCCAGTTTGTTTCCCTGGACTTCTTCATTTTCCCACCTCCAAGTACGTTCATTGCCTACTCGGTGTGGATCTATTTTATTAATGGGAAAATTGCAGGCAATTTTGGGTGACGTTTTCTAATAGGCATGCCATCATTGATTGATGTATTCAGCTTATCTATGTATGCATTTATCTATAAATATGTGAGGAGGAGAGAGCAAGCTTGTTTTCTGACGCCCTGGAGATAAGACATGGAACAATGGCTTCAAACTATAGGAAAGGAGATTCCACCTGAACATTAGGAAGATCTTCCTGTGAGAGCTGTTCAGCAGTGGAACTCTCTGCCCCGGACTGGGGTGGAGGTTCCTTTTTTGGAGGTTTTTAAACAGAGGCTGGATGGCCATCTGTTGGGGGTGCTTTGCGATTTTTCTGCTTCTTGGCAGGGGGTTGTACTGGATGCCTCACAAGGTCTCTTCCAACTCAATGATTATAGGATTCTATGATCTGTAGACATGAATGCTGACGTTCAAATCATTTAAAATAGGCACACATCATCCTACCCATTCTTTTACAGAAGGATTGCAAGGAATATTGATTTTAGAGACACATTGTGCCTGGCTTTTATTTGGCTGGAACCCAATTGGGCAATCAATCAGCCCACCAATTAATCAAAATGAAACCAAAAAGACTTCAATTAAGCCAATTTCTCAGATATTTTTATTCCATCTAGTTAGAGAGAAGCTGCATGGGATATTATCCCCCTTTATCTCCTGGTTATAGTAGTTGGAATTCTAAGTTTCAACAAAACACAAATTAGTTCACACAAGTTTGAGTCTGCCCACCCCTGATTTGTTGTGATGATGGCACAAGAATAAATAAGGAACAAGCGACATCAGAATCAGCCCATAAAATGAAACACATTGAAATGAACAGGCTTTGCTGCAGATATAATCTTAATTATGCTTTATGGACATAATAAAATAATGAGGCTGCAGAAAAAAAGGATTTTATTTGGCTTTAACATGTTAGGTTGTACATTCTGTTTCTCTACAAGTCTTGACCCTTGTTTTAAATAACACCTGTAGCCATAGTGAATGCATAAGTTCACCAAGCTGAGACCACTAAATGCTACTGTTAATGCTAGGGAAGAGGTCAGAATGTTGTCTATCATGGCTACTACTTGGATAGGAGAACATCCTAATAATGCATATGCATTATGCAGGCATCAGGGCCGTAGTTTTGTTCGGGGGGGTGAGTTTAGGGGGCTGAGACTGGGTGGAAGAGGGTCTACCCTAGCAAACCTTTTGTATTGTTATCCCAATAACCCCATTAATGTGGGATATAATGAGCATGGTGATCAGATCATGATATGAATAAACATAACCGTTTAAATAATGTACCAGTAAGGCCTTTTCACGGACCACCCTGAGAATTGGGGGGGTGAAAGCCCCTTAGCCCCCGGCTACATGCCTGGCAGGCATCTTCTGATAGATATTGTGTCCTGCTATTCTGATGTCTCTGGAGTTAGGTTAGTATCTGGTGTAGCCTCTGCTTTTTTAGCTATTGAATCCATGTTTGCTGAGTTGAGTCCTAGTGTTCCAATGTTATCTCAGCAAGAGGAATTAAAAGATAATGAAGTAGCAACAAGAAAGCATAGGTGTACACCATTTCCCAGCTCGAGATTCAGATTTGATGTCAGGCTTGGGGATGTTAATATCAGCACACATGGCTATTTCATTAAAGCATTGTAATCAGATATGAATTCTCACTCTCTTTGCTATTAACTGCATGGCTTTGATATCTCAGTGGAATGATGAAAGAAGATACGACAGTACTTGAAACAATCTAACTGATGTACATTATTATTTGTTTTGTCTATGTAGGCATGCAGTCTTAATCTTGCAGCATGTATTAGAATAAATATCCAGGAATTTCTCTGTAGTGGCACCCAGATAAGTCCTTGATTTTACTCTTATTCACTACATGAGTAAAGCAAACTGGGATGTGCACTAGTCTACTGTTTATTGGCCTTTACTGAAGTCTACCATCGTTGGGACAAGACCTTTCACTTCTAAATATGTAATATTGTTAGTTCTGCCTATGGGTTTAACTGGTTAAGCTTGTGGCTCCTGTGTCAGGGGGCAAGAAGTTTATTCCAAGTTTCAGGCCAAACTTTACTAGAACTGTCCAAGATATAGATGAATTTAGCACCTCTTTTCAATTACAAATTAAAATCCAGAATGGATTTAACACCCTACTGACCAGCTGCTACAGCTCCCAATACAGATGATACCATCACATGCACCTTATAATACAAACACCTGGGTTTGCAGGAAAACATTTATTTTTGTTGGTGTGAAAGAGTACAGCAGGTTTACAGAGCAGACAGATTTCCTAGAAAATATATTAGCCATGCTTTCACTCTCAATCAACAACCTGACAGCTAGCTGAAGGGACCCTTCCTCATTTAACTGCCTCTGTGTTAGAGCAGTCTTGCCAATCACCATTAAAATATTTTAATGAGTTTTGCTTGGAAAACAAATAAACAAGCAAGCAGGCAGGCAATTTTGCTGCAGATAGCCACTCATCTATGGACTTCTTCACTTTTTCTATCAGGGATGTTGAATCTAGAATTATTTATCCGTAATGGCAGCACTTTGTCATATAACCAGGTGAGCTTTTAGGAGCACATCACTTGAATTTATAGCACAATAAAGCTGCTGTTTCTTAGTTCCACAAATAAGCAAACTCTAAATTGGTGTTCTGTATTGTCTCAAGGATTTTATATTTTTATCAAGCCTCAGTTGTCCCTTTAGTTAAAATGGGTTTAGCTATTTTCTGTATAGTTTTCTGTTGGAGGGAACATTAGTTAGACCCTGTCCTTTTAAGACCCCCCCCCCCCAAAGTAGAGATTGTGCTGCCCGCTAAGGCCCCTTTTGTTCAAATTAGGAGTGGACATGTAGTCTATGGGCCTTAGGGTGGCGGATAAAGGGAGACTTGGCCAGGCTTTAAAGGAGGGCACTGGACTCCAAATGGTAAAGTTCAACAATGTTTTATTGATTACAACCAGATTTCTGGTGGCCAAATATCTTGCTTAGTTGCTAGGTGTTACAGCAAAGTCCTTTGGGGGGGGGGGGGGATGCAGTTACTTGCCTCTGGGTTGTAGAAAATAGATGCAGTTCTCTGGTCCAAGTTGTCCCTTTGCTTCCAATGGTTTCGGGGTCAAGAAGTCTCCAAAGCCCCAAATCTGTAAACCTTTTGTTGAAGGCGAACCTTCCTTTACAGTCTACAGGCTGGTTGAAAGCGCAAGGATCACACAAAGTCACCAAGGTTTGCAGTGTACCTTGATATGCTTGAAGTTGATCCCTGATGAGGTTAGGTAAACAAAAATGGCTTTGTCGAAGACGAGGTCCAGATTTCCAGCCTCACGTCCATGCTTTCTTTGTTGGAATGACCTGGGAGGGGAACTCTCCTCCTCAGGTGACTTCAGAAAGGGGAAGGGTTAAGGTGCTGAGGTCATATTTGGTGCCAAAATACAAGCCCCTCTCACCCAATGCACACACACATTTGAAACAGTACAAAGGAATTGTAGATAGGCAAACCAGGTACATTAGATAATACAAAATGGGTCCAACAGGGGCTGCAATAAGACTGCAGTCCTCTCCTCCTCAGCAGCTACTTTGCAGCCATCTTAGTTAGTCAAAGGGTGCTAGGAGTCTACAGGCTGCAACATATTCCATGTTTAAAGTTTAGGAAACTCCAGTTTAAGGTTGAGGGTATGCAGTTTAGGAAGTCAAAGATTAACAAGGAAACTCAGAAGCAATCAAGAGAATATCTGTTACATTCTAAAATCCTGTTCCTTTAAAGTTTTTGTTTATCAGTCAGATTGACCTTTCTTACAATTGTTGGAGTGATGACCCAGAGGAAACAGGAGGAAATCTGGGTCATGATGTGTGAATAAAAGATTACCAAGGTTGGTTTCATATTCCAAAGAATTATGTATATAAAGTTATAAAACACAAAAAGATTAAACACATACATAAGAGTCCCAGTATCTGCTGACCAGTGGATCCTGGGGCAGCAATGGACCAGAACTTTGGCTTGTGGTGTCCCAGGGGTTGGGGACGCATGTAAGGGACTCCATAGGGAAGGGAAAAGAGAAGGAAAAAAGGCTTGTTTAGGAGTGGGGAGGTAGGGAACCAAAGCTGTTGGAGCAGAAGCCGGCGATAGCAGACAGATAAAGGAGAAAAGCAAGTAAAGAAAGAAACAGAGATGCAAGCATAAGTTAACAAGAGATACTTTTTATTGGGAGATAGTTTTACAGTTTGAGGAAGAATGGGGGTTTGAAGCACTGTATTTCCTGGAACCGGCTGTGCTGCAGGTCCTCTTCGAGGTTTGCGCTGGTGCTTCATCCAAGTCATAATTTTTCCACAGGGCTGGGGGCTGGGGGTGTGGGTGTAGGGTGTGTGTGTCTCAACATCAATTACAGTGTCGTTTCTATCCAAATCCTGCACCAAACCCACCTTTTTTCTATTGCAGTCTCCTCTACACAGGCATTTCGTGAATGGTTGGGAGATGTAACATTCAACTGTCCAGCTATTTTTCTTTAGTTCATGAATTAGCAGAGTCTGGAGTGTGATGCATGTAGTACCCAATACCTTTTTGTATCCTTCAAGTATTGCAAGGTGTCAAAATGGGGGAAAAAATCCTGAAACACCCCATGCCTTCTGCAAGGGAGGGGGACATTTTGCCACAGTTTGCACCCCCTGGGTTATTTTGGCCTAAGAGATGTATTTTTTAAACCACCCCCCCCCCCCCGAAAGTGAAAATTACTGCCTGTTATGATGCCTGTGAAATAAAAAAGTCTCTCCTAGGCTAAAATGTAAAATGACCCCCAAAAGTTAAAAAAAAGTGTCTAAAATGCCTCCCACAACCTCTAGCTTGCATTTGGGTAATTTTTTGTAGGCTATAAATTGGGGGAAATCACCCTCCAAGGTTTCTAGGCAGCCAATAAATATCTCGGGCTCTTAATGGTTGCCCTCACACTATAGGAAGACACACTTCAAAAAGTATCCTTCCAGATCCCTCAGGAACTCCTCTCTGGCTCTTCACTGGCCAGAAAAGTGCTGTGTTGTATGTGTATTTTTGTAGACAGTTGAAGAACAGAGAAGGAGTTTGGGTGTTGAAATCTTGGTTATTGTGTGATCAGTATTGTAGGATTCCAGCTCCTACAATATCGATTTTAAAAATTAATATTGACTTTCTAAATGTTTAGCCAAACCTCATTTTATGGAACACAGTGGGTCTGCAATATCCATGGGGGGTTCAGGTCCAGGATCCCTCTCCACCATTGATATGACAATCCATGGATGCTCAAGTCCCATTGTGTACAAATAAAACATCTATTATATGAAATGGTAAAGTGTAGGTATGCTCTTTTTCTGAATATTTTAGGCTGTGGTTAATTAGATCCATAGATGCAAAATTTCATTCATTTTCATTCATTTCGTACATTTGTACCTTGTCCTTCTCACCCCGAGGAACGGGGGATGGGGGACTTGGGACTCAGGGTGGCTTTACAACAAGCACTCATTTGAAACTCATGGAAAAAGAGTCAATGATTGTAAAAAGTGAGCTACAAGGGCATATGTTGAATTTTTAACTAATGATGCATCTACACTGTCAAATTAATGCAGTTTGGCACCACTTTATCTGCCACAGCTCAATGCTATGGAATCATGGGAGTTGTAGTTTTAAATAAATAAATAATACACAGTTGAATGAATGCAGCTTGGCACCACTTTCTCTGCCATGGCTCAAAGATATGGAATCATGGGTTTTGTAGGTTGGTGATGGACCAGCACTTTTTGGCAGAGAAGGCTAAAGGCTAGGTCTTTAGCCTTCTCTGCCAAAAAGTACTGGTCCATCACCAACCTACATTCATTCAACTGTGTATTATTTATTTATTTCAAGCATTTGTACCCCGCTCTTCTCAACTCCCTGAGGGGAGAATCAGGGCAGCTAGATGTAGAATAGATTCACCCTCAGGGAATCCCAGCTATTATGCCTTGACACCGAAAGTGTGAATGTGTGTGCTTGTAGCATGCATGCATTTATGGATATACACAGAGACAAACATATAGAAATAAATCTGTTAAACAACCAGGTTGAACCTGAATACAAGAGCCATATAGTAACTGTAAAACTACTTATAGATTTATAGTTATAAATATATACTGGACTGACTATGTGACGAATGTTACTGTCCTTGAGCAAGCAGGGATCATCAGCATTGAGGCCATGCTATTGAGTACACAGCTACACTGGGCAGGGCACATCTCTAGAATGGAGGACCACTGGCTCCCAAAGATACTACTCTAAGGTGAACTTGCCATGGGTCAGTGCAAGAGAGGCGCCCCAATGAAGAGTTATAACAACTCCCTGAAACAACATCTCAGGCTTGGCCAGATTGATCACCAACAATGGTCCACTCTGGCCTCACATCGGGAGGCATGGAGATGTACTATCCACAATACTGTGCCAAATGAGTCTTGAAGAGAAACGACAATGTGGAAAGAACCGCAACTTGGAAACAACATCACCCAAGGAAACTTTTTGCTGTGCTTTCTGCAAACGGACTTGCCTATCTCGAATTGGCCTTGCTAGTCATCAACGTGCTTGTAGAAAGCATGGGATGAGTCCTTCCTGAATCTTCATTCACGAAGAAAAGCCAAGAGAAGTTATAGATTTAATGAAGCAATAAAAATAGGCACTTATATGAACCATGAATCAGATGTTTCTGCTTCTATCTTCCTCAGTGGTCAGTTGGCTTTCTATCAGTTACCTAATCTAATGAAAGTATTGCTGACAGCTGAGACCCCTGGACTTCATCCCTGTACACCCAGATGTTGCATCAGTTGTCTGCATAAAGCAACATTTAAAACTACCAACACCAGCAACACCTATTACTGCAATTGTTAATAAGCATAGTCAGAGTCGTTCTTAGCATCTTGGCAAATAAAAAATACTCCCAAGAGGTTACTAATTAGTATGCCTTTAGCTTGGACATCAACTATGGGACTGTGCTTCTTGTGTTGTGTTACATCATTTATCAACATTAAAGCTTAATAGCAATGAATTGTGTCATTTATCATTACTAAGGAAGGACAGGAATTGTAGCAAGTTCCATCTCAGAACACAATTCCAGCATTGTTATATGTGTAATTCAGTGCCAATAGACATAATATGCATATCATCTAATTGTCCCAATTTGGCAGGGACAATCCTGATCAGTCATTTGGCTCCCACTTTTACAGCTACTTTTTGAAAAGTTGTGATTTCTCTCCTCTTCCTGTTTCTCATTTTAGTTCTAGCTTACTTCAACTGCTGCAAACAAAATGCAA
The DNA here is from genome assembly GCA_030556195.1 of Anolis apletophallus. NCBI lineage: Eukaryota > Metazoa > Chordata > Lepidosauria > Squamata > Anolidae > Anolis > Anolis apletophallus. The sequence goes on from JARBWK010000002.1 coordinate 60,233,903, forward strand.
AACAATACAGGGAAAAGAGAAAGAGGCAGAATCTTTTTCTTCCCTGAAGGTTAAGGCAAAAGCAAATTGGAAAGAGGAAGGAAAAAAGAATTAATAAGTGAAGGACCATAAAAGAGAGTGTTTCTGAAGTGTATCTTGATATCTCATCAGATGGGCTAATTTGCCCATCATACACTGCTTAGTGGATTTGAAGCCCCACTAACCTATGGAAACTCATTGTGTGAGCTTGGGCAAGTCACACACAATCAACCTCAAAGGAAGGCAAAGGCAAAACCCCCTCTGGACAACTCTTGCCAAGAAACGCAATGGTAGATTTACTTTAGGGTCACCATAAGTTGGAAATAACATGAAGGCACGCAACAACAAAAACAACAACAACAACAACAACAACAAGGGGCCCAGAAGGTCGTTATGACATAGGAAGAATGGGGCCTTTCCCCCCAAATAAGAATTTTACCCTTCCAATAAACTTTTCATTCCATTCCAAATTTGTATGACTACAGTAACGTACTTTAAAAACAACAGAAGACATTTACCAAGGGGATGTCACAATAGTAAGTATAAGAGTCTAGATGCAAATGATTTTCAGTGTCTTATATCTGCAATGTCAAAAACTGGGACTGATGGAAAATATCACTGGGGATGCAGAATTCAGGTTAAGGAAAATCGATGTCCCTATTTTTCTCCCAACTATATCTACATCATGGCAGCATCCTTATCCTACAAGGACGGGTCAATAAGTCCATGTCTTTTTGAATTTCCTGCCTCTTAACTGAAAGGGCAACACTGCTCCAGTCAACAGGCATCTGTCAGCTGACTCCTGTCAAAATTTGAACAAGCTGTGTCATTTAGTTTGTGTTTGATAGCCATTGATAGCAGACTACCGCGTGATTTGAGAAGAAAATGGAAAAAATTGAATTTTGTGTGCTCATTAAGCATTATTTTTTGTGGAAAAAACCCCTCAAACCAAGGCTAAGCTTGATAAATACTATGGGGACTCCGCACCATCAATTTCAATGGCAAAAAAGTGGTTTACTGAATTTCGTTGTGGCCGTACAAGCACGGAAGATGCCGAACATTCTGCACGCCCACTTGAGGTCTCTACACCTGAAACAATTGAAAAAATTCATGATATAGTGTTGGCCAATCAGAGATTGAAAGTGTGAGAGATTTTGGAAGCCATAGGCATCTCACATGGCTCAGTGGTTTCAATTTTAAATGGTCACTTGGGTATGAGAAAGCTTTCCGCAAGATGGGTGCCGCGTTTGCTCACAATCAACCACAAATGCTGGAGTGTTTGGTGTTGTTCAACCACAATATGGACGAGTTTTTGCACCGTTTTATAACCGTGGACGAAACGTAGATCCATCACAACATACCAGAGACCAAACAGCAGTCAAAACAGTGGGTTTCTTGGGGTGAATTGGTGCCAAAGAAGGCCAAGGTGGGTTTGTCAGCCAATAAAGTCATGGCGACTGTTTTTTGGGATGCATGCGATATGATCCACATTGACTACCTTCAAAAGGGTAAAACAATGGAGAATATTATGCCAACTTATTGGGTTGATTTAATGAGGATTGGGGGGGGGGGGGGGAACCACATTTGGCCAAAAAAAAGTTCTTTTGCACCAGGACAATGCAAGGGTGCACACATGTGCAGTTTCCATGGCAACAATCCATGAATTGGGATACGAATTTCTCCCTCATCTGCCTTATTCTCTGGATTTAGCCCTGAGCTACTATTTCTTGTTTCCAAACCTGACGAAATGGCTCGGTGGAAAGAGATTTGACTCCAACAGTGAAATCATCTCACAAACAAATACTTATTTTGATGACCTTGACAAATCTTATTTTTTGGAAGGGATAAAAAAATTGGAGAAACGTTGGACAAAGTGTATAGAGCTCAAAGGAGACTATGTTGGGAAAAAAAGATTTTTAATCCAAAAACCTGTGTTTCATTCAAAAAGTCACAGACTTATTGACCCGTACATTCAACCTGGCAATCCTAGAGAGTGTTGATTACAGAACAGAGCACTTGGATGATCCACAGGCAAAATAGAGCACATTACTCAGCTTCGTTGTCCAGAACCCCAGATGGAATACTTATAATTTAAAAGGCAAAGTGGAAAGCAGTTCAAGATAATCCATAAAAAGAAAGATTCCTGAGTAAATTTGTTCTCCTGCAGACACAAGGCAGTATATGTTGAAGAGCAGAGGTTGGTCTCGTTGCTTAGCAATAAGCTGACAGAGGTAATGGTAGATGTTCTAAGGCACTCTGCATTTATTAGGCTTGATGAGATCCAATTAAACTCCTATAGAGATGGGTAAACAGAATGTTTATTTGTAATAATTTCCCAATCCACCAAATAGTGCAGTTAATAAAAAATATAGCTTCCGCTCTGCTTTCACAATAATTTAAAACTTATTGAGCACAGCACCAGACAACTGCTAGCCTCCACAAAGAGAAAAAAACATGAGGAACATAATGGAAAACGGAGTGTTCTTAAAATATGCCCATTTTAAAGATTTAGTTTCAACCTCTCCTCCTTCCTCCATGTTATCAAGTAATTAAAGTTCTCAACTAGTTTGAAAATGACTCAGATTTAATTTCATTTTGTTAAGCACCTCAATTTTTCACCCAGGAAAAAAGACCATTAGGAATTTGCATTATCCATTACAGCCTCCTTCATGATTTGAAATTTATATGGGAAATGCTAATTGGACGTTCATCATCATAAAGATAATGATTTCTGTACTCTTCGCCATCATAATTAAGATGAAAGATGAAAATGATACAGAGTGAACATTGTATTCTTTTATTTGCTGTGAATGGAGACTGGGAAATGAATTCCATCTTTGTCTATCAGGACACCAGGGAGAGCTGAGGAAATGTGGAAAAGAATGACACACGAAGATTTGTTTTGCTTAATTTGAAGGTATCGTTGTGGATGCTATTTCAGTTATATACAGAAGAGACTTGCACGGTGGGGAATCAGCTTGAAAACAGATCAGTTCTGTGTTCTTTTGATGAAATTCAACCGTTTTATGATTCAGCCCTTTAATTTAACTGATGTGGAAAAATAGGATAGCTTCTGATCCAAAACTATGTTTCTGTTCTAATATGCACACAAACATCTAGCTCACACTAACAGCAGGTGAACAGGTAGCAGCAGGTTAGGACTGTCTCTCCCGAGACTGAGATTGCTGGGCTCAATGTTTGTACATTTTAAAAAATGTATCACAAACACTTCAAAGGCCAGCATGGTGTAGTAGTTTGAATACAAACTACCATTTTAGACTAGCACTCTGAGAGACAAGGGTTTGAATCCCTGCTGGGTGACCTTGGAGAAAGTCATCCTCTCAGCCTCAAAGGAAGGCAATAGAAAATTCCAATTGAGTAACTCTTGTCAAGAAAACCCTATGAAGCATTCGTCTTATGGTCACCATAATTTAAAAATGACTTGAAGGCATATCTCCACCACTGCCACCCAGAAATACTGTATTTGGGAGTAGGATAGGCTAAAACTTACCCTCTGCTTTGCATCTCAATTAAGAGGTAAAAGCAGGATATAAAGAAATATAATAATAACCATAGTGTTGGAAGAGACCCCAAGGGGCAGCCAGTCCAATAATAACAACCTCTATAATAGGGTTTTAACTTTTTTAAAAAGAAGATTTGGATACATATACTCATAGACAGGGAAGTATCTATTCACAAGATTCCCTTTCTTGTATTCTTAAGCAGCATGGCCCAGTTTAATCGCCTGTTCTAGTGCTTTTTTAACTGGGCCTCTGTATGAATCAGAATAACCAAGTAGCTTTGGACCAAACTACCTTCATATCTAGCACAGGACTTCCACTTAAGGAAAAATCCAGCATGGTCTGACAGAACTGGATGGGAACAATTTCTCTATCCCTTTCTACCCTTCTGTACAGCTCAACCTTCCCTTGTCACCTTGTCATGGTGAGGTAGTTGTGTGTTCCTATGAACCTGCAGATGAAGCTGTCATGTGCTCCTGGTGGGGTCTCTTTGGGTGGCAAGATCACAGGAGAGAAACCAGACCAAGGACAATCCGAAGTCCTCAATGGTGGAGCAGGTAGGTTATAACCTGGTACATGTTACAATGACTGTCAAGGTGGAAGAAGGCTGCAACAAATGAGAAGCCACCAGTCATCAAGTTAACCAAGTCACTGGATCTAAATATCATTTTATGAAGACCTTGTGTTGATTGGGTGTGCACCATTCTCCACATATAAAACAAATGCACACACAGGCTTCTTCCAAGAAAAATAAAATAAAACTAACAAAAGTCCCATGGCAATCTGCAAGTGGCAAGGGGAAAGGACTGTGAAATCTAAAAGCCCCTAGCCACAGACAAGCACATGGGTGGTGGATATGGATTCAATTGCTCTACCTCAAGGTCCGAAGCAGTTGAGCAGTTTGGCAGCTGTATCCATGCCTGAGCAGTCCTTTATAGAATTCATCCAACTCACCCCATATGGAGAAGGGGCTAGAAAATGTGTCCTAAACATAGTCGGCCTCTCTTATCCCTGACTGGACTGCCACATCCAGAGGGATCGCCAGCTTGCAGTCAAAAAAGAAAAATGAAATTTGGAACATGAAACATACAGGTACTGTTGGATGACACAGACAATGAACGCCCTGAATATAGGACTATAGGACTACTATTATTTCAAGGGAAATAATAGTAGTATCAATGTCTTGTTTTGACATTGATATAGAAGCACTTCAAGAGACTTGCCACCTCATCACACAATTTTATTTTTGCTCGTTACCAGACTGGGGTTGCTCTTCGGACACAGATCCATATGCACTCTATCAGACGACACGTCAAGGTCCTGCCCCATCAATAGGTGAAGTGGTGAGGAAGCCTTGCAAGATGTTGAGTCTTCCCTGTTTTAGGTACCTCAGACAAAGCTACCCACCGTTTTTAGGCTTTCCTCTGTCTGATGGGGGAAACAGCAATGTGCCAACGTGCCTTGCCACGCTTTTCCATGTGTGATGGGGGAAGGGTCAGGGCACCTATCAGACAGATGGCAAGCTATTTAACCTCAACAGACTGAAAGACAAAACCAACATCACGTCTGTTATAAAATTCCAATATGCTGATCATAATGTAGTCTGTGCTCACTCAGGCCAGTTCCACACATACATTATATCAATTTCAGAGTGGGTTTAAAGAAACCTGCTCCAAAGAGGGTTTAAATCCACACAGGCAGGAGAAGAAACGGGCTTTGCCCATTGCCTGTCCACTTGCCATCCCTAATATTTTTGGGATGACATGTGCTCATCCAACTCCCCACCCCCCACGTCTTAAAAATAAAAAAGGAAACTCACTGGGAACCATATGGCTTCTCTTCCTGCCTGAAGGAACATACCAATGATGTGCAAAAAGACAAAGAGAGTCGGGAGTGATTTGGGGCCTCTCTTCTTTTCAGGCGTCATCAGTATGTTCTATCAGACAGGAGGAGAAGCCAAATGGCTCCTGGTAAGTTTCCTTTTTATTTTTGAGAGTTTGGGGGGTTGGGGGTTGGGAAGGGAGTAGGGTCATCTTGCATCTCTGAGCTCCAGGAGCCCAAAAGGTGTGAGATGCGTGCAAGGACAGGCCCCTGTGTAGTCCCAGGACTCCCTGTGGGCCTGTCCACACTTGCCCATAGCCAATTAGACCTGGGCCTTTCACAAAGGTGTGGGTCTAAAGGGCTATAAAATTAATTCAGGATAAAGCAAGGTTTTCCTGTTTTGTCCAAAATTAATCATTTACTGGAGGCATTGTTTGGACACCTCCAGTAAAAATGGAGAGGACCTGAGATACGGGTCCTGTCTGGATGAGCCCTCAAAAGACCTACAAGCCACTTTATTAAACACCTTTGCAGGAGCAAACTAAAGCATGGGCTCTCACTGAACATTGAGAAAACCACAGTGCTCTATTAGCAGACACCAAACAATCCCTCTGCAATGCCAGAAACCAGCTTAATGGAGTAGTGTTAGAAAATGTTGACAATTTCTGCTACATTGGCAGCCATCTCTCCACAAAAGTCAACATCGGCACCGAAATACAACATTGAGTTTTGCGAGTGCTGCATTTTTTCAAATGAAGCAGAGAGTGTTTAAGGAACAGGACATTCATAGGGATACTAAGATGCTTGCTTATAAAGCTATTGTCCTCCCAAACCTGCTATATACCTGCAAAATATGGACCATCTACAAATGTAATTTTCATTTTCTGGAACGTTTCCATCAGCGTTGTCTCCAAAAAATCTTGCAGACCTCTTGAGAAGACAGGTTGACAAATGTCCACATTTTGGAAGAAGCAAAGACCACCAGCATTGAAGCTATGATCCTCCGCCATCAACTTCACTGGATTGGCCATGTGGCCCAAATGCCAAGTCACAATTTCCCAAAGCACTTATTCTACCTTCAACTCAAGAATGGAAATGGAATGTTGGTGTACAGTGAAAGAGATTTAAAGATGGGCTTAAAACCAATCTTAAAAACTGTGGCATAGATACCAAGAACTAGGAAGCTTTGAGCATTCTAACTGGAGGTCAGCTGTTACCAGCTGTGCTGTGGAATTAGAAGAGGCACAAATGGAGGGCAAAAGAGAGAAAGGTGTCAAGAGGAAGGCACGCCAAGCCAACCCTTGTCAGGCCTGCCTTCCATCTGGAGATGGAATAAGTCTCTACAGGAATAAGTCTCTACATTCATCTACAGACCCACTGCCAAGACACTACACTTGGAAGGCAATCCTACTCAGCCATGAGTGATAGCCTGTGATGATGATTGATAAAACCTCAAAATCTGCTTTGGACAGCTGCAAAGCTACCTCTCTGCCCCTGAACCTTTTTTTGGTCCATCTGTGATGGCTGTGGAGAGACAGTGAGTGAGAGTGAGTGAGTGAGTGAGAGAGACAGAGAGAGACAAAGAGAGTGAGTGAGTGAGTGAGTGAGAGAGAGAGAGAGAGAGAGAGAGAACTAGCATGTTATTAGGACTCTATTCTGGTCAATGAGACCAAAGTTTCATTATGAACAGTTTCTGCCATTTGTACCAGTATTGATGGATCTCCTTCCAGAACAGGTTGGATACCATTTGCACTGAGTTCCCAGTGAAATCCATGCAGAGAAATTAGCTATTCCCAACTGTATTCTCACAGATGTTAGTGGAAATTAAGTTCAATCAACCTAGTCTGGATCTAGTCCAGGGGATATATTTCGGTATGTTGTAGCAGAGGTCAGCAGGAAACAACATATAGGTATCAGGGTGTCCACATTTTTACAGGCACCTGGCACTGAGTGACTGCCAATAGATCTTTTGGTAATGTGATTAACAGTTAAAATCCTCATTTCCTAAAGAGTGATTATACCAACTGAAATAGGTTTGATGTCTAATATATTTTATCTTTTTGCAGAGGTGTTGCCTAATGCTTGTCAGTGTCTATTTCTGTTTACTTATGGGTCTTAGCGATACTGATTGGTTCATTTCACATTCATGTATCAGTTAGTTTTGAACATAAAGTTTGCTGAAACATGGTGAACTGTTCTTTTGTTTTGTGGTAGAGGAATCTATTCCTATTCTTTCCAGGTGATTTCTGTTAAAGTGCCAAATTTTCTGTTAAAGAAGTAATGCTCAGGAACACACCTGTGTCAATTAACTGAGGTACAACTGCATTGGATTTTTAACCTGTCTTTTTCACAAGGAGGGGCCCTTAAGGTAGCAAACTGTGTTCAATTTATCACCACACATAAGCTGCCCTTCCCTGGGAGTGTTGGTCCTATTGTTCCACCACTGTGTCTCCCCTGGTCTTCCTATTAATTTCAGTTATAAAGCTAAATCAAATTGTTAAATTAGATAAATTAACATAACTTACTGTTGATTTACTGAATTCCCATTGATTCAGTGGGTTAACTCCAGCTGAAACAAGTAATTGAATGTAGGGCATAGCATTTTGGTTACATAGGAGCAAAGCCTCTAAGATTTCAGGACGATTCCTTTCGCAGCCCTTTTTAGAGATTCCTGATAATTTCTGGGGCTTTCTCATCCAAATACTAATTACTCCCAAATGTGTTTAGCTATCAAAATCAGATTAGATCTGTTGTGTTTGAAGTGGTTTGTTGTTGTTTATTCGTTCAGTCACTTCTGACTCTTTGTGACCTCATGGACCAGCCTACGCCAGAGCTCCCTGTGGCTATGGCCACCCCCAGTTCCTTCACGTCATGAATTTTAAACTCTGTGTAAAATCGTTTGTTATTTCGGGAGTTATATTATTATGCTGTCTATATTACTGTGTTGTGGGCCTCTCTAAACCCTTGGGGAGTGGCGGCATATAAGACCGAAAAATAAATAAATACCAGCCACTTCAAGGATATCATCCATCCATATTGCCCTTGGTTGGCCCCTCTTCATTTTTCCTTACATTTCCCCCAGCATCATCTTCTCCAAGCTTTCCTCTCTTCTCATTATGTGGCCAAAGTACTTAATCTTTGCCTCTAATATCCTTCCCTCCAATGAGCAGCCAGGCTTTATTTCCTGAAGTATGGACTGGTTGGATCTTCTCGGGGTCCCAGGCACTCTCGGAATTTTCCACCAGCACCACAGTTCAAAAGCATCTATCTTCCTTTACTCAGTCTTCCTTATGGTCCAGTTCTTGCATCCATAGATTACTACGGTGAATACCATTGCTTTAACTATGTGGATCTTCGTTGCCAGTGTGATGTCTCTACTCTTCACTATTTTATTGAGATTGGTCATTGCTCTCCTCCCAAGAAGTAGATGCCATCTGATTTCCTGGCTGCAGCCTGCGTCTGCAATAATCTTTGCACCTAGAAATACAAAGTCTGTCACTGCCTACATGTTTTAGTAATAATAATAACAATGACAACAACAACAACAATCTTGTTCAAAAATCTTGCCTTTTAACCCCATTGTTGTACCAAAAAATCCAATTTTGGAGGGCATGTGCCTAGCTCAAGGGTGGCATTGCTTTATTGTGAGGTTGGGAGAGGGGTTAGTGGTGGTTAGAACTTGTTGATGAGAGGTAATAATTCCAGCTAGAAAGTGTTTCTTTCCTGCATTAAATATTTTTTAAAGGAAATTGTGGAAACTCGCATATCAGTATATCAGTATTAGAACACCATGCTTAATGGAAACTATGTACATATATTTGCATGCTGGAGGGTGAAAAAAAGCAGAGCGTCCATGGTGATAGACTGAAAATAATGTAAAGGATTTGAAAATAAGACTGCCTCTTAACAGTGCAGTGAAATGTGTGGCTATATTTCAAGATTTCACCATGATATGTCTAGCATTAATAGGGTCACTGCAGGATCTAGGCAGACTTGGAAAATGCAGTACCAAACAGATATTTTTGTCAGTGTAGACAGACTCTTAGCAATCACACAAGTCGTTTCTATGATCTATTGTAGAAAGAAAGGTACGGCTTATCAGTGGCTGATATGGAAGACACCATGAAACATTTGTGTAAATGTCCAGCCTTGGCACTTTTATTATTTAGCCTTGGCACTTTTATTAATATCACAGTAAAGTTATTATCATTTCAGTAAAAGTGTTAACTTTAAGACAAAAGTATTTGGAAGCCAAGTATGAATCAGGGCATGACACACAGGATCACTAGACACAACTTGCTGCATTTCCCAGCACAAATTGTATGGGGCATTTTTGGCTGATGAACAGATAGACATATATATATATATAGGAAGTTTTGGGTTTGTAGCATTTTAAAAATGACATTTTTATTTCTCTTATATGGCAAAATCTGTTACAATATAGCAATTCAATTAGTACCATAGTAAGTTTAATAGTTACTGTATTTAAGCAATTTCAGAAGTGCCCCTGCTGGTTTATGAGGCCATAAGACCATTCCCAAAAGGACAAGTTTTGAGGCCAAGTAATATAATGAAATAAAAGTGCTATTCCTGGTGTGATTCTGCTGCAGTCATGTGATCGGCACTAAGATGAGAAAGCACCAAAGCTGCATTTTCTGAGTTTGAGCTGTAAAAGGTTTGTCATTTGAAGGGGAACCGCTATTCTGATGATTTCACAGCTGTATAAATTTGAATAGTAGAAGATTGAAAGCTTGTCTTCAGTGCTGACCCAGAACAAGAACAAATGATGGTTTTTCTCCTAATCTCATTTTACCCAGCACTGATGAAATTTCAAAAATTAGGGTTTGAAGACCTAAAGTTTTCTTCTAGTCATCATGAAATAATAAGAGACTGTATAGTTATGGTTTTCACTTGATAAGCACAAGAAAGATTGAATAGCAGTGCACATAGTTTAAAATATCCCATTCTTTCCCAATAGTATATCTGTTTCACAAACTTAAACTGGTTCATAACACAAGCCTATGTAAATCAAGATAAAAGAGTTCCTATAAAATTTAATGAGTCTTCTTTCAAACAGTGTAGGTTTGTAACCTCCATCAAACTGTTACTTTGAAATAGCAGCTAAGGTTTATACTGATGTGGAGATATTGGAAAATATAGATATTTGCACATATATTGTACGTATACTAGAAGCACTGAAATGTATAAAAATCAGATTCTGTCTGTATTAGAAAACCAAACTTACAGGATAAAAGGGTGCTTAAGGAAATCTGTGTACAAGTCATAGGGGAGAGGTGTGTGTGTGTGAACATTGGGGGGGGGGTATTGGCTAGGTATGGGCCATGGACTAAAAGTAAGAAGTGAGTCTCTCTCCCTCTCTTCTGACAAGTCAAAAGTAGGCCCCTTGATTGATCTGTGCTGAACTCTAGTATCTCTAACTTGCTGTAAGCTGCTCTTCCCCACGCATGTAGAAAGATATAATTTGATATTTCTATGATGCTAAAGTGACATAGTGATGATGATGTGTATGTAGGAGCATGTTTCTTTGTTTACCTGTACAGTATTTGAAGATGTATAAAAGGGAATGTCAATGCCTTTATCCTCACTCTGGTTTGCTTTTGGAGGAAATTCCACATCAGGGTCTCAGCTGAAAATAAAACCATACTTTTCTGCCTCAACGAGGATTGCTCTTGGTATTATCTCTCCTATCAGCCACAGCAATACACAGTTTGGTTTCTGGCACACATTAAAACACACCAGCCACAATGAGATCAACAAACAATTAAAACCAATTATCAGTTAAGGCAACAGAATGAAAAAATAATCCTCGGCGCTTAAACTGTGGCATCCATCCAATACATATGAATACAAAGCATTAAATATATATAAAAAGATGATCATTGAAAGGCCTGAGAGAAGAAGCATTTCTTAACCCAGTGTCTAAAAGACAATGCAGTGATTGCCACATACTGTGTGTCTCTTTAGGGAGAGACTACCATAACTGGGGCAATCTAGATGAAAAAGCCTTTGTTAGTGTCTCCTTGCTCTCTGATGTTGCTGGCAGTTAGTGGAAGATGTTAGTGTTGGGTCAGACAAAGATGCAAGCAGGCAGTTCTTAAGGTACTTGAAACCCAGAGGGTGAAACACCTTGGAGGTTAAAACTAACAGCTTGAATTGGTCCTGAAAGCAACCTGGTAACAAGACTGTAGTTTTCAAAACTGACAGTACATGTTCCCACTGAGACATCCCATTCTTGCTTATATATAAGTCTAGAAATTGTAGTCAACAAATCAACCCTGGGGTTCATGTATCTAGGGATCAATGTGAGTACTGTACCTTAACTCTTATAAAAAAAGAAACACTCCCTTCTCTGAGTAGAGAGGCAAAAGGTGAGAGCTTAGTCCATCCTGGGAGAACCTAAAAAAAGCACAGATCCCTCCTATTCTCTCCATCATGGCATCACTTCTGGTCTTTTTGAATGTCTGGGTGAAGAAATTGTGGTGGTGGCCAGGGGCGGCTGGCCTTGATCTTTCCCCTTGCCATGGAATGACCCTTGACTTATCCATGTGCCATTTCAGAATCCATAATTTTGGCCCCTCAAATCTTCCCTCAATTTAAACATGAGGTTGATTTATACTGTACATGTGTATATATGTCAGATAAACTTTCTGAAGCTTCTGAGCTAGTTTTAAATACTGTCCTGTGGACAATGTATGATGATAGTATGATTACTATTGTCAGGTAGGATTGAAGTTGATATACTACAATCCAAATAAGGATCGGGCTTTGGCACAGCAGGTTAACTGCCAATTGCAGTAAATCTTGCCACCTGAAAGGTTGACAGTTCAAAGCCCAAGTCAGGGTGAGTTCCTGGCCTTTAGCACAACTTTTGCTTACCTAGCAGTTTTGAAAATAGCAATGTGAGTAGATAAATAGGTACCACTTAAAGTGTGGAGGTATTTAAGGCACCCATAAGGAAATGCCAGAAAAATGCTGGCGAATTGATCAAGGAGGAAGTTTATGAACAAAGCTCTTTAGCAAGTGAAGCGACAGCACCCCTTGTGGCTGGAACTGAGCACAGCCTCCAAGGTGCCGAAGATGGGAGAGCCTATATACACACCTCTATCTATGTACAGTTGTCTGTCTTGTCAGTGTATAATGGCATTGAATGTTTGCCATATATGCATTCTATGATCCACTCCGAGTTGCCTTCAGGGTGAGAAGGGCAAAATATAAACACTGTAAATAAAAATATTAAATATTCCAAGGTAAGCACTCTTTGAGGATGAAACATTAAGGGCCACCTGTGTCTCAAATGGAAAAGCTGGAAGAAGATAAATTGTAAACCAGAACTTTCTGTGTTTTAGAGAAAATACAGCCCAACAAAATCAAGCTGAATCCTTCCCTCTATAACCATAGAGCCAAAAAATATACACAAGTTGCCTTATTAGGATTCAGTTTATTTGGCCACATCCAGCCCAGTAGGCTGCCATTGGGAGATAGAGTTTGGTTTCATGAGTATAATGCTAGATTTACCTCTATAGATGACATCTTCTAGTGAAATAAAAATAGTACAGAGAATGGGACTAATCTAATGGGAGTCTATGGAAGAAACCAGGAATGTAAGTTAACTGTAATAGTCTACCCAGATTCTCTGGTTCTGCAATAATAATAATAATAATAATAATAATAATAATAATAATATAAATCTAATTCAATTAGGACTGCACTGGATGGCCAATATGGGTCCCTGTGTGAAACTTGATTTGGAAATTCAGAGCTACAAGTACAGGGTGTTTTTTTTTTGCATAATCTGAAAATATTCATATTTAAAAGTTGATCATTTTTTTACGTTTCTTGTCAAAATTGGAATAAATCTGCTTCAATCTACTGCAGGATCCCTCTGGCATTACTTCACGAATGAAGATTCTTAGGAAGGACTCATCCTGTGCTTTCTACAAGCACTTTGATGATTTCGGAGGCTGGATGTGTCCTTCGAGCCTGTGCAATGGATTTTTCTGGTGGAGCGCAGCATGCACAGAACTGGCCTTTAATAAACCAAAGGTTTGTCTGCCTGGGCCTAGCAAGCTTGGATGGTGCCAGCGAAGTCCTCAGGTTGTAGGTTTGATTTGAGTTTCCTTCTCTAGATGGTTGATCTAGATGGTTAGCACCATCTGCCCGGGTTTGAAATCAGAGTTTTCCTTCTCTTAGGATGGTTGCCAAAAGGCTAGAAAGCCCATCCTGCGCATTGATGCTCTTTGTCAGACCCTTCGGTTGTGACCTGTCTGGCATGGGAGGCCCTACCAGTGGCTATTATGCCACCGCCAGCATAGCTCACAATTTCATTAGGGTACGCAAGCCCCCCCCCAACAAGTGGGTGCCAATGGAGAGGACAGCAGGATATATAAGTGTCATATTTTTGTTTGTGTATTTGCTCATTTCTTTTTGCCAGAGCATCTCTTAACTTTGGAATGTTTCCATTGAAAATGTTTGCATATCTTCTTGTATTTTTGGTGAGTCATTTTTTTTCTTAAAATGACATATGGCATGGAGGTAGCGCCAATGTGGAAACATGAACATTTACAGAGGGAGAGGTGGAATATTTTGTTTAGAAATAGATTGTTTCATAGGGATGGGATGCGGAAATGATAGGTTTCCATTTACTGTACTCAACTCCATATTTCTTTGGAAAAGGCAGGGGAGGATTTGAATAAAAATGACACGTTATAGAAATATCTCTAGCCAAGAAACCTGGCATATTTCAGAAGGACAGGTTGGGAGTTATGATGAATAAAAAACCATTCTAGACTATGTTATGATTAGCTGGCAACAGGGGCACAGAAAATGTAATACTGCAGGGGTTTGTAATAGGTAAAACATTGACTGTGGCATAAGGAGGACTTGAAAACATTCAGCAGAATCAAAGCAGTCCCTTCAATATCCCTCCCCCAAATCACTGAGCTTGAACATTACCCTCCCTTTCCTTCTCTCCTCTCCTCCTTTCTCCATTGTGGTATATTTCCTATAGGAAATTTTTGAGGAGAACTGACACAAATGCTGCAATTTCTGGAGATGATGTGCCTGCGTTTCTGGAGAAACAATGTCTCAATTCACATTGCTAACCATACTGCAGAATTCAGTATGTTCTGCTGAGGAATCTTTATTAATTCATTTCTGGATCTGAGATTTGGATGAACTCAAAGCATATATTTAGCAGCAATTACCCTATCTCACAAGCTGTCTTTTGGTACTGGTCATTACCTAAGTCTTAACTCACACTGATACTTGAGAAGGATTGTATGGCCCGTAATTATCAAAAGCAGCTTAGAGGGCCAAGGTCAACTTTTTAATCTTTCTCTCTGGTTAGAAAATTCAGACAGACAGCTAAAGTGACTTCTGTGCCAATACTTGGTCTGAGCAATTGAAATGGGTGTAGAAAATTAATTGGATCCAAGAGGCTTGGAATGCTACAACTGCTGCTTGTTTGTGTATGTTTACCCCACAAATAATTTGTTGTGCCTCTCTCACATTTGTTACAATCTTTCAGATACCTAAGAACTGCTTGCTGGAGGCACAGGATCAAAGATCTAGGCCTTGGCAGTTAAGAAACTCATAACAAAAGCTTCCTAGACAGGTGGCCATCTGTTCAAAAACCTAGACTGAAGGAAAGTCTCTGAGATTGTTGTTTTTAATTACTGTCAAGTTGGCTTCAACAAATTGTGATCCTATGAATGAGAGACTTCCAAGATTCCTGGTATGATCTTGCAGACACAATGCTGTGGCTTTCCTGATTGGATCTATGCACCCATAATGCAATCTTCCTGTTTTTCTACTGCCTTCCACTTTGTCAATGAGGCATATTGTCTCATGATATCCAAAGTTGGATAGCCCCAGTTTAGATATATTGGCTTCCAAGGAGCATACAGACTTGTTTTGCTCTAGGATCCATCTAGGAACTCTTTGTCAGTTCATAATATCTGTAGATCTTTCCAGTGCTACATTTCAAATGAGTTGATTTTCTTTCTGTCAGCTTCCTTTACAACCCTATATAGAAATCAGAAAATATATGGCTGGGATGATCCTGATTTTGGTATTCAAAAGTAAAATGTTCTATTGCCAAACAGTATTTACCATCAGGATGTTCTCCCTATTTTTAGTCAGGTTTTCTTTTTTTGTCATTTGAATTCAGTGCTTCTGTTGCAACAGAAAGCAGGTTTGACCTTCCACATGCCAGACATGGAGCAAGCATACTAGAAATCTGCCCAATCTGATGAGAGAACTAACTCTTCATTTTCACAAAATTCAGCCCAGCAAATAATAATCAGATATATGTACAACTGGTAACCCACATGGTCAACATAAGCCAGATATTTCAACCCATCCCATTATTACAACCTGCCTGGGACCATTAGCAACATGGATTTACCATGTCTTTGGTAGAATATTGTGGCTTTTCAGCATACTGTGGGCCTTCCTGGGCAGATCTTATGCAGTCTTGGTACAGATGGTTTTCAATTAAAAATGAAGTTTATTAAGAATGATGGCTGGAACCATAAAACCTTTCCCTAACTGGCTTGTGTTGCTGTTTGGGCATCAAACTTTTTCACCACTTCTGGGAATGGCATCTTCAATAACAAGTGTGATAAGAGATTCACTGTTGTTTCTTAAATGTTGGCAATATGAACAGCCTCCAGGGGCAGTTTGAGAGCATTTATATAACTAGATTTCACACTGATTAAATGGAAGTTAGCTTACTAAAGTCCTTTTTGTTGCTGGCTGACAAGTTCAGCTGATCTACTCTGAAGCTCAACCTTGTTGTTAAAAACAGATTTTTAAAAATCATTTAACCAAAAATGCCTCCCCTTTCTTTCCAGGAAGAGAAAGTTTGGAAAACCAAACTTTGTTACACATTGGTCAATTCCTATTGATAAACTATTTTTTTGTTATTATGAAGCAATGTTTATTGATCATGAAATAACAAACAGGTGTAGTAGTATTTGTTTGAGACTTGCAGTGCAAAGACCTAGTTGTGAGGACAACAGTGACTCATTGTCCTGCTAAATGTCTTCCTTAAGGTAATCAATAATGTCACGTAAATGAAGAATTGCACCATTTTGTAAAGTCCCTTATGCTGCGCCATGATTCATTTGACCTTTTTTCTCTTTTTTTGGGATGGCAATGGGGAAGATGCCAGCAAGCTTAACAAACCTCCTCTAGCTTGAATCCAAGGCTTACAATGGATTTGTTCCCAGTTTGCTTTTGATATATAATAAGTTACTTCACCAAACATTGTTTTTTGGAATAACAATTAACAAACAAAACTGAGCAGATTGAATTAGCATGTCGTGCACAGATACACTGGCGTAGATCTTAAGGTCAACAAATGCCAGGGAAGAATCTTATGCATTAAGAGGATTACATTTAGAATAAATAGATTTTGTTAAAAAGGGTCGGTGCATATCCAAAAACTAATAATGAAAAGAAATTAGGAAAGAGATAGTGACTACTTAATTTAAAGGCCACACTGGAGGGAGTAATACTGAAGCAGAGTTTCTCAAACGGTGCTCCTCCTAATGTTTTGGACTTCAGCCCTCACAATTCATAACCGCTGGGAAGCTGGCTGGGATTTATGGGAGCTAAAGTCCAAAACACCTGGAAGAGCACAGGTTGAGAAACACTGCTCTAAAGGCACCTGATCTTATCTGATCTTGGAAACTAAGCAGGGTCAGCTCTAGTTAGAACTTGAATGGGAGAAAACTGCTCTAAGCTTTATTTATTTATTTATTTATTTATTTATTACATTTATACTCTGCCCTTCTCACCCCGAACGGGACCCAGAGCAGCTTACAAATTGTCATCAATTCAATGCTGTATGAACAAACATATATATAAAAAATAAGCACATACATTAAACTATAAAAGTTAAGGGTAAAAAAACTATGCATTCAAAACCAATTATTATGTGTTATAATATTGCTTCAATATAACAACATAGACCCCTTCCCCCCACTACTCCCATCTCCCTCTCCACCCTACTCTCTCAATACCCTCAAAACACAATGTTCTCTACATACAGATTGGGGAAGGCAAAAAACATCCGGGGGGGGGGCAGGGAAGAGTCTTATTTGATGATAGCAGCAGGTTACTGAGCAGTTTGGTAAAAATCTGGAGGAACACAGATTTTAGCAGTTTTGCTGTCAGAAGTGGATTGTGTAAATTCCAGAGGAAGGAACTGGCAAAACAACCTCTGAGGATTCTTTGCCAAAGAAAACACTATGAAATTCATAGGATTGCCATGAGTCAACAAGTGACCTGAAGGGACCAAAACACAAACATTTCATTAATACAGAAAAGAGAATAAGATTGAGAGAAAAAGAGAGAGGTTAAAAAGTGCTCTACAGATTACAATACAAGGGCATACAAAATGTTTTACTGAATTTGAGTAAAATCCATAAGCAAACTCTTTCTATGCTTTTGGTTGTTCACAAGCTTTATCCTAGAGTTTGTTTGTGGTGCCTACGTTTTAGAAATCTAGCTCTAATTAACTTTATAGCTATCGATTATCTATTTATTGGATTAACAAAAAGAAGAAAAGGGATGTAGTTAAAGAAACAGTTCTTTACAATTAAAGACTTTATCACATGAAGCCACTATTCCATGGCAGTCATGCAATTGTCAATAGGGGCAACATATGAGCACCCTCGCTATCATACAGCTCTGCATTTGCATGATGCTGCTGAATCAGCAATCCTTGGTCCTACATGACTACATCTACATTACTGATAATAGACCATTTGCCTCAAATATTGAGGTTTTTTAAATAAGTAACTAAGTAGCATGTATATATATTTACAAGCTTGATGTTTTCAGTTGACCAACTGTATGTGTGTATTGATAACATGTATTGTTTAAAGTTTATAGACCCAAATTACCCGATGAAGACTCCTGAGAGTCGAAATTAGTTGTGAGTGAATGTTGGAGTCCATTCTTGTGTAATAAAAAAAATTATTTTTTATTTACTTTGCAAGGATTTGAAGTCTACTCATCTGTAGTAAAGACACAAGAACTATTTCCACACATGTGAAAAGGATTTTTTTTAAACTTTTGGGAAAAGAACAGATTATTTCTGTTTAATGTGAATGTAACTATCCCATGTTTTACTGACATTTGTATTTGTATGTATACATTGAACTTCTATGTGTTTAGATCACTGCAATTAGTGGATACTGGGCTTTCTAGTTCAAAGGGAACCCATTTTCCTTTTCTGTTTTACTTCTACATAATCTCATAACCCAAACTTCTGCTGCTTCATATTTTTAAAAAATATTTTAAAACAATTTCACAATTTCTGGTATGTTTAATAAAAATGCAAATAAATAAAATGACTGCCTCAGGAATAGTGAGGGGGAGGGGGGGATAGAAGAAGAACCCCATCTCCTGATGTCACCACAGTGTTGGCATGCTAAGTACAGATTCAGAACAGCCCCATCGCAACAGGTAGGTGATAGGAACGTGGCACCATCTGCAACTATTGATACATTTATTACAGGGAGGACACAGCCAGGCAGTGGAATGCACAATGCATCATGATTTTAAGGGCTGTCACCTTTGGTCCTGCTTCAATGCCAGTTTACCTCTTTTGTATAATAAAGTCCTAACAGATTTATTGTGGTACAAGCTTTGTGATTCCCTCATATGCACTGATCAAGTTCATTTTGAAGCCGCAAGTAGAAGTACAATGGTTTTAGGGGAGGGATCAAAATTTCTGACACTTTTTAGGATCCTGGGTTTTATATAATTTGCATAAAACAAATGTCCTTATGTCACTTTGTTTCAAAGATATATCATTTTGGCAAAAATGTAATGAGAATAAACCAATCCTTGGTTTCATTCTTCTCCCACACATTTGAAACCTGAGATGGAAGCAAACAGCCACATGAATTTCAGAAAATCCTGTATTTTACCTATCCATGTATTTACCCACCCAAAGAAAGGAAACAAATGAGCTCCAAAAGAAATATACAAACAGACTGCACACAGATCCAGAACTTAACAACTATAAATATAAACCCAGAGGAAGACCTTCATTCTAAGCAAGTTTACTTTACAATGTTGTTTACAGTGGCTGAAGAATTCATCTCTGTGGAAATAGCTATAGATCTTGGGTGAAAGCAAGAGCTACAGTTCACCACCAGATTTTTCTGCTTTCTAATTATAAGGATTATCTGTATTGCATAGAGACACCAGGGCATCTTATTCAAATCAAGAGTGACTTGTGTAGCCCATCTCTCGCTTGATATCTAGATAATAGCAGTTGTAGCAGCAGCAACAAAATCCAAAAGATCAATAAACATTTTTTCTCATTTAAACCCTTTTATTTCTAAAATAATCAGAAGCAAATACAGTCATGTGCTGAACTAAGCAAAGATTCCTATATCCAGTTGCATTCATTAAAACATCCGATGTTGAAATAAGCATCCATATACACATGCACAAATTATTCCTTAATGGAATCTGTGGTATTTTAAACCCTCATTTGTATGGAGGGAAGTGTACCTGGATTAATTAATACTGCACTGAAATCCATCCTAACTTTAATAATAATAATAAAAAACCAGAACTTGATTTAATGGTAGTCAAAATTGTTCTCCTTAGGGAAAAATATGCTTTTTTAAAAAAAAAACATGCCAAGTTGGGCATATTTCTTAAAATCTTTTTAATGCAATGTTCTTTATTTCTAGCTAAATATTAAGGTAAAAGTTTTCCCCTGACACTAAGTTCAGTTGTGTCTGACTCTGGGGCTTGGTGCTCATCTCCATTTCTAAGTCAAATAGCCAGCGTTGTCCATAGATTCCTCCAAGGTCATGTGGCCAGCATGACTGCATGGAGTGCTGTTACCTTCCCATCAGAGTGGTACCTATTCATCTACTGACATTTGCATGTTTTCGAACTGCTAGGTTGGCAGAAGCTGGGGCTAACAGCAGGAACTCGGCCCCCTCCTCAGATTTGAACCAGTGACCTTTTGGTCAGCAAGTTCAGCAGCTCAGTGGTTTAACCCACTGTGCCACTGGGGGATCCTTACCTAAATATTTCATATGAAAAAAGGTTGACAGTCAATAGAGTACATATAATATCTTTGATCCTGTGCTTTTGCTCAGGACACCTCGTTGGGGTGTCTCTGGACACATCTATGCTGACCATATAATCCAGTTCAAAGATAGCTTCAAACTGTGGTGGGTACAAAACACACACTGCCAAAATGCACTGCAGTGCAAATTAAGGCCTTTAATGTTGAGCAAAGTCAGGGGAAAGTCTGAGTTAAACCCCTTAATGTGCTTTAGTGAGCCCTAAATCTAAACCACATCACAGACCAAAATCAGGTAACTGATTACCTCCTTTCTCTTTTTTTCTACAACTTATGCCTCCAGAGCACTGATTCATATCTCATAATAATGAGAAAAAAACCCAACAACCAACAATCCTGCATTCTGTAGTGGTGTAAACCCAAGGATACTACAGATTCTGGAATTGATTTGAGGTCACCTTCCATGATTAATGCCATCACTTTCCAGTTTTCAAACCTCTTCCAGACATGTCAATCTAATCATCCATTCAGCAAACCCAGTTTATGCCAAACTGGTTCCAAAATGACCTAAGTGGCCAGTGCCGCCTTTTACAGAAAAAGAAATGCTACCTAAATGTATGGAAATGCTATCCATTGGTAAGAGCTGTTTGAAGGTAAAGTACACTTCCCCAGTGTGTGGTGGAGTCTCATTCTCTGGAGGTTTTAAAGCAGAGGCTGGATGACCATCTGTGAGGAATGCTTTGATTGTTTTTCTGCATGGCAGAACTGGTTGGACTGGATGACCTTTCTGGTCTCTTTCAACTGAAAACGGAAGGAAATAAATTCTATAAGCTTTCCCAAGTTTTCTGGAACTGCTTCTCTTCCTCTAGACAAGTGTGATGACAAAGAATCATTTAGAGGTCACTCATCCTGGAATGTTACATAGTAAGTATTCACTCAAACATCTGACTCCAGAGTAGAGAAAGTGAGGGGGGCAATTGCCACACCCATTGGGGCTAGATTTCCTTAAAGAATACTAAAGTTGATACAAAGTGTAACAACAACATAGATAAAAAATGGTTGTTACACTAGTAAACAATTGTCCAATTCTCTACTTTTGGAGAATGAAGTTCCTGGGTATGGGTGTCAATTCAGAAACAAACTGGAAGCCAGTTGGTTGATGTTCAGGGACATGGTATCGAAAGCATATGATAGACACCAGTCTAGTTGCCATGTTTTGCACTAGCTATAGCTTTTGAAGTCTTTTTGTGAAAACAGCCTCAGGTAGAGTATACTAGCAGTGGCCTAATGAAGGGATAATTGAGGTGTGGTCAAATCTGCTTTTCCTTCTCCATAAAGCTTATTAGGAGAAAGAGGAGGAAGCATTAGTAGTACAGAAATACCGAGCTGCTCTAAGTGAATTCAAGTGTCCTGGACCAAACAAACTACATCCAAAGATATTAAAAGAATTGACAGAAGTAGGCCTGGTACTACTGGCAATAATCTTTGAGAATTCCTGAGGAACAGGAAAAATCCCAGCAGAATGGAGAAGAGAAAATTTTGTCCCCATCTTCAAAAAGGGAAAAGGAAGAGGTCTCAAACAATTGCCATCCAGTGCACCATGAAATCAATACCTAGAAGGATTCTGAAGCAGATCATTAAATAAACAGTCTGTAAGCACTTAGAAAAGAAGCCCATAATCATTCAAAGTTAGCACAGGTCTCTCAAAAAATACTTATGCCAGACCAATCTTATATCTTCTTTTGATGGAGTTACAAGTGAGTGATGTGGATGTGGTGTTTTTTTGAATTTAGTAAGGTCTCTGACAATGTCCCCACAATATTCTCACAAATGATGCATGGCAAGGATGGCCCTTGTGGACTCTTTCAACTATGTGATTCGATAAAACAGGGAAATCAGTGGCCACCAACATGGTAGAAGAGCACCCAGCCCAAAAACTTGAGATTTAGGCTTTTCTGAGGGGAGATATAAAACATCTTTGAAGCTATAGAACATTGATAATCTGAGCTGAACCTTTGCTCAGATAGATAATTGTGTTGTATAGTGTTGTATAGCCCTGCACAAGGTGGCTCGTAAACAAATGATTTGTTCCTTACATTTTATGTTTGCCTTTGTTTGAAAAGAAGGGATATTCTCCCCAGAATAACAGCTATGAACATTTCCAAGCATGGAGTTAATTTCTGTTGTTTGTATCTCCCAAGACTTGCCATTATATCACTGACTTACTTTTCTATTTGCAAATAAATAAAACTGTCGAGTGCATTGCATAGAAAATATTCCTGAGGCAACAGATGCTGGCTTGAGGAATAGATTCACGAGGACTGGATATTGATTCGTCAACAGTGATTAAAACATTCTGTAAAGAATCTTCGAAGTCTGTTTGCTGGTGAGCCACTGATTATGGGAAAGAACATAACCATTTTAATTGTATGGCTAAAATAGTATTTCTTCACCTGCTGTGACATTCTCAGAGATAAAGGATGTAGCTTTGTTTCCTAACACCACAACTGAATTTTATGGTTTAACTTTACACTATGTTTATTGAGAATAATAGTGCTTTTGAACTCTAGAGCACTTTAGAGTCAAAAGTAAATAAATAGGTCTGACCCAAAGTGGTCTGCTTAGAACCTCTTCACACGGGCCCAAGTTCAACATGCTCTTTACCAACATATGATATTTCCAGTCTGCAACTGGTTTCATCTGGTTCTGTCACTGGCTTCTTGAATGAGTAAACGGGTACTCTGAACACACTGTTGAGACAGAGACGGGATAGAGATCAGCCCGTAGTATCCCTGTGTCATGTGATGAGTTCTGGTGGGCTCCATCCTGGCAGCATCCTAGGAGGGAGAAAAAGCCCCGTGTGATGATAACATGTCCAGAGGTGTTTCCATTGGGTCACATTCTCCCTAATTCTGAGCCCTCTTCTCCCAGGGAGATCCCATCTCCAAGTGCCTACCTGCTAGCAAAGGCAAGATGCTGAGATGGAGAATTAGGAGAGGAGATACTCAAGTTCAAACCAGAACACTATCCTATTACTGCTTGACATGAAGGGGTGATATAGTGTACTGCATGTACAGCAGGCAGGATTCTAGCATTCTTATCAGCATAATGACCACACAAAAACAACTTTGCAGTAGCATAAAAATATTAGTTTGTGTTTAGTGGGCCCTACTGAATAGTCTCACTTAATCTGACAGTTCTGGGAAGTAAGTGGTGCCTGGGAATGAACACGGGGAACAAAGTTTGTCATTAGCAATGCAATTGTGTATTCTTCTTTAAGTTGGTCATGCATTATGTATTGGTAGTTCAATTTTCTTCATTAGGTTCTGCATTATATAGCATTCTAGTTGCAACTTCCAGGAAGTTTTCCATTAGCATTGCCCTGAGGAGTGCATCTCAGCTCAGGAGACCCATTATCCAGGATCTGGGATCTGGGCCGAAAGTTAACACTATGTAAAAAAATATGGAGCCCCCGGTGGCGCAGTGGGCTAAACCTCTGTGTCAGCAGGACTGAAGACCGACAGGTTGCAGGTTCAAATCTGGCTACAGCGCGGATGAGCTCCCTCTATCAGCTCCAGCTCCTCATGAGGGGACATAATTGAAGCCTCCCACAAGGACGATAAAATATCAAAAACATCTGGGCATCCCTTGGGCAACATCCTTGCAGATGGCCAATTCTCTGACATCAGAAGCAACTTGCAGTTTCTCAAGTCGCTCCTGACACGTCAAAAAAAAAAGAAGTAAAAAATATGTTGGAAAAAATATGTTCCTGGTTTGAAAGTATTATTCCTGTTTAATTGTATGGTATGTACTTTGAAAGTAGTTGCTGTACTCCAGAAACTTAGTTTTTCTGGCTGCCACAAACTATGTTGAATTGGTTGAGACTCAATAAAATATTCATTAAAAACTATAGCAAAATGTGCTGCAGCATATCATGCAAAAACAAAGTTTTTGCAGTTTAAAAAACCTTTTCTATGTTTTATAATAGAACCAATTAGAAAATGACATTTATAACTCAGGAATTGTGAAATTGTGTTACATAGTGTAATCTAATATAAATGCATTTTTATTTTAATTAATTATTAATTATTAATTAAGGGCACACCGAGACTGCAAAAAGTTTTGTTTCTGTTCTTTCTGATTTTATACTGGACTAAAATAAACTGACCAGGGAAGCTGGTGTAGAAAGTGTCTATACCAGCCAGCAGTCTACAGAAAATATTTGGGATAAACAAAATGTGTTTGGATGTCAAAATAAAATTGGGAAGAATAGGAACAAAATCTGGGACTTTCAGAGTTTGAAACAGGGCTGTGTTATGCAATGTAGTTTCACTAATGAAAGATGTATTAAAACATTGTAGAATTATAGAAGTAACATCCCGATTAAGACTTTGCTGAGTTAATAAAACATTTTTTTCCATTTGCACAGCTCCTTTTTTCCTAGGGTTTCAAAGTAGTATATAAATACTATGAATTATGTCTGTGAAAGAGAAAGTGCTGTGTTCACCTACTACTATTCAGGGACAGATATGGCAGTAAAATTGATATTTCCTGTTTTTTATCTACAGAGCCATCCAACATCACCTGAGATTCATTAAGTAAAGTGAAGGAGATTATTACCTCCCAATAAACCTTAGTATTTGCACGTAGCTTTTTCCCATTAAGATATGAAGCAACCATTTTGATTCTTGGCAGCAATGAAGCTGATGAAATATTAGTACTTCCAAACAGGTCCATATAATTATTTGCAAGGACTTTGTGACCTCCTCATTTCCTTTTTTATTTTTTTAATTTGAATTCAGAGGATCATTTTTTCCATTGATAAATTGTTTGAAGTTGCTTTAAACCTGGGCAGCAGTGTCTACTAAAGATAAAACTACCTTCACTATTGCTTTTTATCTTACTGGGTAGAAATTTACCAGTATTTAAACCCAGACTGAGGAAACCATAAAACTATTGAGGATGACTTCATTCCCTCTTTTAAAGTAATAATTTGAACCATAAAACCTCCAGTTTCCTGTTTGTTTTTCCTGGGGGTAACATAATCAACATTTAGTGTAGCCACACAAAAATTTTGTTTGAGGATTAAAGTTGTATTTGATCAGTTATGGCTCCATCATTTGCTCCAAAGTACAATTACTATCCCATCCCAAGAAGTATAAAGTACAGACATTTCTTTTCTGCCCTTATCACAGGGTCATATAGCAAAGCTAATGGAAGGCAAACTTCAGGATTTCATTTCTGTCTTTTTGCACACAGATCTAGTTCTTCATCAGCAAAGCCCTTTTGCATTCACTATAATTAGAAGACTTAATGGAGGGACACCTCTAGATTCAGGCCTATGTAAATTCGAAGTGGGACCAAGTGCAGGTGTATACACATGTTTTCTTTACAGAGCTTGGCAAAGTTATTTTTGGGCAGCAG
Organism: Anolis apletophallus; assembly: GCA_030556195.1. Classification (NCBI taxonomy): domain Eukaryota; kingdom Metazoa; phylum Chordata; class Lepidosauria; order Squamata; family Anolidae; genus Anolis; species Anolis apletophallus. Next base: position 60,259,772 of record JARBWK010000002.1, read on the forward strand.
ACATTACTTTTCGGCTTACAACTCCCAGCATCTTTGTCAGGTTTGGAAATTTCCTGACTTTTTCTAAGGCCCCTTCTACACTGCCATATAAAAATCAAGATTATTCGTTCTGAACTGTATTATATGGCAGTGTAGATTCATATAATACAGTGCAAAGCAGATATGTGACTTTTTAAATACAATTGTACCTTTTAACCTGCTGTATGTTACATGTGCACCCTGGAGTGCCCTGTAAGCTGCCCCGAGTCCCTTTGGGGAGATGGTGGTGGGATATAAATAAAGATGATGATGATGATGATTATATGGCAGTGTAGAAAGTGCCTAAATGATAACAGAGTTAATACCTCTGGCCTAACCACCTGTTAAAGAGTTAAGCCTCCTGAATTGCAGCTCCAATGTGGCCGAAGAGGTTCTCTCACAAATCCCACAACAACAAACCAGGTATGAGCTTGCAGCACTGCCTAGTTTGGAAGAAGTCAACAATGCCAACAGCCAATAAAAAATAACAAAGCCAGCAGACCTGATGGGATCCCTGCTGAAATCTTTAAAGAGGGAAGACCTGAGCTGACACAACAACTCCACCAGCTTATAGAAAAAGTGTGGGTGACCGAGAAAATCCCAGCAGAATTCAAGGATGCCACCATCATCACGCTCTTCAAAAAAGGAGGAAGAACAGACTGCGGAAACTATCGAGGTATCTCCCCTTTATCCTCTGCTGGGGAAATCCTTACAAACCGCCTTCTACCACTCTCAGAAGACACTCTCCCAGAATTCCAGAATGGCGTCCGCCCCTCCAGAGGAACAGTGGACATGATCTTCACTGCACAACAGTTTCAAGAAAAATGCAGGGAACAAAATCAACCACTGTACATGGCATTCATTGACCTTGCAAAGGCATTTGACACAGTGAATTGCAGTGCTCTCTGGACCATCCTCCAAAAAATCGGGTGCCCTAACAAATTTGTGAACATCCTGCGGCTCCTCCATGATGACAACAGTCTTGGAGACCAATGGCTCCCAAAGTGACCCATTTAAGGTGGAATCAGGTGTCAAACAGGGATGTGTTATTGCTCCAACTTTATTTTCCATCTTCATCTCTATGGTACTTCATCTTGTTAATGGGAAGCCTCCCATCAGAGTGGAAATCATCTATCGGACAGATGGCAAGCTATTTAACCTCAGCAGAATGAAAGCCAAAACCAAGGTTGCAACAACAACTGTTATAGAACTCAAGTATGCTGATGACAACATCGTCTGTGTGCATTCAGAAGAAGACCTACAGCCACCTTCACAGAAGCATACGAGAAGCTTGGCCTGTCACTGAACATCGAGACAACCAAAGTGCTCTTCCAGCAGTCACCAGCCAATGCCTCTCCAATGCCAGCAATACAGCTTAATGGTGTAACATTAGAAAACGTTGATCATTTCCGCTACCTTGGCAGCCACCTCTCCACCAAAGTCAACATTGACACTGAAATACAACACTACCTGACCTCTGTGAGTGCAGCATTTTTCTGAATGAAGCAGAGAGTGTTTCAGGACTGAGACATCCATAGTAATACCAAGGTGCTTGTTTGTAAAGTTATTGTCCTCTCAACCCTGCTATATGCCTGCAAAATGTGGACTGTCTACAGACATCATATGCAACTCCTGGAATGATTCCATCAGCGCTGTCTCCGAAAAAATCCTGCAAATCTCTTGGGAAGACAAGTGGACAAATGTCAGTGTGCTGGAAGAAGCAAAGTCCACCAACATTGAAGTGATGGTCCTCTGCAATCAACTTCGCTGGACTTGCCATGTTGTCCAGATGCCTGACTACCGTCTCCCAAAGCAGTTCCTCTATTCTGAACACAAACAGAAAACACAGAGTTAGAGGACAGGAAAAGAGATTTAAATATGCGCTCAAAGCCAACCTTCAAAACTCTGGCATAGACACTGAGAACTGGGAAGCCCTGGCCCTTGAGCGCTCCAGCTGGAGGTCAGCTGTGACCAGCAGTGCTGTAGAATTTGAAGAGGCACAAATGGAGGGCGAAAGAGAGAAATGTGCCAAGAGGAAGGTGCATCAAGCCAACCTCAACTGGGACTGCCTTCCACCCAGAAACCAATGCCCTCAATGCAGGAGAAGATGCAGATCAAGAGTAGGGCTCCACAGTTACCTACGGACCCACTGCCAGTACCTACGGACCCACTTGGAGGACAATCCTACTTGGACAACGAGGGATCGCCTAAGTAAGTAGGTAAGTATGTAATACCTCTGGCCTAACCAGCTGTAAAAGAATTAAGCCACTGTAATTAAGGTGTGGTGGTTAATGAAATGGGAACTGTATATAGGTTGTAGTTATACTGAGTAAGCTTGATGAGGGTTGACAAGAATTGCTGAGGGATGGGCGATGGTTTAGAGAATCACTGCTGTGAGTAGCGAGGAAGAAGAAGCTGTAAAGTTTGTATATACTTTGTCTACTGCTACAACAATGATAAAGAAAAACCTTCATGCTTATCTGGGAATGAACAAAAGCCTCTGTGTGTTTTGTTGTTTGAGTAGAAGACCCCTACAACCATGTTTTTGGATACTTCATTCCATATCCGGAACTAATAGAGCCACTTCTGCAAGAACAGGATTCAACCCCTGACAATCCGAATGCCAGTGCCATGCTGATTGAGAAATCCCAGTACTTCAAAAAGCAACTTTTTCAAGTTCTGGTGATCTTAAACAATTGTTTACCAGGGGCATCAAGGTCATAGAAATTATTTGTTCCAGCCTTTTGGGCGGGGGCTGATACAACATGTGAAAGGAGCCTCAGTCCTTTTACTCTACTGCCATTGGCATAAACATTAGACAACAACATTCTGACTAAGTCTGACCTCTTTTATATATCTACTGCTTCAGGTCTGTAGTTAGAAGAAAATTATTCTGAGTCATTATTGTTCCCTATGGGGGTTTAGTGCTAGGAATTCTGTTATTAATAAGGGCAAACGCTGCCTTCAAGCAATCAAAGCAAAAAATGTGACAAAGAATCTTCAGAGAACACTCAGAAGGGCTACACCAACAGGGAAATAAGTTGCCACATTAGCTTTGTGGCAACAGGCAACATCTTTAGAAATCTCACAGCAACAGCACAGATGGCACATGTTATCTTTTGCCATTAAACTTGAGAAAACGAGTGTGAGAAATTGTTATTTCCTGATCACAACATACTGTAACTTGTATTTTTTTTAATCCGTAGCATCTTTCATCTAAACTGCATTTTGGGCCCTTAAATAAGAGAGGAACTATTGTAGAAATTGTTTCTGTTGGGAAGAAAGAATCACTTTGTCTCTGGAGTAACAAGGGAAAAATAAAAGGAAAAGGAAGAAAATTAAGGAACAAGGGGAAATAAAAAGTAAAAAAAGAGCATATCAAGTAGATTCAGAAGTATGCAGACTCTACATTTTAAGTGTCCTAACAATAGCAGCCAACTCTTGCTTTTGGATCATTGCGGTCACTGGCCGAATTTCAAAAGCCCTCCATAAATGATGGATCTAGCAAGTAATTTTAATTAAGAATCATAGAGTCATAGAGTTGGAAGAGACTTTGTGAGCCATTCAGTCCAATCCCCTGCCAAGAAGCAGGAAAATCACATTCAAAACACCCCAACAGATGGCCATCCAGGCTCTGTTTGAAAGCCTCCATAGAAGGAGCCTCCACCACACTTTGGAATAGAGAGTTCCACTGCTGAATAGCTCTCATAGTCAGAAAGTTCTTTTTAATGTTCAGGTGGAATCTCCTTTCCTGTAGTTTGAAGTCATTGCTCCACATCCTAGTCTCCAGGGCAGCAGAAAACAAGTTTGCTTCCTCCTCCCTATGACTTCCCCTCACATATTTATACATGGTTATCGTGTCTCCTCTCAGTCTTCTTTTCTGCAGGCTAAATGCCCAGCTCTTTAAGCCACTCCTCCTAGGGCTTGTTCTCCAGACCCTTGATCATTTTAGTCGCCCTCCTCTGGATACATTCCAGCTTGTCAATATCTCTCTTCAATTGTGGTGCCCAGAACTGGACACAGTATTCCAAGGCAGAACAGAGGGGTAACATGACTTCCCTGGATCTAGACACTATATTTCTATTTATTAACTTGTTGTCCACAAAAACTCCAATATCTTTTTTACATGTACTGCTGTCAAGCCCCATTCTGTATCTTTGCCTAAGTGCAGTATTTTGTATTTGTCCCCACTGAACTTCATTTTGTTAGTTCTGGCCCATCTCTCTAATCTGTTAAGATCATATGGAATTCTGCTCCTGTCTTCTGGGGAATTGGCTATTCCTCCTAATTTGGTGTCGTCTGCAAACTTGATGATCATTTCTTCTAACCCTTCATCTAAGCCAGGGCTGTCCAACTTCTACCGGCCCAGGGGCCTGAATTCCAGTCACTGATGACCTGGGGGGCTGTAGGGTCTGCCCCCGCCCCTGGCTCCGCCCCTGCCCCGCTCCGCCCCCTCCCCGCCCCCGGCTCCACCCTCTCCCCCGGCGCCCTCTCCCCTCTCCCTTTATTTTAATTTAATATTAAATATATTTAATTCCATCCTCCCCTCTCCCCTTATTTTGATTTAATATTAAATATATTTAATTCCATCCTCCCCTCTCCCCTTATTTTAATGTATCCCATCTCCCCTTATTTCATCTTTAAATATATTTAATTTTATATTTAATACATGAGGGGAGATGGGGGGAGGGAATGAGGAGCCCCCTGAGGAGCCCCCTGTTTCGGCCTACGCAGGATCCAGGAGTACCCGGACGACGAGAGAGGCAACGACCGACTGAGTCGAAGAAGGTCCTAATCGCGTCTGTGGACCTCAGCAATCCAGTAGTAGAGTAGCTGAAGAGTATCGCGAGAATACGCAATCCACACGGGATTTCGCTGTCAATGTCGGCGTGATCTCGCGTTGACAGCGAAATCGCGTGTGGATTGCGTATTCTCGCGATACTTGCTCGAACCCGGAAGTAGGTTTTTTTTAAAAAAATATTATTATTTATTTTATTTTTCAATTTTTATTTTTTATTAAAAAGCTTGGGGGGCCGTAGGGAAGGGGCTGGGGGGCTGTATACGGTCCCCGGGCCGCCAGTTGGGCAGCCCTGATCTAAGCCATTAATAAAGATGTTGAACAGGACCAGGCCCAAGATGAAACCCTGCAGCACTCCACTCGTCACTTCTTTCCAGGATGAAGAGGAAGCATTGGTGAGCACCCTCTGGATTCGTTCATTTAACAATTACAGACCCATCTAACTGTAGTTTTGCTTTGCTCACATTTGATAGTTTGTTTACCAGAAGGTCATGGGGGACCTTGTCGAAGGCCTTACTGAAATCCAGGTACGCTACACCCACGGTGTTCCCTGCATCTACACACACAACTTGTAACTCTATAGAAAAAAGAGATCAGATTGTTTATTTTGACCACAAAATCTTGCTCCCAAAATGCTATCTCAATCTTTCTTGTTATTTTCACTTATTGGAATTTCTGAAAATGAGGTTGCAACAGTTAACAATGTCTTTTAAATTTAAAATGAAAATTTGTAACATGTAAAAGCAATGTATTACACCCCATTAACAATTTAGTCTGTAGCACTACCATTAATGTTTCCAAACTCTGGAAGGGAGAGGTATGTCAAGCAGGTTGAGAAAAGAAATGTTTTAAAATATGTTTATTTTATTTATTTCTTATTGTAAATTTGTTTGCTAGATTATTGTTTTACATATGCATATTGTTTTGTATTATCTTTTATATAATGTTGTAACCTGCTTTGGGTCCCATTTAGGGAGAAAAGTGGGATATAAAGATATTATTATTATCATCATCATTATTATTAAAGGGGCAAGCTCATCCGTTTTTGGCTTTTGTCAGTCCAGTTTTAGCCTTAGCAGATTATCCACAGATAACAGCAGAAAAAAATGTGGCCCTTGATGGAAATATGGTTGCCCTTGTCTGGACAATCAGCAAAAATGAAGAAAGATAATATAAATTTTAAAATCAAAATATGCTCTTGCTACTTTTAATTCAATTCTGTGACACCTGAAGAAACATTTGTCAGCTCCACTGGCTGCCAGTCTGCTACCAAGCACAATTCAAAGTGCTGGCTTTAGCCTATAAAGCCCTAAATGGTTCTGGTCCAGTTTACCTGTCCAAATGTATCTCCCCCATATGAACCACCTCTCAGATTAAGATCTTTTGGGGAGGCCCTGCTCTCAGTCCTACCTTCTTCGCAAGTGTGATTGGTGGGGATGAAAGATGGGGCCTTCTCCATTGGTGGCCCCTTGGCTGTGGAACTCCTTCCCTAGGAACATGAGATCAGCCCCCTCCCTCCTAGCCTTCAGAAGGAGAGTAAAAACCTGGCTTTAGGACCAGGCCTTCAGAGAAGCAGTGCAATCTATATCTATATCTATAATAAAGTGGAACGTTTGTATGTTTGTATGTTTGTGCGTTTGTGCGTATGTATATATGTGACAGCGTTCTGATTGGCTCCTGGTCTTTACATTCTGACAACATGATTGGTTGCCAGGGAGGGAGTATTTGCATAACGCCTCTAATTGGCCAGAGGGGGATAAGGCAAAGGCCTGAGGCAGTCGCCAACACGAATATTCCGACACTCTAAACTGCCAGAGGGGGATAAGGCAAAGTCCCCATGACCTGGTGCAGTTTGCAAGAGGATGAACAATGGATGATGGGACTTTATTTATTTATTTATACTTCAAACTTATATACCGCCACTCCCCGAAGGCTTGGAGCGGTTTACAAAGTTTGACATATAAGAAGAACATCCAATATAAACAGAGAACAACACAGGAAAAAGAACAATTACATAGACAGAAGGGGAAAGAGGACATACAACATTTCAAGGGATCAGCCGCAAAACGTGGGTCTGGGGTAAAACACCATTCCCGTGCAGGCTGACGTGTTACCAAGGGGGATCGGCTAAGATTCCCCTCCTTTTCAGGGGAGACCTTCAGTGACTGGCTGGACAGGCTGGAATTCTTACGGCCTCTGAATCCCACCCCCCAGAAGATCATAGTCTTAAAGGGTCTCTTGCGTTTAAAAGGCCTCCGCCGATGGACAGGTCTTGATTGTCCTTCTCTCTGTAATTCCAGGGAGTCTGCTGCAAGCTCTGAGGCTTGCAGTTCTTGGTAGTTTGTCGCAGCCTTCAGAGGAGATTCAAGGGGGCAGCTCCCCCTATCTCTAGGCTCTGTGATGGCTGGTAGGGCCCACATTCCTCGCTGACCCACTCTACATCCTGGTGCAGTTTGGAGGAGGGCAGACCATGGATGATGGGACTTGAAGTACCTCCACTCACTTCCTGAGACCGCTGTATCCTCATACAATGACTGATCAACACCAAACTTGGCACACAGAGCCCCCATGGCCTACTCTACATCCTGGTGCAGTTTGGGGGAGGACGTATCACAGATGATGGGACTTGCAGTACCTTCACTCACTTTCTGAGACTACTGTGACTCTCATCCAATTACCAATAGAGTCCACACTTATCTGGGATAATCAGATGATCTGGGTTCAGATCCTGGGATATAAGGGCAATGTGGAAAGGGCCTGGGAGAGAACTGTGGGAAAGGAGATGGGTCTTGAAGTACCTCCACTCACTTACTGAGACTGCTGTGACCCTTATCCAATGACTGATCAAGACCACACCTGGCACACATAGCTCCCACTACCCCCTTTACAGCCTGGTGAGGTTTGAGGGAGGACAGATCATGAATGATGGGACTTGCAGTACCTTCACTCACTTTCTGAGATCACTGCAACTCTCATCCAATGACTGATCAATACCAAACATAGCCCCAATGAAACACTCTACATACTGGTGCAGTTTGAAGGATGACAGACCATGGATAATGGGATTTTCAGTACCAACACTCACTTCCTGGGACCACTACAACCCACACCTATGACTGTTCACAATCAAACTAGGCATACAGAGCCCCCATGACCCACTCTACATGGTGGTGCAGATTGAATGAGCATGGCCCATGGGTGATGGAACTTCCATATGGGATTTGTAGTTCACCCACACCTACTGAATTCAGCTGACATTGGATGTATATTAAACTGGGAGCACTGGCAAACAATGCCTTTCTCAAATTACCCGGGCAGGGCCGGGTTCCCAAGCTAGTTATATAATATAGCTGGAATATGTGCAATGATTATGGAACAGCCTCAGACCATGATTTTTGGATGGTGTGATTTTAATATTGAATTTTAATTTTTTTGATATGTATTAATTTTAATTAAATTGATTTTAAGCTTAATGTTGTATGTGTTTAAGGCATTGAATAATTGCCACATGTAAGCTGACTTGAGTGCCTTTGAGGTAGAGAAAGGCGAGGTATAAACAGGGTAAATAAATAAATAAGAAAATGAACCTTTTTGTTTTGGATCATAAAGTCCAATCTCCACATTTGAATTTTGCAACTTTTGTATCTACTTAAAACCAAAATAGTTCTTGAATTTTAAATCCTTTCTAATCTTTAATACATCAGCAAGAGTGACTGCATTGTCAGTCTCAAATATTTGAGTATGGCTAATCTGCTGAGCAAATAATACCAATCTTGGCATCTATATGTAACTCACATATGCCAAAAAAATGATCACCTCTGGAAGAAAAGTATGAGGCAGAAGCCATTTTTTTCTGGATTGATACTGTACCAGAATGAATGAATAACACATAGGAGATGAAGAATTGCCACTTTCTACATTGACAGAAGGAACGATAGAAGGCAGCAATCCAAAAAAGTAATCAAGATTTTCAGTATGCTAATTGTCTCTACCAGCAGTGTATCTTTATGTGTGCACACATTAATGCTTAAATATATAGCTGTACTACATTGCCCAGAAGAAACCAGACAGCTACTAACCCAGTGGTTCTCAACCTGTGGGTCCCCAGGTGTTTTGGCCTACAACTCCCAGAAGTCCCAGCCAGTTTACCAGCTGTTAGGATTTCTGGGAGTTGATGGCGAAAACATCTGGGGACCCACAGGTTGAGAACCATTGTCTACCTGGTCACATTGTCAACCCACAGGTTGAGAACCATTGTCTACCTGGCCACATTGGTTGATGAAGTCTAGGACGTGTAGTCCCCAAACTAGGTTATCCAAGTTCTGCTATACTCTGCTTGGAGTAAAGCATTTCTCTGTTATGAATGTCGCTTTGTGGAGCTGGATTGAAAGACTTAGGAGCCTTGCTATTTCACTCAGCTTGACAATTTTATTGGAGCTCCTCAAGATGTTATTCTCTTGATAGGGAATATCACACATTCTCTGCATCCTTTGTCCTTTTGATAAGCTTCTGTCATATTCCTATTCAGACATAATTTTTTGAAACTGGAATCGCTATAATCAGTTAAGCATTTTCATCATACAAAACAGAACCCAGTCTAGTGACAATCTGAAGTTCTGGCATCCTTTCTTTATATCAAGAAATGCTTTAAAAAGAAAGACATATGAAGATGAGCAGTGATTTCAATGGGCTTGTTCTGTATATTCACATGGTGAGATTGTTAAATGTATTTTATTCTCAATGCTTGTCGTAATAATGATTTTTTTCATTGCATCAGCACACTAAATTGGCATTTCCAGTGATTTTTGCTACTGCAGACCTAATTCTGTTTCTTGTAGATACAATCAATTTTCTTTTCATTAATTTATGTGTGAACATTCAGGTTTTAATCCAATTAACCCATTATCTCTTTTCAGTACCAAATAGAAAAGGAAGGTTTTTTATACTAAGTATTTAAAGTGGATGTGATGGGTTGCATCCATGTCAAATTTTTATTATAAAGATGGCTAATAAATATTATTATAGTTGATTGATTGGTTGATTAGTGGAAGATACTTTTAGTGGAAGGATTGATTACACATTAAGGATCTTCCCTCACTCTCTCCTTTCTTTTCTTTCTCCTTTCCCTTATGCTTGTTACTGGCAGAACCAGTGAAAGACATCTTGGATGATCTTTGGGCCAACTAAAGCCAGGGATGGTAGGATCCGGCCCAAATTATGGAATACCACCTGCTTTGCCCACTGTCCAGTGCTGCAAGCATCAGTATTTGCTCTGTTCTCTGAAGGAGATAAGAGTAGTAAGGCACAACTCCATCCTGCCTTGACCCAGTGCCTGGTGAAACCCCTTCTAACTCCATTCCTTTGGCCTCAGAGGGAGATATCACCAGAGTTGTGCATTGGCTTCAGTGGCTGCTGAGAAGGCACCCTTTCCTTCCTCCCTGTTACAACTGCCATTGCTCTGGTCTTTGAGGGAAAGCCTGCATCTTCTGGAAGTAATTTCCGCACTCATATCCATTCCCCTTTCATTGTGTGTTATGTCTTACTTGCAGGTATGAAGGCAGGAAACTGTCACATTATTTTCTGTGATGCCCATTTTGATTCTAAAGTATTTTGATAAATTTGTAAGGAGTCTGTGTCATATCTAACACAAAATTCTGAAAATTTAGTGTTTCGTTATGTTATTTGCCCATCTGCGCCAAGGCGGATACTTCTGCGGCTCCTCATGTTTAGGGCTATTGGGATGAACCTTGCTATAATTGTAGCACACATTTACCACTGCAAGTTTCAGAAAGTTTTGCTCATCCACTGATTTAAAGGAAATTGTTGACGTTTTCAAGTACATTTCTTTTAAAATAAGTTGTGCATAAGTTACACATTTTGGATCACACCTTTAAGATTCAAACTCAGATCCAATGTGAATTAACGAACTCCTTTCCATTATCCCTGCCATTGTAGGTAATTGCCAAGGATCTGCTGCTATCATTTCCCTTTTCAGGTTGACTCACTTTTTTGGGGACATTTTTTAAATCAAGCATTTCTCAAACTACTTACAAGTATATACTATGTCTATGTGTTGACTCATTGTTCAACAAATTGATTGAGTTGGTCTACTTTTGATGGAAACTAATCAATAGGATGCCAGGCAATGTCAGTCACTAGTGAATTTACTCCCATGGGATACAGAGCTTTACCAGTTAGTGGTGGTTTTGAAGTCTTTCTTGGAAGATCAGTATTGTGATGCCAGATTGACACAGCCAGATAAAACCCAGAAAATATCTTCTGACAAATTTCATCATGAAAATCCTGGGCTTCTGTTGTGCGGATACAACTGTGGAGTAATACTGCTGTAATGATGCAGTCTGAATAGCCCCCTGGTTAGAAGTTATAGTGATCACTCACAGAATTACATTTTGGTGTCTATCTTCTTATTTCTGTTCTCCATTGCTCCATTTCCAAAACTTGAAGATAGTTGTGGAAGGTTAAAAAGTTAGCTGGGGGAAATAATACCTATAATTTTATGATTTGGATGTGTTTTGAAGGTCTTGGGAGTAGCCTTCTTCATTTTAGATCTAAAGTGGGCAAAATACCTCCAGCATATTATTCACTTTGCATCTATGCTTCCATCAATACTTCACCCACAGCTTTTGCAAGACTCTAGCAGTTATATACTTTGTAAACAGTCTTATTAACATTTTAGAGATGAACAGATTTGTTCTGGGATAAGCTTTGGTGGCCTAGAGCTCTGTGATAAAGTTAACCCAAAGCCTTGAAAGCTTATCCTAAAAAAACATATGTTTGCCATTTCTGATAACCTGTTAATGTTTCCTGTATTTTCAAACCTTGATACTGTGATTTTTGCAATCTGTAATTTCCTTATAATCAGTTAATCAATTAATTGGCTGAAAGACAAATATTTGTCAGCTGGAATTTGACCATTCTACCTCTTTGTATTGATTTTGTAATAGCACTAGCAAGTGAGGACTTTCTTTACCAACCAAGGGAATCTAAAGGTTAAAGGGGGCTCAATGAGCTTAAATAACCTGAGAGTAAAATGTCAGTGTCCACAAGATACAGAATGTTGAAAGACATTTCCTTAGGACATGATGTGAGTCAGCTAGAAAAAATGAAAATGAAAACTCTTTGTGTTGATCTCTCCAATTCTAGTCACGAAACCTTGCACATCTCAATTGAGTCTGAAAAGATAACGAAGGCCTAGAGTTAGTTCTGTTGGGAGACTGCTTTCCTTATGGTTAACTTTTATGTACTGACTACAGTAAAAACAACAGTAATAACAAGAAAATTAGAGGAAATGTATGGGATGATGGGACTCCTATTCCAGAACTTGATGTGGATATGTGAAACTTGTGGGTAAGAGCAAATTCTGCTGAATGAATGACTTCCAGCAGAAGCATATCGCAGAGTCATGCTGGAGTAGCTGGGAAATGCCCAGAGAGGGTACTTCCAGCATAGCTCCATGTTCAACATCCGGTGAAAGCATATCATAGAATCACTTGGAGAACCTATAAAATTTTGTCAGATGTGAGTAAATAAAACAATGGGAACTTGTCCTGCAGATATAGATGTCATACCATAGATTCTTGCATAAGCCCTTATGATTATTTGACTGGCTTGCAGAAAAGTATAAAAAGGTGTGTCACAAAATATACATAGACCACCAACATTAGTTCCTTTCTAGAGTCAGCAACAACCAGTAAACAGTCTAGTATGGCATGACAGGTTTATTGTCCTTAGGAAGATGCCATGTGCAGAGTGGGAGGGGGAGGGAGATGGAGTTTGTATTTGCAGTTTATTGTCTGATTGAGTGTGTAATAAAAATAGCCGAAACCCGATTCAGGTCATTAGCATCGGTTAATACAGGAGATTTCGCAACTTGACATAGCCTGGGCAAAAGATTTGAGAGAGAATTGCTGTGGCTGCCATCACCGCAGGAGCCTGGAATGAAGGGAAGAGGAAAATGGATAAATTAAAAATGACATCCACCCTGACCGTCATCACATTATTACAGCTCTCTCCATCTGATCCCAAATGCCACATGGATGGGTCAATTTGCAGATTGCCATGGACATCCTAATGTTCATGTAGGCACTTCAAGACAAGCTGTCATAAATAGTTAAGTTGCCCTGGGAGCAGCGCCAAAATGCATTTCAGTGATGGCTGCAGAGATGCTTGCCGAAGTGTGGGGATAGAAAGGGGTGGGGTCAGCAAGTACCACATTAGAAACCCTCTGAGTTATTGTGCAAATGGAGTGTGAAATTCTGGTCCATTGCTCTGTGCTATAACTTTTTGTCTTGCTGATAATGATTAAGAGAAGTGCTGCTTGATTTGATGGCGGTGGATAGAAGGGAAGGGTGTGAAAACCACAACTCTCCCTTTGACCTTCAGGAAGCTTTCATGTGGTTTATACATAGCTCGGCATTTAGTCAGCTCTTGGAACTAGAGACAGATTTAGAAAGCAATGAGAGCAGAAGATGGGAGCCCTAAAGCTAGAACGTGTGCCAAGCATCTATTGAATATGTAAAGACTAATCTGAGTCTCACCATTAAAGGTAATGAGGAGAAGTGATTGCATTCTACTTCGGGCAAAGCAGCTAAGTTTCTCTTTCTAGACATGCTAGTGCCTATGAATTGACAACTCACTTGTAACAACCAAGAGATGGAATGGGAAGGAAATGCCGGGATATGCCAGGGTTATATAGAAAAGTGACACCTCCTTCCAAATAAAGGTTGTGTGGGGGATTATGGTTCATTTCTTCATGGCTGATGTAAAAGATCCCTCAGGGCTCTATTTTGTCCCAAGTGCTATTTGACACCTACATGAACTGGCTGGGGAAATCTGTCCAGAGTTTAAGGTGAGATGCTACAAGTATGTTCATGACGCCACATTTTTCTTTCCACTGTATTTATTTATTTCATATCAAGAGCATTGTATAAATTAGTTTAAAACTGATAAAAATAGAAGGAGCGGAAGTGGCTAAATATCTTTTGACCAAAAATGGGCAACAGCGACTGCATTGTCTGTAGCCTCCAACAATTCTTCCTCTGTACATGACGCAGGACATTTCAGACAATCATACAGATGTGGAGTTGTCTGTTCTGCTCCATAGTCACTCAAGGTGGAGGATTATTTTAGGTAGTGCCATTTTGCCAGGTTGTCTTTTGATCTGCCCACTGTTCCTTTTATCTGCCCACTGTTCAGGGACTTCCAAGTTGCCCATTCTTGGTTTGCCCCTGGAGGCAGACCCTTGTGGGGGGCTATCCAATTAGGATTTCCTGGTTTAGATGCCGAGAGAGAGACTCTTGCTCTTGCTGGGGGAATGTTATTGATTAATTGATTTATTTATTCAATCTTATATACCGCTCCTCCCCGCAGGGTTGGGGCGGTTTACAACAGTCAGTTGAAATACATGTAAAACACATAAAATACATACAATCAATTAAAACATTTGTCAGATAGAACATGGTCAGAGCCGGAGGGCATTAGTTAAAGGCAAGCTTAAACAGAGTTGTTTTGCATGCCCTCCGGAAAGGGGCTAGTTCCGTGATGGCGCGGACGTTGTTCGGCAACGCGATCCATAGCGTCGGGGCCACCGCGGAGAAGGCTCGCTGTCTAGTCACGGACAGATGGCAGGAGCGGACTGATGGAACTGTCAGGAGATTTTGTTCTTCTGAGCGTAGTGATCTCGGGGGAACATACGGGGTGAGACGGCTGGCCCTAGACCATACAAGGCCTTGAAGGTCAATACCAGTACCTTGAATACAGTCCGGTACTCTATTGGCAGCCAGTGCAATTGCTTCAAGATAGGAGTGATATGTTCTCTCGCCGATGCTCCCACCAGCAATCGAGCGGCAGCATTTTGCACTAGCTTGAGCTTCCGGACTGTAGACAAAGGAAGGCCAATGTAGAGGGTGTTACAGTAATCTAGCCTCAAGATGACCGTCACCTGGATAACCGTGGTCAGGTCATCCCTGGATAGGTAAGGAGCCAGCCGTCTAGCCCAGTGTTTCCCAACCTTTATTGAGCCGTGGCACACTTTTAACATTTAAAATCCGGGGGCACACCACCAACAAAAATGACACAAAATGACACTCTAGCACAGTAAAGAACGGTTGGGGTTGGTGGCCTGCTGGGAGCAGCTGCTGGGAGTGCCGAAGCCAGGAGGGGCGGAGCCAGGCTGTGCCATGCCCGCCCCCTACCCCTGGCTTCACCTCTCCCAGCGGCTGCTCCAGCCTTGCGGGGGCAGTGCCAAGCCAGCGGTGCCAGAGCCAGCACAATGCTGGCTTGGCACTGTCCCCTCAAGGCTGGAGCAGCGGCTGGGAGTGCCGGCCGGGGGAGGGGGCAGAGCCAGGCCCGCCATGCCCCGCCCCTCCCCCAGTTTCAGCTCACCTACAGGCCTCGCCATGCCCTGCCCCCTCCCCCCCAGCTTCAGCTCTGCTACAGAGGAGGAGCATGAGCGGTGAAGGGGCTTCAGTGGGTGGGGCTCCTCCTCCACGCGGCTTCAGCGAGCGAGGGGCGAGAGTCATGGTGGGAGTCATGGCGGATTGGAGGCTGGCTGGGGAAACGGCCAGAGGAGGCGGCGCCCCGGCCCCTTCTTCTTTTTCTGTGCCACTGCCCGGCCCTCCTCCTCCCCCAAGCAGCAGGAGTTCGGCAGGAAGGGGAGTAGGAAGGGGGGCAGAGAGCTTTTCTCACGGCACAGCAGGAGGTCTGTCACGGCACACTAGTGTGCCATGGCACACTGGTTGAGAAAGACTGGTCTAGCCTGTCGAAGATGGTGGAATGCTATCCTGCTAACCGTGGAGACCTAGGTCTCCATGGATAGCAGTGGGTCCAACTGGACTCCCAGACTTTTTACCAAGGGTGATGGGCTTAATTGCTCGCCATCCAGGGTAGGCAACCAGCACACACCCACCCCAAGGTGACCCAACCACAGGATCTCTGTCTCCGATGGATTCACCTTCAGCCGGCTGGAACGCAGCCATCCAGTCACAGCTTCAAGGCATTGATGGAAACAATCGGGTATGGTATCCGGCCTGCCGTCCATTCTCAGCACCAGCTGGGTGTCACTCCAGACCAAACTCACGAACCAGCCGGACCAGCGGGTGCATATAGATGTTAAACAATAAAGGGGAGAGGATAGCTCCCTGGGGGACCCCACAGCTTAATGGGAGTCTCCCAGAGGCCACCCCTCCCCTCTCCACGCGTTGTCCCCGATCTTGGAGGAAGGTCACCCATTTAAGGGCAATCCCCCTAACTCCCGCCACGGCTAAATGGTGGGTCAATAGCGCATGATCTACTGTGTCAAATGCTGCCGTGAGATCTAACAACACGAGCAGGGCTGATCTGCCATGGTCCAACTGGCAGCGAAGTTGGTCTGTAATGGCGACAAACACGGTCTCCATCCCATGCCCAATACGGAAACTGGACTGGAAGGGATCAAGTCCAACTGTGTCATTTAGGAAGTGTTGCAGCTGATCCGCTACTGCCCTCTCAATTATTTTCCCAAGAACAGCAAGTTGGAAACCGGTCAGTAACTGGAGAGAACCAAAGGATCTAGATTCGGTTTTTTCAGTAGCGGTCTTACCATTGCCTCTTTCAAACCCCCTGGGAAAACTCCTTGCTCAAGGGAGCTATTGATTATCTTTCCCAGGGGGTCTCATAGCTCCTCCTGGCAGGATCTAACAAGCCAGGAGGGGCACGGATCGAGGGAGCATGTAGTTGGCCTAGCTGCAACCAGAATCCCATCGACAGTTGCCGCGTCCAGCAGTTGGAAACGGCTGAAGGTGCGCCCACCGAGTGGCAGCGGAGTCTCGAGTTCCCTTACTGTATCAATTGTGGCTGGGATATCCCGGCGGAGATCTGAGATTTTGTCGGCAAAATAGTTCTGAAAAGCCTCAGCTGACGGAGCCAAATCCTTATCATTTAGGACCATCAGAATTGTTGTCAAGGATCGAATTAGCTTAAAAAGTTGGGCTGGGCGTGAGCTAGCCGACTCTATCAGAGAAGAGCAGTAAACCTTTTTGGCTTCTCTGATAGCCTGCTCATAAACCTCTTCAAATTGTTTATAAGCTAATCTTGATGCTCCATCACAGAGACCTCGCCACAGGTCCTCTAGCCGTCTCTTATTCCGTTTCATCGCTCGCAACTCCTCAGTGAATCAAGGTGAGCGATTTTCGCGGAGTAAGAGAGGGCATCTGGGGGTGTTTTCGTCTAAGGCAGCGGAGAGACTGGTGTTCCAAAGGCCCACTTGCCTGTTGACTGAAACGACAGACAAGTGAGGAGTGGTAATTCTCATGAAGCTTTCCCTTGATTTAAGATTACTGGGAGGAGGCTGATAACCATGCAATGGATGGCTTTCACAGTATTCAACCTTATTTCTTTCACAATTAGCAGCAACTTCCCATCACACTTTGGGGGGGGGGGCAATGCCAGCTAGCTTGTAGAGTTTATCAACAGGTGTATTATTCTGCATGTTTCATTCAATGCTATGTTCATCTGCTTTGTGTGGGCAGACTTGTGCCAAACAGGGTAGTCATACTCTACAATTGAGTAAGACAAGCCCAGGGCTTATGTTCTTATTAATTTTGGTTTTGCATCCCATGTCCTGCTAGTAAGTTTTCGCAGGATGTTATTGCGTTCAGCTACTTTGTGCTTGGTGTTCATGCAGTGTTTTCTGTATATTAATGTCCAATCTAATGTGACATTAAGATACTTAGGATGGAAACAATGTTTAAGCTCTTAGCCTTCCCAGGTAACTTTCAATTTCCTGTTTGCTTCATGGTTCCATAGGTGGAAAGCACACACTTGTGTTTTGACAGGGTTGGGCTTCAGATTGTTATCTTTGTAGTAGCTGGAGAGATCTTTCAAGGCATTAGTAAATTGGATTTCAACTGTTTCAACGTCTTATACTTGTGTTATTAAGCCAAGTTTTTCAGCATATATAAAGCTCTTTGTGAGTGGTAGCTGTGGCTGGTCGTTAGTAAAGATGTTGAACAAGGTTGGTGCAAGAACGCTGCCTTGGGGCAAACCATTCTTTTGTCTACATCTACTTTTCCTGCCTTGAAACTACACATAGAAGCTGCAGTTTTCTAGGAGGGTCTGGACAGTTTTTGTACAATCATAGTCTTGGGTAATATGGTAGACTTTCTGGTAGACTTAATTAAAAGGGTGATGTTTAGGATCTAATACAATGTTTCAGCAAAATTGAATTGGGTGAGGGTGAAGAAACTGAAATCAATCCAGACAAGACAGAGGTCAGACCACTTCACCCTGAAGGTTAACATCAAAATTCCTCTACCACCAAGGATAGATCCAGAACCTATCCTGGCGCGGCAGAAGAGACTCATGGACCCTACCAGATTTGCGTCGGCCATAGAGTCCGTGGAAGTCCCCGGAGGTACCCTTAACGACCAAGTAGAAAGGTGGAATGTAGCCCTGTCTAAGGCTATCGACCAAATAGCTCCTAAACGCCTCTTCCGACCACGCAGTTTCCACTCTCCGTGGTTCACCTAAGAACTGAGGTCACTGAAGCGCAAACGGAAACAACTGAGAGTGCCTGGCGGCGGAAACCTAGCCAGACATCAAGAACAGCCTTCAGAAACATGCGCAAGACATACGAGCGGGCCCAAAAGAGGCAAAGAAAATTCACAACACCTCCCTAATAACAGCTGCGAGATCGCGCCCAGCGCAGATTTTCAGGATTGTCCGAGATTTGGTCACCACCAATCCGCAGCCAAAATCCAGGGACACTCCAGTCATCTCAGCAGAGGAATTCCAGGAATTCTTCATAGAGAAAATCACCACTCTTCGGCTAGACCTGCTATCCGTGCCTGAAGATACGAGTGAGAGGGTCTCTCGGCATTACTTCGCGAACGAAGATTCAGGAAGGACTCATCCCACGCTTTTTACAAGCGCGTTGATGACTAAAAAGGCCAATCTGAGATAGGCAAGTTCGGTTGCAGAAAGCGCAGCAGAAAGTCTCCTTGGGTGATGTTTTTTCCAAGTTGCGGTTCTTTCTGCGTTGTCGTTTCTCTTCGAGACCCATTCGACGTGTCTTCTCGAAAGAGGCCGCAGCATTGTGGATAGTGCTTCTCCATGCCTCCCGATGTGAGGCCAGGGTGGACCATTGTTGGTGATCAATCTGGCCAAGCCTGAGATGTTGTTTCAGGGAGTCCTTATATCTCTTTTGGGGGGCGCCTCTCTTGCGCTGACCCGTGGCGAGTTCACCGTAGAGTAGTATTTTTGGGAGGCAGTGGTCCTCCATCCTAGAGACGTGCCCTGCCCAGCGCAGCTGTGTTCTCAATAGCATGGCCTCAATGCTGGTGATCCCTGCTTGCTCAAGGACAGCAACATTCGTCACATAGTCGGTCCAGTGTATATTTAGGATTGTGCGAAGACAGCGCTGATGAAAGCGCCGAGGAGTCGTAGGTGTTGGCGATAGGTGACCCATGTTTCAGACCCATAGAGGAGAATGGACAGTATGATAGCTCTGTACACACTGATTTTGGTGCTTTGTCTCAGGTGCTTGTTGCTCCAGACTCTTTGTGAAGCCTTCCGAATGCACTATATGCCTTTGATAATCTGTGATCTATCTCTTTGTCAATCTTGGCGTCTGAAGAGATGATGCTTCCCAGGTAGGTGAACTGCTGAACGGACTTAAGCACAGATGTGCCTATGCTGACGTGAGGATGGTGGTGTTCTTCCTGTGGTGCGGGCTGGTAGAGGACTTCTGTTTTCTTCAGGCTGATTTCAGCCCAAACAGCTCTGCAGCTGTTGCAAAGCAGGATGTGAGGCGCTGCAGGGCTGCTTCTGAATGGGCGACAAGGGCAGCATCGTCAGCAAAAAGTAGCTCACGGACTAGATAGTTTAGAGTCTTAGTGCGAGCCCTCAGACGGCTTAAGTTGAACAAGCTACCATCAGTACGATAGCGTATATATATGCCGTCTTCTTCTTGTAGGTCTGCCATAGCCCTTTGGAGCATCATGCTGAAGAAGATTGTAAATAGGGTTGGTGCAAGAACACAACCTTGTTTCACTCCATTCGTTATGAGAAAGGGCTCCGAGAGAGCATCGCCATATCTGACTTGACCGTGCTGGCCCTCATGTAACAGGACAATCATTTTGAGGAACTTGGGGGGACATCCTAGACGTTCCAGGATCTGCCACAGACCTTTCCTGCTCACAGTGTCGAAGGCTTTGGTGAGGTCGACAAATGTTACATAGAGTCCTTTGTTCTGCTCTCTACATTTCTCTTGCAGTTGTCTAAGGGCAAAAACCATATCTGTGGTGCTGAAGATACGAGTGAGAGGGTAGAAGAACTACATACACCAACTAACCAGATATTTGACCACTTCAAAGCCCTGGACCTGGAGGCAGTTAATAAAATCATCTCCACAGCACGGGCAACTACCTGCTCCACGGACCCTTGCCCATCCCATCTAGTTAAGGACTGCGCAGAGGGGCTCTCGATTCCCTGATGCAGATAATAAATCACTCCCTGGAGCAGGGAATTTTCCCGGATGCCTTGAAAGAAGCCTCGGTCCGCCCACTCTTGAAAAAAGCCAATCTGGACCCAGCGATGCCAGCGAACTACCGTCCGTCTCAAACCTCCCGTTTCTCAGTAAGCTGATCGAACGCTTGGCAGCAACCCAGCTACAAAACTTCCTTGAGACATCAGAGGGCTTGGACCCCTTTCAATCAGGGTTCCACCCCGGGCACGGGACCGAGACCGTCCTGGTGGCCATCTCGGACGATATCCGCTGCCAACTAGACAAGGGAGGCTCAGTAGTTCTAGTATTGCTGGACCTTACCGCCGCATTCGACACGGTGGACCATGATCTGCTGATACGACAACTTGCCACCATAGGGATACAAGGAACAGCTTTAGCTTGGCTTAGCTCCTTCCTGCGCGGACGTAGTCAGTGAATTGAATGGCTAGGACAAACATCTAGGAAATCTCTCCTCGAGTGCGGAGTGCCCCAAGGCGCCATATTATCACCAACGTTGTTTAACATCTATGTTCGGCCGTTGGCTGGTATAGCCCGGAGCTTCAGCCTAGGGTGCTACCAATATGCCGATGACACTCAGCTCCTACTGAAACTGGAGCCTGGCGCAACTTTGGTGCCCGAAAACTTCACTCGAGGCCTAGAAGCAGTGACAAAATGGCTCTGCGCCCACACACTTAAAATAAATCCATCAAAGACGGAGATCTTATGGCCGGGCCGCCCAGAACCACCTTTCGCTGCCCCCTTGAAGGGGAACCGCTGATTCCGTCCCCTCAGTAAAAAGCCTTGGTGTTATCCTGGACTCCAAATTGTCGATGGAGGCCCAGGTTGCCTCCACGAGCAAAGGGCCTTCTTCCACCTGCGCCAAGCAAGACAATTGGCGCCCTATCTTCCGACAGGCGCTAGCTACAGTAATCCATGCCACGGTTACATCAAGGCTGGATTACTGTAACGCTTTGTATGTAGGTCTACCCCGGTCACTAACCCGCAGGCTCCAGATTGTGTAGAACGCGGCCGCCAGGCTTCTCACAGGAACATCGATGAGATGCCACATTACACCATCTCTGCAGCGCCTGCACTGGCTGCCCACTGAGTATAGAGCCTTACACAAGACCTTGACCTTGGCTTTCAAAGTCCTACGGGGCCGGGGCCCAACATACCTTAAAGACCGCTTGCTGATGCCTGCTTACTCAAGGACCCCGCGGCCAGCAAACAAGAACCTTCTTCACGTACCAGGCTTGAAAGAGGCCCACCTGGAGACCACGAGACGGAGATCGTTCTCCGTTGTGGCCCCCGTTCTTTGGAACTCGATGCCACCGGACCAGAGAGCCTCCCTCGACCTGCCCCAGTTCCTGACCTTTGAAGACCTGGCTATTTAGGAAAGCCCATGGTTAATGCAGAACCAGGAACTCAAATACCGAGCCTGGCCCCTGCATTTAACCACTGAATATTTTAATCTAGTTTTAAATACTCTATTTTAATTGTGGAATTTGTTGTGTGTAAGTCGCCCGGAGCACTAACGTGGAGGGCGACTCAGAAATAATAAAGTCAGTCAGTCAGTCAGTCAGTCAGATACCTCTGCTCATTCAAGGCACAGATCAATGAAGAAGGATTCTGGAGGACATTTACAACTATAACAATGCTGAGATCATAAATATAAACAGGTTATTGATGTGTAACTCTAGGGTCCCATCTATACTAACCACTTAGATCAGTGTAGAAAGTGATCAGGCCTGGGGCAGCTATACACATAGAGATGATCTGCATTAACGCAAGGCAATACTTCTTAATATGGCTTTACCTCTGCATAAACTAATTTAAGGAAAAATTCAACTTAAGCCAAAGCAAAGTTGTCCCTTGTGTTAGGGTCAGTTCAGACAGCTGTAGCCAGTTCCTAAGAGGAACTAACTGCAGCTGTCTCAAAAGTAAGTAACTTTTTTTTATAGCCCACCTCCATCTCCCCAAAGGGACTCAGGGTGGCTTACATGGGGCCAGGGTCAGTCGATAGCTAAAATATAACATGTACAAAATGCAATAATCAATATAAAACAACATAAGCAATATTATAACAACAGTAAAACAGGCATCAGAAACAACAACCAATAATATAATTCAACCGTTTTTGGTAAGGTTGGGCATTGGGGATGCCAAGGCAGCTCAGGGAATCCTTGGTAAACTGCAAAGTGGGCCCAGTATTAGATGGAGATACTGACCTGCCCCACAGTGTCTCTGAGGAAGAAAGTTTTTCGGAAAGGTTTGCAAGCACAATAATTAAATTCCATTTCGGATTCCGCCATAGGACTTTTGGACACCCAATCATGGAGGTTTTGTTCTCCCTAATCTTTTATCTAATTGGAGAAGAACAATAAGGAAACCTGGGATCTTTCAGCCAAGCACAACACAGACTTAACTGTGGCATCTGAGAGGGCTTGGTTTCTCATCTGCTTTCTATTACCAGAGAATTGCAGAACAATTAACTTGGCTGCAGGACTCTACCTGGCACCACATCCAGGGTGTTCAGTGCTGTGAAAGTGAGTCATGCCATCTGATTTTAACCACTTTGCAGAAGGATAATAATCTAATCCTTGGTAAAAATGGTTCCCTGTCTTAGATCTAGGATGATACAAAATGGATCCAGGTGTTTTATAAATTATATACTGTACATAAGCTAGGCAACCCACATTTCAATTTTCCTCAGAGTTTTGTGAATGTTGCATGCAAACTGTGTTAGGAAAGGACAAAAATAAATATTCAAGTACCCTCAGTGCAGTGAAATTATGTTATGTTCATAGGATTCAGAACCAGCCATGATGTTCATCACTTGAGGAACAGACAGTTCTTCATTGGTATTATAAATTCATGCTTGCCTCATTCTTGTGCATGAGAATAAAAAAGTACATAGTTATTACCTGCTCCTCTGAAATGGAAAGTCATTTACTGACCCTTTTTGGTGTGAGTTTTTCTTTTTGTGAGAAGCTGGCTTTTTGCCTTTTCTGCAAGTGCAGAAAACTGTGATGGCTGTAATAGTTAATTCCTCTAAACTGCAGTCTTCCTTATCAATGAGGTTTTTTTAGTCTTTCCTCTTCATTTGCCAGTTACACTGTGCTTGCTGTGTGTGCTTTGCTTCAAAAATGGAAAAGGTAGTCATTTTGTGCAGAGCCAATTTTTTTTGGTTCTAATTATGTATGAGACAAGGAACACTTTGCTTTGGTATGTAGTTTCCATAATTCACAAACTTCATCAAAAAGTGAAGTACTCTATATCTCTTATGGAAGATACTCATTTCTCAACAGGCTGTCTTGTTCTGTTAAGGCAGCATTTCTTTTTTGAGAAAGAGAAAATTCTTCTCATCCCTACTCTACCTTTTGATAGTTTTGAAGCTATCATCATCAATATCACCATCTTTACTCTAATATCAGAACTCAAAGTCACATACAGATTATTAAAACTAATCCATATCAATCCCATACAAAATCATCAATGAAAGACACAAACACACACAATTATTTTGTGTGCCTTCAAGTTGTTTTGTCTTATGGAGATACTAAGGAGACCTAGCATAGCTTTTCTTGGTAAGATTTGTTCCAAAGCAGTTTACCCTTACAGTAATCTTAGTCTGAGAAAGTATGACTTGCCCAAAGTCATCCAGTGGGTTTCCTTGGTCACCAATGATATGAACACTGGTCTTGCAGACTCATAATTAAATCCTCAAGCCACTTTACCAGGTTGGCTTCTTTATGTGAAGCATTACAACGTATCTATAGAGTTAAAGCCATTTAATAGTCACTGTTTAAAAATCAACAAACAGCACAGCATTAGCTTATCTCAGCCTGATTTTAAAGTCCTGACAGAATAGAAAACTGCTCATGGATGGAAAGCAAAGAAGAAGTTATCATGCCCTTTCTATGGAGAGAGCTCCAAAGATGGGCAGCAACTGAAAAGGCCTGTTTCTTTGTTCTCACCAAACTGTGTGAAAAAGTAGAGGGATGGAAAGGCGGGCTTCTCCCAAAGAACTTGAATGTGGCCCATATATGGTTTTTCAAGTAACCAGGACCTATGCAATATAAGGCTTTATAAAACAGCAGCACTATGAATTATGCTTGGATGAAGAAAAAGGTGTTATCTGCCACCTGTAGCCCCCACCTGAAAATGTTTTTTGGGCCAACAGAATTTTCTATATATTAATTTTTCTGAGTGAACCTGAATATGTAAAGATTTTGTATAATCATCAGCCAGTGCAATCCAAGGGTGGCTGTAGTTACTTGAGGTTACAAATCAAGCTTCTTTTATCTAGAAAAGCCATTGACTGAATCATAGAGTTGGAAGAGACCACAAGGGGCATCCATTTCAATCCCCTGCCATGCAGGAACACACAACCAAAGTCATTCCAATAAATGGCCATCCAGCTTCTATTTAAAAACCAGGGACGGAGACTCCATCACACTCTAATGTTTAGGTGGAATGTCTTTTCTTGGGCATGGTATGTGATTTTATTAGGAGCCTAACTGGAAATCTTAATTTAATTTCAAATCCTAATACGAACATTAGGTTGGTGGTAGTGAAGTTTAGTAATTGGGTGTACCAAGTCGTCACATACCCCTATATAATATTTAAGGATTTCAGTGGGACAGCACTGGAGGGGTTAGAATACAGGGGTTAGTTAGAGAGGTAAAAGAGCTTAGCCTTTGCCTCAGAAGAGGGATAAAATCCTTCTTTATTCAGCAAATGACCTGAATTGGGGAGGTGCAAGGACTCACCCATTCTGAGCAGGCCGAAGCCTGTGTTGCAGTTTGGCTCCCTGGTTAGAATAGCTGGCATCCATCTTAGGAAGGGAGTTCCACACAGCAGCCATTAAAGGAAGGTAATTGCCAGAGACAGGGGGAGTGGTTTAAGTGCTCCTCTGTCTAGATACAGTGTCTCCCAGGAGATTGGCTGAGAGCCATAGGGGAGGAGCTGAGCTGACTAGGAGGGAGAAATCCTGTCAGAGAAGTTTAGTCTTGAGCTAGGTTTTGGACAAGTAACATCCAAGCCTTAGCAGTCTGTCTTGAACTAGGCTTTGGAGAAGTGACATCCAAGCCTCAGCAGTTAGTCTGAATCAGTCTGTTCTATAGCGAAACACCTAGGGATTAGTCTGAACTAAGGGGTCAGAGTAGCTGACAGTGCTTAGGGTCAGAAGAGAATCAGAGTGCCGCTTAGAGTTTAGAGCCAGTAGGGCTGACTTGGGATAGTCAGTCAGGACACCTTGGAGTCTCTGGATATAGAGAGAAAGGTGGGCTCTGAGACTGGGAGCTAGCATGAGTCTGTTAGCTCATTCAGACAAGACAAGACTCAGGGAACTTTTAGGGTTAGAAGTTCCAAGTTAGAAACCCCTGTTCATTACTAGTTTTAATATTAGAGTGACAGAGCTTTTACTGTCAAGTTTTAGCACTGACTGGAATTGTTTAAGATCTAAGAGAAGAAAAAACCTCTAGTGAAACCAATAAGCTCCAGCACATTTTATCCAGTAAACCATCACGCTGTTGAACCATCTTTTGTAACCATACGCTCTCGTTGCCTCTATAGAAGAACCATTAAGATCTGTGCCTTGTGTTTAAAGCCTGTTTTAGTTAATAAATTTTTCTTGTTAACTTTTAAGCAAGCCTCCATCTTACTTCTTCTCAGTTTCCTCTTAGTGGGTGATTTTATTAGGAGCCTAACTGGAAATCTTATTTAATTACAAAATCCTAATAAGAACATTAGGTTGGTGGTAGCAAAGTTTAAGAATTGGGTGGACCAAGTCGTCACACATGTGCTCTGTCACTGATCAAAGACAACTGTGTAGAGAAGACGTTCTCTATGTATATCTATTTTCAAAAGCTATTTATGTCTCTTTTCTCTTGCTTAAGGGAATGACCATGCAGAAACATTAACTACTAAGACAAGAACCAAACTTAAGCAACAGATAGGGAAAAGCTCCAGGAGCACTTCTTTCCTAAAAGATCCGCTGCAATCTTTTTATCTTCCAATTTTCTTTGTAAAAGACAGTGAACTCTCAAATGTTGTCGACATGGAGAAAGAGGCTGAAAGAATGTAATGAACAATCTCACTACCCATTGTCCCTGCTGCAGGTGTGAAGATGCCTCCTGAAGTCTTTTGTATACTATTCATTCATAACTGCACAGCTCAGCAAAACCATTTGGTAGAAACGTAGGGTGCATATATACTGTAGAATTAATACAGGCTGCCACCACTTTAACTGCAATTGCCCAGTGCTATGGAACCTTGGGAGTTGTCGATTTACAAGGCCTGTAACATCTACCAAAGAGTGCTGTTGTCTTGCCAAACTACAAATCCTAGGATTCCATGGCATTGAGCCATGGCAGAGAAAGTGGTGTCAAATTGCAAAATTTCTGCATTGTAGAGTTAGCCTCAAGCACAGCCAGATGCAGAATCAATATTCAGACAAACTCATGGGATTACTCAATTCAGCAATGGGCATTGCTTGTTCTTTTAACTGTTGATGGACTACAAATCACACAATTCATTGCCAACAGCTACAGTTTCTGCAAATCAACAACACACAAGTCTCAACCCTGGCTAAACTTATAAATGGTCAGCATTTAAATCCAGTGTTATCAGGTCTGTTATCAGGGACTTAGCTATGGTTTTGACTAATAATTTCATTCATTGCATTGTCTTAGTTGGTTCTGAAAAGGTCCATTGGTTTGTTTGTTTGTATGCTGCAAGTCGCTTCTGGTTGTGAGAGAATCAGCCATCTACAGAGACACTGCCCAGGGAATGCCCAGATGTGTTACGATCCTGCAGGGAGGCCTCTCTCCATGGCATACGGGTGTAGAGTGTGGAGAAGAGCAAAGACCAGACCACCTATTACAATGCAGTCTGAGCCCTGCCACATGCATAATGGAGGACCTTCTTATAGCAACACCAGAGGCACTCCAAGTGGCCAGCTAATGGTCAAAGGACATTTAGTATAATATCAAGTTTTAAAAATGTTGTTTGTGTTTTAAAATACATTACCACGATATTCTTGGTTTGCTTCTGACATGATACATAAATAAATTCATTTCATTGTTCTGTAGGAACAAGATTGGATCTAGCCCTTTATCTGTGGTTATCATCTGAGTAAACAATACTTGTGCTTTTGTGAATTTGAAGACTCGCATCAACAAACAAGAAATTTTGAGCAATGTGTATTATCTCAGAGCATCACAAAAATTGATAGAAAAGGTTGCAAGTGAATGCAATTATAGTTCCCATGGGACTGGTTTAACATAGCCACGTGTGACAAAATATGGTGTCCCTATGAATTTTTTAGGTCCTTCAAACAATTTTAAGGCATGCTTCCAACAAAAGTTAGCATAAAGTTGCCCTGGAGGACCTAGCAAATTCTGAGAAATGATCCCTCTTTAGGTATTTTCTAGGTGCCCCGGGGCAACACTATTCCAACAGAATCCATTTGTTTTAATAGAGTTCACCATGTTACCCATAGTCTCCTGTTCTACACCATGCACAGGAATTATCTCCTGTGGATACAGGTGTCATACTGTACAGCAAAAAGGAGAGTTCTATTGTGAAGCATACTAAATGAACATTTTATTGGAGGCAAAATTCTTATTTGAGAATATGCTCTCATTTTTTTGGCCTCCTGCAGCTATACCTCTGAATAGCACCTTTTCTAAAAATGTGCCAAGTGTTTAGTTGAACCTAAGGCCAGGCTTTAAAATGGCACCTGCCATCTCATTTTCAAGCGTTGAATGACATATTAAGAATTAGTAGGCTTTTGAAAAAAAATATCCACAACTGAAGAGATAGAAAAGCTAAATGCTATTAGTTAGGGTACTTCTCTGTAGTAGTTTAACATTCTTTTTCTTTTTCTTTTCCTCCCAAAAAGAATTAGATGGTTGTAAGGCTGGTTTAATTAGAAAATAAATCAGGTGTGAATTGCTGATAGTTTCTTCAAATATATTCAAGGCAATGTTTACTGAGGAGCTAATTATTAGGCAGATGCTTGAAGAGAAATTTTGGCCTAGATGCTTCACACTGTAGTAACTAAAAATAGAGGTACACAACATTAGTGTAGTTTTGAAGGCTTTTAAAATGCTTTCGGAGAGACAGAAAACTGGATAAATGGAGCATCTAAATTTAGAAGAGCCCTATAGAGTTGTACCCCAGATTAATTTCAGGTGCTGATATTTAGTTCAGATTATTCTAGAGCAGGAACGAGCTCAGCCTTTTTCATCTCCATGAATAGGTTGGACCTAAGAATAGTAATTTTTATAGATCTGAGACTCTCGCTGGCCACAAAGTGATTTATTTCAAAACCAATGTGCCCTATTAGTCATAGTCAGTGCTTGTTGACACTTCTCACAATGGCTGGGGATTCCGAAGGTTCAAAAGAGTGTCTTGTCTGAATTCTGATATTATTGTTCTAAATCCAGCTGCTAATTCCAACTAAAGTAAACCTATGAATGGTAAGGCAACAATGACAGAAATCCCACTGATTCAATAAAACTACTTAGTGACTGAACTGGTCATTCTCCTTCTCCTTGATGTGCTCTGGAAGAAAAGAGAAACTCTTTCACTTCTACATTTTTAATTGAAGAATCCACAGGTAGAACATTTATTTTTCATTTAGAAGCAGAATCTACTCTAGTTCTAACCAAAATGTATCAACAAATATGCAAAAAAGGTCCACAGATTGAATCCCCATGAAAAAGTGATTGCAACAACCACACAACTGTTTCATTAATCTCCCATGCAAGCAAAGCGATGCTTAAAATTCTACAATAAAAACGTTTACCACTCATGCCAGATGTCCAAGCTGAGTTCCAGAAAGGAACAGGCACTAGGGAATCATATTGCAAACATATGTTGGATCAGGGTGTGCACTAAAGAATTAGTCCCCTCCTCCTGCCACGCCCCCCGCCGCTCTATCTAACCGGGCGGCGACGGGGGGTGCGGGAGGAGGTGGGAGGGGCTGGGGAGGGGAGGCGGGTTCCCTCCTCCTTCCAGCCCCCCGCCGCTCTTTCTAACCGGGGCGGGGGGGGGGGGGGGGGGGGGGGGGGGGGGGGGAGGGGTGTCCCCTCCTCCTGCCACGCCCCCGCTGCTCTTTCTAACCGGGGCGAGGGGGGCGGGAGGAGGTGGGAGGGGCTGGGGAGGGAGGCGTGTCCCCTCCTCCTGCCATGCCCCCGCCGCTCTTTCTAACCGGGGCGAGGGGGCGGGAGGAG
>JARBWK010000002.1:60294331-60572757 GCA_030556195.1 Anolis apletophallus
AGCAAAGCCTTGAACTGTGGCTGCTACTACACAGCCATTTAACCCAGGTCAGGATGTGGATTTAAAAAACCCAGTCCCCTCCAGAGTGCCCACACAGGCACCCTAGGAACCACCTGGAAGTTGGGACAGTGGCCACTAAGACCTGCTGATCGCAGATCAGTCTAATCAAAACAAATATTGATTCCCTACCCAATCCAATGGGATGAGTTGATATGCAGCCTGTCTGAAAAGGATCAGTACTAGATGAAAGCAAGGCACAGAAATAAATAAAAGTGAGCATTCCCATAGGACTGCTTTGGTTTCCTCTCTAAGCTGTGTTTCTGCCCCCCCCCCCACCAATGCATCAGTGCTAGCCCTATCCTCACAGGTTCCAGCTCTGCATTAGCTATACACTAATTGACTGCAGTGGATTTTATGGCTTATTCCAGAATTTCTGGTGACTTTAAAAATATAGTATATTGTTTCTTGCTGGATGCACATTGTAGCACACATTGAGGGGTGTACATTTTGTGGACACTCCAACCTCACGATGTCTTGGAACTCAATTTTTTGCCTGTGTGGAAATGCCCTGTGTAGATTATTATTATTTCGGTTTCTATATTGCTCCTCCCCATAGGCTCGGGGCATGAAAAACAATTGCTCCTTCTGAAAGAAATGAGTGTAGTACAACAGTTGATTGTCCTGATGTGTAATCAGTACTCAGGACAAGAAGCTACTGTTGTGATAAAATATGGAGAAACAAATTATTTCTGATTACTAGTAGGGCCAGGCAAGGCCACATTTTATGACTGTATCTGTTTAACATGTGTGCTGAACATATATGTAAAACAAGATTAGATTCAGAGGAAGCAGCTATAAAAACTGGAAGAAGGAATACCAACAGCTTTAGATATGTGTTATGGAACAGAGACAACAGTAGCTGAGTCCAGGAGTTAAAAAGGATAACAAAAGTTTATTTGGAACAATAAATGGAGAAGGACTAACAAAAAATAGCCAAAACCTGGCTTTAAAACCCACAG
Source organism: Anolis apletophallus (assembly GCA_030556195.1). Classification (NCBI taxonomy): domain Eukaryota; kingdom Metazoa; phylum Chordata; class Lepidosauria; order Squamata; family Anolidae; genus Anolis; species Anolis apletophallus. The sequence goes on from JARBWK010000002.1 coordinate 60,295,351, forward strand.
TAATCCCAGGAAACCCAAGCAAAAATGCTGCGGAGAAGAAAACTCAAAAACAAACACCAGATGTCCGTCTGCGTCATCCACTCAGAGGGGCATGCATGAAGAAAGGTCCAACAGTCAGTTCGAGGATCGTAGGTAGGAGAAATGCAGAAGAAAGAAGGAGGAGACGTGCCAGCGTTGTCAGGAGCTAAGTATACAAAAAGTACATAATTCACAGCCCCCATAAAACATAGCCTCTACCCCCTCCATCTCATACAATACCAACACTCTGCAGCAGGAACTCACAGTAGTCACAGCGAAGGTCAAAAGGAACACGGCAGCAGCTAAACAGAGAAGCAGACATTGCAACTCCCACCTTTTCCCAATATCAGCTAGAGCTGCCATAGCAGCTCACCCAAGGAACAAAGTGGATAAGTAACCCATAAACTCACGAGTAACTGGAAACCAGGATCAAAGATACATGAAGACAGGAACACAGGATACATGAACCAGAATAGCAACTCCTTGACCACTGTGAGGGTCAAGCCAAATACTCACTTCTTTTATAGCACTAATAATCAGAGTCATCAGAAAGCCCGCCCTGTTCCAGAGCAGCAGCATTCTCATTCCTTGCAGCTGTTAAACTATGCCCAGACCTTCAAGCCAGCCAAAGATCTTGTTGACTTAAAGGGTCCCACTCCGCTTCTGAATGTGTAGATGGCCAATCCCGGTCCATCTCAAACCCCAGAAATGTGCTGTCCCCAGAGTCTGCATTGCATATATCTCTTACTTCCTGAACTAATGCTGAATCTAAGTCCGTATCATTTTCTTCTGACTGTAGTTCTGCATTCCCAGAAAACCCTTCAAAGGTATCTGACTCAGTAGGATCCCTAAGTATATGCTGAATCTTTCTCCTCTGTTCTCTATCTTCATCAAAGCTTGAAGCACTAGCAGCTCTTTTGACCCCAGCTGCAGAAGCCTGATCATCCAGAGCCACGCCCAAAGCCGAGCTACTGCTTGATGCTACTGACTCAGCATCTTCCCCAATGCTACTAGCTGTAGTAGCTGAAGGCTCATTCACAACAATATGCATAGCAAAGACTTTGGGTGATTATTGAATAGCAAAGACTTTGGGTGATTATTGAAGAAGATCAAGGAAGAAAACGAAGAGGCAGGTTTACATTGTACATTAACAATAAAAATAACCACAAATGATTTACATAATGTTAAAATGGATTATGAAAACATTAAATAGATGTTGACTTGGAGGTCTCTGATTCATAGGGCCATCATAAGTCAAAATCGACTTGACAGCAGCTAACAGCAGCAACAACACATGAATGATCTCCGTTTGCAAGCAATAAACACTGGTGAAAAGATTAACAGTGTTGTGTAAAGCCACTTCTATTTTTACACTGTTAATTTTATTTGCATTCAGGTTCCTTTAAAATGATGCCTGAGGAAATTCTTTAATCATAAAATTACTTGCAAAACAACAAAAATACATTAGAAAAGGCTGACAGGTTTGCTTATTATTAAGGTTGGCTCAAAATGTGTTTAGAATCGAGGCCTTTCACTGTGCCATTAACCGTTTTCTTTTCCACATAATAATTTTAATTCTTCCTTCAGGTTAAATTTACAAGGTGCTCAGCTTCTTAGAGCTGTTTCACAGATAACAGAAAAAGCAATACCAAAAGCATATTTGTCACCATGAGCACATGTAGCCAACACCTATATACAAATATCTGCCATGGATTTGCATTATATTCTTTGGAAGGAAGTCACAGGGATACCATAAATGTGTGAATTTTGCCCTTTGAGTTATGCTTTCAGAATTGATTCATGTTATACATCTCAAGTGTTTTAAAATTGTCTACAATATTTAAACTTTGAAAAAGTTACTTCTTGGACTCCAACGTTCAGAATCCCCTTGCCATCATGAATCCATAAGTTGAGGTCTAAATGCAATATTTTCTTACTTTCTTTTCGAGGCTTTTTTGTCTTGGCTTGTATTATTTATTTATTTATTTTCTTCATTTATATCCTACCCTTCTCTACACCGAAAGGGACTCAGAGCGACCTTACAAATTAGGCAACAATTAGATGCCAAAACATAAAAATACAATACAATAAAAATTTACATTAAAACCACTGTTTTACATATTTAGGGAACGATGATTAAGATTCTAATCTCACCACTCAATTAGATCAGGCACCTATCCATTGCAATTCATTAGAGCATATTCAAGCCACTAGTTTCATAGGAAATAACATTCCTATACCCCCCACCCCTGCACAGTTTTCAATACACAGAATCCCAAAAAAGCTTAAGTGAAAGGCTGAAAAAAACTGAATCTATTTTTAAGAATGGTTGAAAAAACATGTTTTTTGAGCGTTGAGAAAATCTGATGAGAAGAGTTCTGGACTGATGAAAAACTTCACAATTTGGGACTTATTGTGTAGAAATATTGTGGTTTTTGTGCAAAAAAACCCACAACCAAGCGTTTTTCTGTGTATTTCCAACACATAAGTATCACTTCTTGCACATAAAATGTCATATTTTGTGCAGGCAAAAGCTGGGGATTTATTCTGCATAAATTTTACATATTATTCTTTTGGACAGAAGACAAGACTTTCTAGGAGAAAATAGTATCTTCTGCACAAGAATTGATATTTCTGCATTGAAATATTATTTTCATACAGAAATATTGCTTCCTGTGTGTAAAATGCTGTTTTCCATGCGAAACAACCATGTAAAAATTGGAAGCAGAGTAGCCTGCAAAAACTGTGTTGTTTTTGAAAACCGTCTCACTGCAAGAAGAAAACTGTTGAAATGATTCATTGCAACCTTTAAGAAGTAACTTAGTGAAAAATTACACCACTACTTTACAGATTTCTGGTGAGTCACTATGCATAGTTGTTTGGCTTGGAGGGGCACAGATACAAATTGAGAATTACATTCTTAGCCAAAAACAATCTGATTCAGATCTTTGATCTAAATTCTTGAACCTGATTTCAGGACAATTTAGAATTGTCCCTTTTCACTGCAATGGGTTATAGAACCATTACTTCTAATTTCTTTCCTTTAGCAGCCACAAGGTAAAGGGTAAATGTTGTCCCCTGACATTAAGTCCAGTCATGTCTGACTCTGGGGGTTGGTGTTAATTTCTATTTCTAAGCCAAAGAGCCAGTGTTGTCTGTAGACACCTGCAAAGTGATGTGGTCAGCATGACTGCATGGAGCGCCATTATCTTCCCGCCAGAGTGGTAGCTATTGATCTACTCACATTTGCATGTTTTTGAACTGCTAGGTTGGCAGAAGCTGGGGCTGACAGTGGAAACTCACTCTGCTCCCTGGATTTGAACCTGCAACCTTTTGGTCAACAAGTTCAGCAGCTCAGCGGTTTAACCCCTGCGCTGCTGGGGGCTCCCCTGCTATAAGGATTTTCAGTTCTGATTTATACACACACAGCTCTGTTCTGTGATTATTCTAGTTACCATATCTAACTTCAGGAGGCAACCTTCATAGTTGAAAAATATTACAAGAGCCATCTAGTCCTGCCCTCTACCATGTAGGACTAGACAAAGTATAGTATAGTGTCTAAATTCAGGGAAGTCATGCCACCCCTCTATTCTGCTTTGGTTAGACCACACCTGGAATACTGTGTCCAATTCTGGGCACTACAATTGAAGAGAGATATTGACAAACTGGAATGTCTCTAGAGGAGGGTGACTAAAATGATCAAGGGCCTGGAGAGCAAGTCCTATGAGGAGAGACTTAAAGAGCTGAGCATGTTTAGCCTGAAGAAGAGAAGGCTGAGAGGAGACATGATAGCCATGAGTAAATATGTGAGAGGAATTCATAGGGAGGAGGGAGCAAGCTTATTTTCTGCTGCCCTGGAGACTAGGATGCAGAGCAATGGCTTCAAACTACAAGAAAGGAGATTCCATCTGAACATTAGGAAAGAACTTCCTGACTGTGAGAGCTGTTCAGCAGTGGAACTCTTTGACCTGGAGTGTGGTGGAGGCTCCTTCTATGGAGGTTTTTAAACAGAGGCGGGATGGCCATCTGTCGGGGGTGCTTTGAATGCAATTTTCCTGCTTCTTGGCAGGGGGTTCGACTGGATGGCCCCTGAGGTCTCTTTCAATTCTATGATTCTATGATTCTAAATGTAGGATGGACTAAGGACTTCTTCACACTGGGCAAAATATTCCCATTTTGCCACTTTTATTTGCAGCCTGGATGCGGCGTACCATGTGCCATCACACAACATCCTAGATGGCAGGGGTTGGAATCAATGGCCCCTGTGATCACTTTCTATTCTATGATTCTATGATTCTAGGCAGGACCCTACTATTGTACGGAGTGAGGTGGCCTGCATAGATCTTGGAATTTGGGTGTCATGAAAATTGAAGGAAATGTATACTTAATTTTGCCAGAGAGGAGCTTGTTGGATTAGTTCCCTCCAGTGCCTTAGGCTGGATCTACACTTCCCTCTATCCCAGGATCTGACCCCACATTATCTGTTTTGAAGTGGACTATATGAGTCTCCACTGCCATATAACCTGGATAAACAGATAATCTGTGATCAGATCCTAGAATATAGGGCAGTGTAGATCCAGCCTTAGATACCATGGTTTTGATGGTAAGAAGATACAATTCCTGTCTCAAACAACAAAATATTTCAGCTGGCACTGTTGACATGTTCACAATTTCCTGTATTTTCCATTATTTCATTACATAAATGGAGTTGTTCAGTAGAATCGGTTTCCCTCAAAATATGTGATCAAGAGCTTTCCTCTGTTTATTTTGGAGCAGCAATTTATTTCTCAGGAGGGCACCTTTATCTACTTCCCTTATGGTTTTTCCATAAGATACATAGCTGAAACCTGTCAAATACTATTAAACTGAAGCTCTCACAAGACTGTAATGATATTCCAGTCTTTATCTTCACCACAAACTTCCCCCACCTTCTCTGTTTCTACAAAGCAATTGTATATGATGAATTCATTGACCAGATTGCAGCGTAATTTATATTTCTATTGCATGCTACTTTTCTTAAAGAAAAAGAAAAGCTGCCCGATATATAAAACTCAAATGGTTTGTAAGATATGACAAGTAGATTTTCCTCCCTGAAGGCATAAACCAACTGCACTAAGCACAGTAGAACTGCGAGGGTGTGGAAAGAATATTGGATTAGTCCTTGAGATTATGTTGCGAATCTAATAGTAAGGTGACACTATATATATATATATATATATATATATATATAGAGAGAGAGAGAGAGAGAGAGAGAGAGAGAGAGAGAGGGCACATTTTTTTCTAGACTTCGTGCCTGAAGTTGCTGCAGCCTAGATGAAAAAGCAAAGGACATTTAGCTGCCTGGGGAATGTATGAGATGTAAATGACTGAAGGAATCTACATCCCAAAAGGAAAACAAATAAACATTACATTACATTGCACTCCATTTCTTTCCTTGTCCAAGTTCATTCCTTATTTTTCCTCATCAATGAAAGAAGGCTGTTTTCCAGTTCAATAGATCAATTTGCTGTAGCTGTTATTATGATTTACAGCCACTTTGGATACTTCATGCCTGAAACCATGATTAAGAGTCATGAGATTGGAGGCCTCAGCTCTGATGCTGATTAACCCCAGGACCACAAACAAGAGAGCAAGTAGAAGTCTAGAGGGCTGCTGTTTGCCAAGGGCATCCAGCCAGGCAGGACACGATTTTAAAGAACTATTGGTGAAATAACTTCTTAGGTGTTGCCATTTCTCTTCCTTCACTACCAAAGTTGCTTTTTTGCAGTCCACTTCTTTTTAAAAACACTAACCATAGTGCCAATTCACATGATTTGCATGCAAAAGTACAGGATCAAAGCCTAGCATATCCAGGCTGGAGTGAGAAAGATCTTTATCTAAACTCTAGAAAGCTATCACCAGTCAATTGAGATAATGTTAATAAACTTTTATTTAAAACCCGCCACCATCTCCCCAAAGGGGACTCGGCACAGTAGGCGAAGCCCAATATAATACAACATAATTAGACACAAAATAGCAAAGAAATACATCATAACAAAATATATAAAATAGCAAATAAAATAAAGTAGACAATATAAAATGGCATAGTAAAAATATATCACAAAGGGCGGGACAGATGTGTGAGATAAAATGTTAAAAGGTTAAAACCCTGGGAGGGATAGGAATGAAAAGTGCATTTATAAGAGAGGAGTCCAAGAGTGAGGAGCAGTGGAGTTTGGCCTTTATAGGGGGCAGGGGACGGTGTTTTATCATAAGGATAACTGTAGGTGGAAACAAACAAATGAGTTGAGTGGTCACTCTCTGAAGGCACATCGGAAGAGCCAGGTTTTCAGATCTTTCTTGAATGCAGCTAGGGTAGGGGCTTGCCTGATCTCCCCAGGTAGAGTTCCAAAGACAGGGGGCCACAGCAGAGAAGCCCCTCTCCCTCATTCCCACAATGTTAACTTATAGCAGACCAGTACCTTTCTTCATGGGTGAGTGGACCTTGTGCACATGTCATAACCAATGCAAATTTTTGAAATGCTCCTGAATGGCTGTGTGGACTGTAGGATTATGGGCATTGTAGTCCAACAAAAGAACTACCATATTTGAATATGGAACTCAGGAAATAATGACTATGGAACGGCTTGACAATGTCTTTAGAAAATGAGGTAATAGAAAGTTATTAGTGTTTAGATGTTTTTTATGCTTTTTACATGGTTTTATAATATGTGTTACATGTTTTTATGATCGCTGTGGCATCAAATTGTGCCAGTGTAAGCCGCCTCAAGCCACCTTACGACTGAGGGGGGTGGCATAGAAATGCAGTAAATAAATAAATAAATATTTGATCTGCTTAAGTAGACTTTGAAAATAAAATTTCAAGTCCTGTGTATATAAAAGATCATAATCTTTTGGGGAAGTTTAAGAAAAGAACTATGATAAGTCTTTTTTTTGGAAATAATTTTATTGACAAGATTTTCTGTTTATAAGACTTACATAGTCAAAACGTGTGGGGGAAGGAAATAGGGGATAGGGGGGATATGAATACAATGGGATATGTTGACTTCCATTCTCATTCTGCACTAAATATACATTTTCATCATAAAAACTCTTTCTCAGTCACGAGACATCCCCGTTGCTCTTCTTAACTTTCTAGTTAGCGACAGCGTTCCTTTCTTTAATTATAATTTCTGTCGATATTCTTCTATCACGGCCCAGTCTGTCTTTCTTACACCTTTACCATGATTAAATCGTAGCCAATAAGTTAATTCATCCATATCTCTTATCTCCATAATTTTAATTAGCCATTGCTCTTTTGTGGGGAGGAGGTTTTGTTTCCATAGTTTTGCAAAGACCATTCTTGCGGCTGTTGAGAGAAACACAAAGAGTTTTTCCAAATTTTCATTTGGAAATATTTCTTGTTCTATCACCCCTATCAGGTAAAGTTCCGGTCTCATTTTGAATTCTATTTGTAATATTTTTTTACATTCCTCATGGATCATTTGCCAATATTCTTTTACTTTGGGGCATGTCCACCACATATGAAAAAGTACCTTCCTGCTTCTTGCATTTCCAACAGTTATTACCAACATTTTTATACATTATACTTAATTTCTTAGGGTTATATACCACCGTGTAACATTTTTAACCAGTTTTCCTTTAAATCTGTTGCATATGTTATTTTCATTTGTTTAGACCAGATATTCTCCCATTCTTTCAGTTGTATTGTTCTCCCAATATTCTGCGCCCACTTGACCATAGAGTTCTTAACTACCTCTGTTTCTGTTGCCCAATTCAATAATGTGGAGTAAATATTTGATACAGTTTTCTTTTGTGTCCTCATTATTTTGTCCCAGGGTCTATCAGTATCACTAAATCCTTTGTCCCTATCAGTATTAAACTGTTCTCTTAGCTGGAAGTAGTGGAGCCACCTTACGTTACTAAATTTTCTCGTAATCTCCTCTTGCGCTTTCAATTCAAAGTTGGTTCCCTTTTTTGTATAATATCCTTATACTTAGGCCACTCGGTCCAGCCCAGCAGTCGTCTTTGGTTCGCCTCTAGAGGTGAGAGCCAAGTTGGTGTCTTGTCATAAAAAAGTTTTTGTATTTGTTCCATACTTTTATCAGAGAGGATCTAATGAAGTGGTTTCCAATTTTTTTTCCTTTTGAATTCCTCCATACCATAGGTAGGAGTGCCATCCTTTTCGTAGGTCGAACCCTTCTAACGTTAGAATTTTCGGTCGATTTAACAGAGTCCAGTCTTTCACCCATGATAGTGCACAGGCCTCATAATATAGCTTTAAGTCTGGAAGGGCGAAGCCTCCCTTTTCTCTCTGCATGATCATTACATTATAATTAATCCTTGGTTTCTTGCCCTTCCAAACAAAGCTCATTATGTCTTTTTTCCATTTTTTAAATATATCCATATTCCTTATTATCGGCAAATTCTGAAAAAGATAGAGCATTTTAGGTAGTAGATTCATTTTAATAGCTGCAATTCTCCCAAGGAGTGACAGATTCATATTTTTCCATTTTGCTAAGTCTTCTTTCACCTTTTCCCATTGTTACGAATAATTATTTTTTAATAGCTGTAGATTTCTTGCGGTCAGCCAGATCCCTAAATATTTAATCTTCGGGACTATTCCTATTCCAATAGTTTCTTGCAAAGCTAACTGGTCCTGTTTCGTAATATTCTTAGTTAAAATTTTAGTCTTTTTTCTGTTCAGTTTGAAACCTGCTACTTCTCCGTATTCCTCAATTGTTTCCAGCCATTTCAGGATATTCTTTTTAGGATCCTCCACGATGCAAATCACATCATCTGCAAAGGCTCTTATTTTATAGGTTTCTTTATCAATCTTCAAACCTTTTAGTTCTTCTTGTCCTCTGATTTTCTTCAATAAGATCTCCAAAGCAAAGACAAAGATCAGTGGGGAAAGCGGGCATCCTTGCCTGCTTCCTTTTTCTATATTAAATTCTTCCGTTGCCGTCCCATTTATCCAGATCCTTGCTTTCTGCTTTTGATATATTGCATCTATCGCATTTTGGAATTGAAATCCTGTGTCTAATTCCTTGAATAATATTTTGAAAAAGTTCCAGTTCAAATTATCAAATGCCTTCTCTGCATCTATTGAAAGTAGGGCCAGTTGCTGCTGATGGTGTGATTCATAATATTCAATTACGTCCACAATTACTCTAAGGTTGTCCTTAATATTCCTATTTGGTAGGAATCCATTTTGGTCTTCCTCAATCCATTCTGCGAGAAATTCCTTAAACCTGTTTGCCAGAATTGCCGCAAAGATTTTATAGTCGGTATTCAACAATGAGATGGGGCGATAGTTTCTTATGTCTGTCGAGTCTGTTCCTTCTTTTGGGATCATTACAATATCAGCTGTTCTCCATGTGTCTGGAAGGACTTTCATTTGTAGTGCTTGATTCAGTATTACCTTAAGGATGGGGATAATTTCTTCTTGAGTGGCTTTATAAAAACATGCTGTGTAACCATCTGGGCCTGGTGCTTTGATAAGTCTTGTCAAAGGATTATTTGTGGATTCCCCAAATTATACAATTACAGACCAATCCTTTACGTCCCTACTTGGAATCAAAAGAATGATTTTGGTGGATCCAGCCCCAAGATGGGACTAGCCTAAGGTATCATGATGTGTGAAACACCCCCCCCCCAAACTAAACAAAATCACAACTGCAGTTGAGTAAGAGAAGCAGCAGGTTGCCAGAGTGGCAAAATGAGGCTAAAGATGCTGGCTGCAGATCATGGGAGCTGATGGCACCCTCTCTGTGAACGGTGCCACTCAGGTCCAATACTGGCCAAAGGCCGGATGTTTAGCACAGCAGTTAAATCAGCAGCTGCTAAAGATCTATCAACCGAAAGGTTGCAAGTTTGAACCCCAAGTTGGCATGGGTAGCCAATCGTCATTCCTGCCCACTGTTTACCTAAGCAGTTCAAAAACAGCTTTAGGTGTAATTAGATAAATTAGGTACTGCTAATAAAAAAAAACAAGGGAGGTTTTTACAATGCCATAAGGAAAAAAGACCAGATGCTGGAATGCGGAAGTCCTGACAGCTCTTTGTCATAAGAGGATGGAGCAACAGCACCCCCTGTGGCATGATACAAAAACCTCCTTCTGTTCTGTTCTGTCTGTCTGTGTACGTCAATACAAAACGGCATTGAATGTTTGCTGTCTATGTGTACTTGTGATCCACCCTGAGTCCCCTTTGGGGTGATAAAGGCAGGATATAAATAAAGTGTTGTTGTTATTATTATTAGGTGCTGGCAAAGCTGTGGGTCGTAGGGTGGAATCTGAGGGAGTGTGGTAGGAGACCCCTAAGGAAGGGATGGTTTCTGGAAGGATAAACAGAACAGGTAAGAAACAACATGGAGGTTTGAGGCGAAACAACTGAGGGCCCCCTGCATTCAAGCTGATCTGACCTGCAGCAGGGAGTTCCGCAGTTCCTGGTTGTCCGATTGGGCCAGCATAGCTGGAAATGTGGCCACAGCAGCAGCTCCAACTGAAAGCCTCCTTTTGCCTTGCTTTCTTCCCCTCATCCTAACATTGTAACAAATGCTCCAATAAAGTATCATAAAATTGTAACTTTTTTCCTTTCTTAGTGATGAATTGTGTCCTTTACTGTCTCCAAGTCTTTCCAGCATGAAACTTTCATCTCCTGAGCCACAGATCGCTGTCGGCTCACCCGGGATGCGTTCCTAGCATCCCGGGGAGGCCAGGACTGCGCTCCTTTAAACTGTGGATACAGAAACCCCTCGGGTCCCCGTATCTGCCAGTCAATGGATCACTCCCAAACCGGTGCCATTCTTTTCCTGGACTAATTCTAAGACTAACTGCTATCTCGCTTTCTTGCAATGGGCCCCTACACCCCAGGAATAACCTTTTTACCCAAAGAGAAGGAAACTTCATGAGGTAGCCAGCTGATTGTCATCCATGTCTCCCCGCTGCAATGCTAATTCTTCTGCCATCTCACTGATGTCCAGGAGCCCGTGACTCAGGGAGCCTGCTGTGGTGACCCCTCAGGACCCCCGGGAAGCTATGGCGCCAGGCCACACTGGCGCCATAGCGAGATGGGATCTGTAGTTTTCTTCTCCCGGATGGTCAGACCTCAGCTCCCCGCATCTGCACCGCTTCTAATACAAGCAAACCATCTCTCTTTAAATTTATGAACTTTCTTGAACTTTTATGGGACTTTTGCCTACTTTTGAAGAACTTTTAAAACTTTTTGGAATTTTTTTACTTCAAACCCCATGGACTCTCCCCATGGTTCATGAACTTTCAAAGGACTCTGGTGGGTGGGAAGGGTTGGTATGATCTCCTTGTCTTCCTCAACATGAATGTATCCCCCATGGCCCCTGCATGCCTTCCCCTTTCCCATATCCCTGTATAAAATATGAAATGCCACTTTTTCTTGAACCCAGCATACCAAGGCTTCAGGGAATCTCTCATTTCCTGGGCTAGCAAATCTCTCAACAAAAAGGACTTAACATAAACTCTTGCATGGACAATAACAATGGACATGTCCCTTCAAACCTTGGAGTAAGCCCATTTGAAGGATATGTTCCCTGGCATGATTTAATCATTCATCACAAAGGGTGACATCCCGCCTGCAGAGGATTTGGATGTCACTCCAGCCTTCTCCATTGTTTCTATTTCCTCTGACCAAAAATCAGATACCATAGCTATATTCATACCCTGGACCCAAGGATTACTAGGGTTTGACTTTTGGGTCAGACAAAGATGTTTATTTCAAGCACCCAGGACAATAGAGGAAGCCAGCTAGAGGACTTAAGAAGTTATCGCCAGCAATTGTACACATTGAGTCACTTAATCCATTCATATTTTCCTCCCATGTCATTGTTTCCTGACCGGACCGCCTCCCTGCTTCCCATTGGCTGAGAAGCCAAAGCGGTGCTGGTTTGCTGGTTGGCTGAGGCGCAGCCAAGCCGGCCACGCCTCCTCTCCAGCTGATGACACTGACCAATCAGCATGAATCCAGCAAGGAGTGTGGGAGCAGGAGATATGAACTTGACAGCTCAGTTTTTTTCTATATAAACGGTATGTTTTGCCATGTAATGTATGACGGCTTTGGCAAATGATTGCAGTTTGACATCCGCTCCAGCTGGAATGAAATAAAAACTACTCAGTGGCACTTTCTTCAACTTTGGTGAGATTGTTATTGGGAATTGCTAGGAAAAACCATTTGGACGCTTCCTTTTCTCACCAGGGTTATCGGATCCTCTTTGGTGGGTCTGGCTTGGTCTCTGCCTTCTTTGCAGAAACCCCCCAAATTCTTGCTCAATAGCAGGTTGACAATGGAAGAATGGGGGGGGGGGGAATCTCAGATGGACTAGGGAATTAAAAGGAATAAAAAAGAGCTAAAAGAGGAAATAGTGGAAATTGATAAACGTATTAATAACCATAGAATTAAGAAGGATATTGACAAGCTAGAATGTGTCCAGAGAAGGGTGATTCATCAAATGTCTGGAAGCCAAACCCATTTAGAAGTGGCTTAGGGAGATGGGTATGTTTAGCTTGGAGTAAAGTAAAAATATTTGAAAGAATGTTGCATACTGGGGGAAGCTTGTTTTCTATTTCTCTAAAGATTAGGACAGAGCAGTCAAATTGCAGGAAAAGAGATTCCACCTAAATGTTAGGAAGAACTCCCTGACACACTGGAATATGCTGCCTTGAGTGCGGTGGAGCCTCCTTCTATGGTTTTTAAGCAGATGTTGGATTGTCATCTGTCAGGAGTGCTTTGCTTGTATTTTTCTTCATGGCTAGATGGCCCTTGTGATCTCTTCCAACTCTTTGATTCTATGATTCTATAATTGACAAGCCACTTTGATATTGAGAGCAAAGTTGATGCCTTTGGCCATGACATGTTCAGAAGCCAACTGGATTTGCACTGAGACAATGTCCTCTGCCATAATTTAGGAATGCAGGATTCTATATGCTGTGACAATAGCAGCAATGCTTGACTGTCTCCGCTGTACAGTGTCCATTGAAAAGGACAAGGAAATGATGGAGTTACGATACTTGTCCATGTCCACCACAAGTACCATCACCAAACCAAACAGGAACCAGGAGCTTCCAATTAGTAAACACAGTGAAGAAAGACTGGCACATTAGAACATTTTCATCACCTGGGATCCAGGGACTAAAAATCAAAATACTCTCATAAAAAAGCTACCGTATTTTCCGGGGCACAAGACGACTGGGCGTATAAGACCACCCCCTCCTTTTCAAGTGAAAATATAGAGTTAGGGATATACTCGCCATACAAGACCCCTCTCCCAACACAATTCTATTGATTCGGTATCCACAACCCCCAGAATACCTCAGTGGGCATATCCAAGGCATGCCGCTGCTCAGGGCTACTGGGAGTCGTAGTTTGGAGGCATAGCCTGTTGGCCTGGGTGAGCCCGGTGACCATTGGAGGCTTCTGTCAGCCACTCGGGTGGCCTTGCTTCCTTCCTGACTCTTCTAGCTGCCTGCAAATAGCAACATGGGAGGATTTGGAGGACCTTGAATGTAGAGCAGGGAGAGCGGTGGCGACAGCAGCGGGGACAAGTCCCTTAGCAGCATGGCCTGAGGAGGAGGGAGGGTGGAGGAGGGCGGAGGGAGGGTGCGAGGAGGAGGAGCGTCAGGCTCGCTGGGCTGCCCCTGTCGCTCTCCCCATTCTGCTTTCAAAGCCCTACTCCAACTCCTCCAAAGTTGCCATTTCCAGGCAGCCGGGATACCTGCAAATAGCAATGTGGGAGGAATTGGAGAAGGGCCTTGAAAGGAGACTGGGGAGAGCGGCAGGGGCAGCCCAGCAGACCTGGCACTCCTCCTCCTTCCCCCTCCCTCCCTCCTCCTTAGGCTGTGCCACTTTGGACTTGTCCCCGCCTCTGCTGCTGCTTTCCCTGCTCTACATTCAAGGCCCTCCAAATCCTCCCACGTCGCTATTTGCAGGCAGCCAGAAGAGTCAGGAAGGAAGCAAGGCCACCTGAGCGGCCAGCAGAAGCCTCCAATAGTCACCGGGCTGACCCAGGCCTCCAGACTATGCCTCCAGACTACGCCTCAAAACAGCCCTGGGCAGCAGCGTACCTTGGACATGCCAGCTGAGGCATTTTTATGTCTCCCATTTTTATACCTGGCGTACTAGACGACCTCCGACTTTTCATAAAAATTTTCAGGCCTAAAAAGTAATCTAGTAGCCCGGAAAATATGGTACTTCTTATGATCTGCCTATACATTAAAATGCATAAGAAGGGAAGTTTACATCACTTATCACAGTACATTTTAGTCTTGTTCTAGGTATAGTTCTGGATTTCCCTAAGATTTCATATGATGTTTCACACTGACACATGCTACAGCTTGATTATTCCTTATCTGAATTGCTTGGAACCACAAGTATCATGTATTTTGGATCCCCCCCCCCCCGCAAAAAAAATTGGAATCCCTGAATATGCATAATGAGATATCTTTGATATAGAACTAAATTTGAAATTTCTATATGTTACATATGCACATAACCTGAAGGTAATCTTATATAAAACTTCTTGTATATTGAAACATCAGAAAGCAAAGGTGACAGAATTTTGGATTTTGGAATGCCAGGAAGCATATTGAACCTGTACTGCAATAAAATAGGCTTTATTTGTGATAAATAATGCAGCATGTAGTATATAAGAGAGCACCAACTATTTTGCTGATGGAGCTTAGTCTGAGATGCCTGAGGACCTCTCTGATAAATTTAGGATGTAAATGGAGGACCAGGGGCTATCTAGATGCCCTCCTGGGATTATCTCTGGTTGACCCAGGAGAGCATCTAGCTATCCCCCCTAATTCCTAGCTACGCCCCAATACCCCCAAATCCAAGTTCCTCTCAGGATTTAGGCATATCTGTAGGAGCTCTCAGATAAGAACTTTTCATTGACTCAAAATGCCTAGTTAAAGTAAAAACTGTTATCTTCATAATAAACTTTGCTATGAAAACCCAGTTATAGTTTTCTCTTAGGATCATCATAGGATGGAAATGATTTGAGGGCACACAACAACAACAACAACAGCATTAATTAAATTAAAATGGGCTAGACCTCTTCAGGCCACAGATAGGTTTTTAGCTCCTTCTTTGGAGGCTTTCAAACAGGCTGGTCAGCCATCTGTCAGAGGTACTTTGATTGGCTTTTCCTGCATGGCAGGGACTAGATGGCCCATGTGGTCTCTTCCAACTCTATGATTTTATTATTCTAATACAAACTAACCATTTATATACCACTGGGCATCTGTTATCACTTGGCTATGATCATAACAAGAACTCCAGAACCATCTGCCTGTAAGCAGAG
Organism: Anolis apletophallus; assembly: GCA_030556195.1. Classification (NCBI taxonomy): domain Eukaryota; kingdom Metazoa; phylum Chordata; class Lepidosauria; order Squamata; family Anolidae; genus Anolis; species Anolis apletophallus. The sequence continues at coordinate 60,310,705 of JARBWK010000002.1, forward strand.
GTGCAACACACTACAGTTTATTCCTTGGAGGAAAAGAAAAGGAACAAATGGAAGTAGGCAAAGGAAAATAGACAAGAACAGCCAGGTGTTGATGAGCAGGTTATAATCAAAAACATCTCTTACAAAATGCCATGGTCCTTCTTACATTTGTCAACTGTGAGGACAACAACTTGATACTGACTGCAGTGCTCATTAAATCCATTTTATACATTCATCATTTGACAGCATTGGTTGCCTTTCTTTTTAGTATTTATTAAATACTCCTGCAAACAGTTATCCCATGATCTCCAAAGGTGTCTTTCATTACAAGACAACAATAAGGAGTTTGGGGAAAATCTTTTAATATTAAAAAGGGTACACATGAAATAAGAGCACCTTGAAAACAGAACAGTGTTCAAAGGGACCAATCAGTTTATAATTGACTGGTAAACCTTACATTATTTTTCTAAAGTTCTGCTCTCCAGGATTACAGACAATTTAACAGTATAGCTACATTTAACAAAAGCTTTAATAACAATCTTCTCTTTTAAGCATTTGACATTGCTGGCCTGCATATTTTTTGCATGCAAGTAAAAACAGCAACAAGCGGGTTCAGACTTCAACCAGTACGGTGCCACAGTTATTTTCCTCTGTGAATTATCTATCTGTCAGAATGGATTTTGCTTCTCTCCTTAGTGATTCACTGAAAAGCTTTTCACAAAGTGAAAACATTCCAAGAAAAACACAATTTAGAGTTGTTTAAGATCTGTTAACAGTATTTCCATATAGACTTCAGAAAATGACAAGCAAATGGGACCTAAAGCGTGGAGATGGGAGAACAAATAATTACCCACTCACCTTGTCAGATTGTGGGTATGCTTTAAGCAAGACAGAAAAATTAGAACAACAAAACAACCCATCATCACTGTAACAGACTTTTGCCGATGTTATTTGTGACTGCCCCATTTTATCTCACCTTTATACCGATATGTGAGATTTTGCAAATAGGCCCATGTAGGTCACAGAGGTCATGTATGTTTTCAAATTGTGATTCTCTCGAAAAGTATTTTTGTAACCTCTTTGAAAGCTTGAGGGCAGCCTAGTGACTGAACAAGTACTGCAAGAAATAGATCCACTTTCAACATTATTGAAGCAAGTTATTTTGTGGGGAGAAGAAAAAATGGAACAAAGTCAGACTTCCCCTCTTGATAAGGATACTCATGGATGGATCACTCTCTATTACACACACATGGACTTGCACTTCCAAAAAAGGCAAAAGGGAACACTGATGTGTATAACATTTGCATAATTCAGCTGTATGTGTAAACAAACTTTTAACAATTATATATAAATGAAATAGAAATACAAATTGACACACCATGGCTGGAAACTAGGAATGCATCTTCACTGTAGAATTAATGCTGTTTGATGCCATTTTAAATGCTACAGTTCTATGCTATGGAATCACAGGAGTTGTAGTTTTACAAGGTCTAGCCTTCTCTTCCAGAATGCTGGTGCCTCACCAAACTTTAAATCCTTGCTGACTATTAGTAAATCCAGATATATGTTCTGTTCTCTCTGCCCTGTGTTACTACTGCACAACTTGGCAGTAGTAAGGGGCCAAAATTAAAATATGCTAAACCTCTTTGAGCCAAAGATAGGTTTTTAGCATTCAGGGTTTATGAGAAGGTGTCTTTCCTTCAGAGCATGCAGCAAAGTAGAATAGTCTGAATTTCCCCATCTCTCCTCAATGTGGTGGCAGGTTGCAATTCTTTTCTGAGGAAAAGAGTGCCTCAGTTATTGCCTCTGTTGCCCTTCCTTTGTCTTTTGCCCACAATAACTTCATGGTGAAGCTAGGTTTCTCTCTGGTAAACAAAGGAAAGAAACAACATGGGGTTGGCCATTTTGCTGCCAGTTGAGAGGCAACCCAGGAGCAAAGAAAAAGGAAGAGCGGTATTGGTGAAAATGAAGGCACATGTTTTTTACCACCTCCCTCTAAAATGGACAATTTAATGTTACATTTTAACATAACCCCCAAGGAAAAAGTCATACAGTGTTCACTCACTTATTGCAGATGTTATGTTCCAGAACCACCTGCGATAAATGAAAATCCATGAAATAGGGATGCTATATATATATACTGTATATACTGCCTCAGTGTGTGAGAGGCGTAGGATCGCCCACTCCTCTGTCCCTCTCCCCCTCTCACTCACTCAATCGCTTCGCCTTCTCTTTCCTCTCCTCTTTCCCCCTCCCTTCCTCCCCCTTGCACACTATACTTCCTGCTGGCTCCTCCTCATGCACCTGACTCCCCTCCTCCTCCCCCTCCTCTTCCCCTCCTCCTTCTCCTCTTTGCACGCGCCTTCTTCACCTTCCGGTGTCTGTGCTGGGAAACATGGTGTCGGAGAGGATGATTTTAGCCAACCACGACCACCAAATCTGCGTGGGGGTCCTCACAGGTAACAGTCTATTTTAAATTCATATTTATTGAAAAACCGCAAAACAGCAAGTCCGTGAAAAGCAAACGCAAAGTAGCAAGAGAACACAGTATACCCATTAAAACGTCGTCCCTGCTCCCCACTAACTCCCAGGCCACATGTTGTGCAGGTCTCCTGTAGAGCATGGCATTACAACTTACAGTTTTGCAAAAGTATTTAGCTGGTTTATCTTTTTCTATTTTGAACTTAAATCACTGCCAGACAGTGGAGCTCAAGAGCCATGTAAAAAACTCTGAAAGAATTCCTGGGGCAGCTTTTCTCTTTACTGGTGCAAAGAGGCTGGGTATATAGGAGCAAAGGGGCATCTTTTTAAGATACAACCATGTTAAATCCTAACACATTTAGTTCAGTGAACAGTAGCAGCCAAGAATGCTACATGAAGCAAAGTTGGCATATTCTGTACCAGAATTCTGTAAAATTGCTTTTGAAAAGTCACGCTCACTTTTCATTCTTTCTGCAGATCTCAATAAAATGCATTTCCAAGCTGTAGACAAACATCCAAATCATGCCAACATAAAAGCACTCATCACTCTAAAATGCTGGCTGAAATTGAGGTGTTAGGATGGTTATACAATAACAGCATCACTGAGAAGGGGCGGCTGTCAGTGTCAGCATTGTATTTCTGAAAGGTTGCAGTTTCACAAAAGAATAGCTAAGTGAAATGACAAGGAGGGAGATGACACACGACTATTGTATAGTTTTGTGTGTTTTTTTAAAAAAAGCTGTAGTTCAAGGGCATTGTTTTGTGTCTTGTTTCTAGTAAAAGCAACAGAGCAGGCAAGTCTGGGAGATAAAGAATCACCGCTTCCTTTTCTCTTCTTGTCTTCATTCTCTTTCTTCTGCTTTTTTTTTTGCTGCATTGACCTGGTACGAACATCTAAACAAATAAAAAGGATGAAACTCTGCCTTCTAGGCATTGAAAAACCACTTCCAACAAGCTAATTTACACCATATTTCCCACCTTTCATAGGGATGAAGCACTCCATAAACTAGTATCACACAGAGCAGGGATTGTGAAGCAGTGCCATTGACTTCTGGTCCATAGCAAGTTCTCTGGAAAGGGAGGAAAACCAATAGTTGAAGGTGGCATTTGCATTACATTGAGCCATGGTAATTCAAGTGTTGTCAAAGGGAATAGCTGACCACGCAGAAGCAAAACTACTCAGGTTTTGAGGAGAAGGGTACTAATCGGCCACCCCTGCTTCCCTCTTAAGAGCTTCCCACAATATTTCTCTTTCTGCTTCTTCCTTCCTTGATAAAGTTCACTCTGAAGAGCAAAAAAAATCATAGGAAAGGCAATCAAAACCTTGCATTGTCCATCCTCAGCATCTGGACAATACACTGAATAAGTACTGCTATAGCAAACATATTATATGACATTAATGCAGCTGCTACATAATATGCTTAGAAGAGCAAAACTGCACTGAGGTATGTGGAAGTGTGCTACAATCTCCAAGATCTGATGTTCCCTCCAAATGAATAGTTAACCTGTCAGAAATTCTTCCAAGACACCATCAAAAGTGGGAAACATGAAAAAAAATTAAACCTGAGAATATTTGTCTTGAATCTAAAGGCTTTCAGGATGACTTAATGATCAACCTCTACTGGAAATTAACCAGAGTTGTTGTAATGAACACCGGATATCCATAAAGATGACGCGCAGGCAGCAATTCAATCTCACAAGATTTATTCCAGGTATCAGCACCTATAAAGCCAGAACTGGCTTTATCAGCAACAAACTTAACTTATATACAAAACACGCCCCCCATCACCTGTCAATCATCCCAAAGACCAATCCCCCTGGCTTGCAATACCTAACAGAGATTGCATCATATCCCCTTGACCCAGTTACACAATGTCCAGTGGATATTTCCTCATATCCCTTCTGAGTCAGCAATGACCATGCCAGGGCGTCTCACGTTGGTGTGGTGTGGCTCAAGGCCACACCTGGTCAGGATTACTTCTGTTGGAAGGTTCTAAGATTAGAGCACTCTTTGCTCTAATCGACGGATCCTTACAAAATACTCTCCTCCCTCCCCCCTGGGAGAAAAAGGACCCAAGAATATTATTCAATCATAACATCCAAATGCCATTTTAACACTAACCAAAAGCTGTGATACACTCCATAATAGGCAGCCATCTCAGCCACTCTCAAACAATCAGACACTCCCTTCTCACAAATGTCCAGCTTGTTCAAGGCCAAATCCTATCTCCAGCTACCACACCTAAATCTAAACAACTTCCTCCCTTCACTGCCATAGCAGAAGGGCTAACTCACAAACTATATCTCTCCTGTAACTACTAACCACTACAAATCCCAACACCACATTGCGCAAGGACAAATCAACTGCGCATCCTTAGGATATAAATCAAAACCACACAATCAAACTTCCAAACCCCATAACTCCCAAAACCTACCACTGCAAAAACAGGAGGCCACAGGCACAAACTACACAACCATACCTATCCTACTAGGCTATACACCAATTCCAACTCAACAACAAACCGGCACCTGGACGCAGGTATGAGCATCTGCGTCCAGGTATCCTGCACACATCTACTCCTGAACCCATACAATTCTCAACCAACTCTCTCCTGGCAGACTCAACAGGAAATCACATCATCCCCTACTAAACTAGCCCTGAAGCCAATCCTCCAACCAAGTCATTCCACTTGGGAACCTAAAATGATCTGCATCCACACAACTCCACTATCCTTGCCACCCTGGCAAAAGGCACTTGGGAAACCTACCATCCCCTCAACTGCTCTGGCAGGAGGTACCACTCAAACCACAATCTCCTATACAATCAAATACAAAAGAAACCCACTATCCTTGCCACCCTGGCAAAAGGCACTCGGGAAACCGACCAAAACTACAAGTCCCTGAACAGCCAACCACTACACCATCCATCATATACCACACCAACCTAGTCTTCACTAATAAGCTGAACCCATTACACAGGACTATGTCAACTGTGTCCAGCCAATCACACGAAAGAATACATCTTGGCATAAGGCATATACCACTCTCCCATGCGGCCAAACACAGCTCTCTAAGCTATCTAGCCATTACACACATCCACACGACCCTCTTACTCCAACACGCCATCCCAGCACACATTCCTCTAGACAAACCACTACACCCCTCACTTGGGGAAAAACGCCCAGAAAACTACAACTCCCTCTACTGCGTGGCAAGAGGCACTAACCAAACCACAACTTTCACACAGGGGAAAACCCTCTAAAGTCAGGAGACAAACCTTCACTCTAACAATCTATCCCTCTTGGCACCAAGCCACGAGGTGCAGGAAAACTATAAATCACATCACTACAACCCCAAAACCCCAAGACACAGGAACAAACCCTTCTGCGTACAATCAACTCAACCTTATCTACATAGGAAAACTATCATTCCTAACTAAACAGAGGCAACTCTAACAATAATTGCAATTTATATGGATCAAGCTGTAAACATACATTTAACCAATGCAACTTACTAGAATAACTTATACATCTCCTACAAGTTAATACCCCAATATCTAAACTCTCTAAACATGACAAATACACATTTATACAGCAATGCAGTAAACCCCCACACATATCTGGAATACCTTCCCATCTAACACATTAACAATAAAATGCATCTTATACAATTTCACATATATATATATATGCAACTCATACAAAACCCCCTACAGGATCATATTAATAATCATAAGCTAAGCCTTAGCGTCATGCAATCCTGATCTTAGCACCATTATCTCCAACCCCAACTAAACATAGTATATTTCTTCAAGTAACCCCACATCTCAATCCTGAGACCATCCCAGCTCCAGCCCCTCTAAAGACACTTCCCCCATATAACAGCAACTTCCACAAAAAGCACATTACCACTAAGTTACTGATTTTCCCCAAAATCAAAATTAACATGCTGGTTACTGAGACATTGGCCCACAGTTCATCCCCAAAGTTAAACTCGCTCCAAGTCCGTCTTTCGATCCAAAAAAGGTTTGCGCCCACAGTTCAATCACCTTCTTCGAAAAATCTTGCTCTGGCCCAAAGAAACTCCCTCCCCCCGAGAGACCAAGGGGCACCCCTAGGGGCATCTCTGGGGTTTTATTCAGAACAAAATTAGCCAGCCCCATTTCCTCCACGCCGACTAGATGGGCCCCAAACAGCAACTCTCTCGAACACAGGATCTCGGCATCGTTCTCCTCTCTCACCACCAACTCAGCTCCGTCGCCCGTCCCTCACCAACTGGCTCGTACTGGCAATCTCCGGCCAACTCTCTCTCTCTCCAAAGGAAAGGCTTCCAGCAACAGGGGACTTCTCAACTGGAATCCTTCGGCTCCTGCTTGTGCAACCAACTCCTGGACCTTTCACTCCCACCTCCACCAGTCTGCAAAGCAAGCACCTCTGCTTTCGGATGGGAATCTTTACCCACTTCTCCACCGGGAAAACTGCACTCTTCTCCCACTTTCATTTCCTGAGCTGCTGGCATTCCAAGCTTATCTTGCTGCAGCCTTGTCTCCACGGCAACTTGCTCTTCTGGGAGCCTCCAAACTTGATGGGAATTCCCACTCCCCTCTTCCAGCCACAGGCACCATAAAGCAGCGGACCAAGCAAGCATGACAGAGAGGCTTCAAGGAAGGGGTCTTCTGGCCCCTTCTCCGTCTGAAAAGCCTCCTCCACACTTTTTTCTCTTTAGCAACTTCACTTTTCAGGAGGGGAGGCATTCCACCTTTATCTCTCCAACTCCTTATTCCAACAGCCCCATTCTTCACTGGAACAAGGGCCTCTTCCCTCTCCTCTTTGTAGAATACACTTCAAAGACTTCAGACGCCCACTCGATTTTCACGGTAAAGCACCCTCCTCCACTTCAGCAATACAGCCATTACAGAGGAGCTTCTTCTCCACAGCAACTTCCATTCCCTTTCAAGGGACAGCAAAATCACTCCCCAAACTAGCAAACTTCCCAGGGCTTCCACAGCCAACACAGTCTCGCTTCTCTCTTCACTGCAGGCAGGGACATTGAAGGACAGGCACTCCTCTGCCACTTCTCCTCCAGGAAGCTCCGTTTCCAAGACAGCCGACCGGGCAAAGGCGTCTTCCTCCAAGGCATCTTCAACCACCCACTCGATTTCACTCGGTAAGGCAGTCTTTGCAAGGGTTTTAACCCCACTTTCCGCTCCACGCGTGCTCCACACCTCCGGCTGGACTTCCTCCCACTCCGGAGCATCATCATAACATTCTGCTGGGAAACATACCATAAGTTCCTGAAACCTCCGAACTTTCTCCTCTAAAGCTTCCGTTTTCCTCAGCAACACTCCCACGTCTTCCTGCCCATCTTGCAGGGCTTCCTTCAACTTTTGCAGATCGCAAAGCCTCTTCGTAACTCCTGGACCACCTCTTCCTTGGTCCAATAAGGGGACTGGGCTTCCTTCTGCACAGCCCTTTCACCCACAACAGGGTCCACCGGCACTGGTCTGTCCTTCGGCACAGCCACCGAAACTGGCCTGTCCTTAGGCGCAGTTTCCCTGGTCCCACACACATCTGGATCCACCTGAGCCGGCGTGTCCATCCGCACAGCTTCTCTGGTTCCCACTTCTTCGAGCAAGGCCCCCTCAGCCTCTCGATAGCCCCCCCTGGGCGCATTCTGCTCCTCTGAGCCCCTTTTCCTCCTTCCTCTCCCAAGAAGGGGCACCATCCACGGATTCTTCCATCACCCAATGAGGGAACAAGCCTTGCAGGATCCTCCTAGCCTGCTGCTGCTCCACCTCACTCGGGCCTCTTGAATCACCATGGCACCTACTAGCTTTGGCAGGCTTGTTCCGGCTACTCCTTCCACCACGGCGGTGTTGGCTCTTGGGCCTTGGTTGCTTTCGTCCGGTCCCATCTTCATCAGAGCCTCCAGACTCTCTGCTCGCCCCTCCGGCAGCTCTTAAGGTCTTGTTGGGGTACCAATATGTGGCCAGGGCAACCCCTGACGTACCCATCTTCACAGGACCCTTCCAACCGACAGCCTTCCACCACTCACCACTCCTTCCTGCCACAGCTTGTGAGCTCTTAGAGGCTTGGAATGGGGCATCTTCTCTTCTAGATCCCCATCTGCCACCTCCATAGGGAATAGGGGTTTCTCTAAAGCCCTCCTCATATTCCCTTCGCAGTCTTCACCGGAATAGTCCCACTGATACTCTTCTTCCTCATCATCTCCCCAAAAGTCAGTGGGACTCACCCATTCCACTCTTGAATAGGGTCTCATCTTCGGATCTTCCTCCACTGCAGAGCTCACTCACACACCCTCAGTGGAAAGCCTTCCACGATAGGTTTCTTTGCAGTTCTGGCTTCTGTAATGAACACCGGATATCCATAAAGATGACGCGCAGGCAGCAATTCAATCTCACAAGATTTATTCCAGGTATCAGCACCTATAAAGCCAGAACTGGCTTTATCAGCAACAAACTTAACTTATATACAAAACACGCCCCCATCACCTGTCAATCATCCCAAAGACCAATCCCCCTGGCTTGCAATACCTAACAGAGATTGCATCATATCCCCTTTGACCCAGTTACACAATGTCCAGTGGATATTTCCTCATATCCCTTCTGAGTCAGTAATGACCATGCCAGGGCTTCTCACGTTGGTGTGGTGTGGCTCAAGGCCACACCTGGTCAGGATTACTTCTGTTGGAAGATTCTAAGATTAGAGCACTCTTTGCTCTAATCGACGGATCCTTACAGTTGTACTCGAGAACCTAGAGATTCCTAGAGAAATTATAATAATCAAATCTGCAAAGAATCAAATTATCCAAAGGTTAAACATGAAAATCCATCTATAGTTACTTGTGATTAATTCCCTTCTCCAATAATAAACATATAGTTTATAGCATCACAACAATCAGCATGGCTACTTCTGAAAACAAAAAAAGTGAAAGGGAATTTGGGAGTTTAAGTATGTTTGTAAAAAAATCACTTTTCAAAAGTGAACTCTCTAGTCTCTGGTTTTTCCATGTTTTAGTGATGCCTGTGCTTATTACATTGGTCAATAAACTGCTGATTAAATGGCTAGACATGAGAACAGGTCACATTAGTGACAGCCTTACTGTCTTTTGATAATGCAGAAATTGCCTGGAATATCATGCTTGGAACTGCAGCTTGGGTGCTTCTATATTCCCCAATATGTGGAATGAACAAGCATTAAAAATGCCTGTTTGAGCTACATTTTGCAGCTACACGCAGGTGCAAAACCTTGCCATATTGGTGAATTGGTGGAAAGGGCCATAAGGCTCAGCTGTGCCTACATTGGATTAGAACGACTAGGCATGGCCAGTGCCACCCTAGCCTTCTTGCCCCCCCATTCCACCCCCCAAACTAAAAGAGAACTCTCTTATTATTGCAGGAAGCTACCCTATTACTGTATGTATCTAATGATGTGATGGAGCTTTGAAGAGGGAAGCCCCTCTTCGCATACCAAAGCTCCATCACCTCACCACTGAGCACCATACAGGAGGAACAGGATAAAGAGGCTTTCTCTTTGATTGGGGGATGAAATGAAGCAGGGATGATTGGGTGGCAATGTCATTCCACATCTTTGGGCTACCTGAGGTTGGGATGCTATTGGGATTGTGGATGGTGCAGGCTATGCCAGGTGGCTGTTGCTCTTCCCTTGATACCTGAAATTATTCAGATCTTCAAGGGAAGCATTTTTTAAATTTCAGGTGTAAACCACATTCAAAAGTTTACCTTGAGTTAATCTGCATTCGTTTGAGTGTATTGTTCAGATGCCTCACACTAATGAGATATCTACACTGTATTTTCTGCCAATGTAAATGGGCCCCTTTTCGCCTAAAACATGAATAGGTCCTCATTTCAGAACTGGGGCAAGAGTTGGCTTCAATGACAAGCAGCCGCAGCACAAATCTCACAAACAATTTATGGAGATTAGAAAGATGCTGTGAAGATATGTGGGAATTACACTCTGAACTGACAGCTTTGCAAGACTCCCTTTGATAGCTCTTTTATACTGATTCTAGCCAGTTTATTTATTTATTTGGGGAGGTTTGTTCTTCCTGAATGCCTTACATCCACTTCTGATTACTTGAGACTTCTGAGTATGCATGTTTACATAACAGAAACTTTTCAAGTTGTTTCTCCCTCCCATCTATTTGCAAACACTTTCTCTCTTACTTTTCAGTCTGCATTTTTGGGTCTCATTTACACATTTATGCTTTTGAATTTTAATGCTGCAGAAGCTTCAAATGGTGTTCCCATTTGGAAGAATGAACTGCTTCTGTTGCAGCAATAATCTGAAACTGAACTCTTCAATAGTAATAGCATTAGAACTCTTAAGGAGGTTAGTATTGTTGTCATGGGATGCCATCCAAGAAGAAATTGGAAAATTAGCAACCTCATCAGATGGGCCACCAGAATCTCCATGCATCATGGCAAATCCAGCGGTGCCTGGTGGGGCATGCGTTGCCCGGCTTCTCCCCTACCTCATTCGATGGGGGGGAAGCATCCACTGCCCAGATTCCCCTGCTGATCCAATGCAACACTGGAAGCTGTGGCATGTGCTGGTTCCTCTATAGTTTTATGATGGAGCCCTCCCAGCTGTATGTCATGGGATGGGAACTAGTGGGCTCCATTGTAAAACTATTAAAAAAAACTGACACATGCCTCCAGAAAGTACTCAGTGAGGACATAGGAATGGATCTGCACTACATAGTTAAAGTAATTTAAGACTATTTTAGTTCCCCTATCCTATCCTGGAATTTATAGTTTGATGAGATACTTGCTGTTCCCTATTCCACCACCCTTAACACACACTTTCCAGAGTGTCATATACTCCTACTATCACATTTTTTTAAAATTAAATTTTTCATGAAAGTTTTGAATACATACAGATGAAAAGAAAAGAAGGGGGGGATGGTTTTGGGGTAGGGCGGATTGAGGGTATAGGAAGGGATGGGGGGTGGTGGAAAGGGGTAAGGATTAGGGGCGGTGAAGGAGGTTGTTTGGTCCGGGGTCTGGGAAGGATAGTTATGGGTAAGGGTGATGAAAAAAGATAGAGATAGGGGTAACTTGTTTTCTTCTAAGTTTCTTCTTCATGGGTGCTTCTTGTTTTTCTCGTACAGTCTCTCTCCTTGTTAAGCTGGACATTTCTTTTTTACAAGTCTTCTTTTTAGGCTCTTTTTCCTTCTTTTTCCAGAGACGGGTCTTCATAACCCTCTTGGTATAAAAGCAATCTGTTGTTTTTAGTTTTTGCCCTTTAAAAAAAACCTCTTTTCCCTTAGCCTTCAAAATCTTTCCAGTGTTTGGTGTCCATTGTCCGTTCCTTGTCTTTTAGTGTAGCTGGATCTGTACCTTTTCGTTTTCCTTGGCTTCCTTTCTAACCGTTCTCTTTAGGAGATTCGAGGCCTTTTTTGTCCATCCCCAGGATGCCACATCTCGTAGGCCTAAAATACACCTCTAGAGGGTAGGGGCAATTTTTCTTTAGGTTTTTCTTTCTTCCTTGCTGCGTTGTTCTCATCCAGCTTCTCTTCCTGTTGGGCTGCGTCCCAATCTTTTTGTTTTCGTTCTTATCTGTATCCAGGATGGGGCTTTTGGGTGTTGCAGTGGCCTCTTGGTTTTCCCCTCTTCTCTTTTTTGGGGGGCAGAGGTTTTAGGGCCCTTCAAAGTCATTCTTGCAGCTTCCAGTAAGTCTTCCTTACTATTTTTGGAGTGAGGTCCTCTTTCTTCTGATATTTCTTGCGGTTTTGTATTCTCCTTCTCTCTCTTCTCTCTACCTTCATGTATTGTTGCGTTTTCCCCCTTGACCTGGGGTGCGTCTTTTCCATCATCATAGAGGGTCAGCAGCTCTGGCATTGTGGGGAGCGCCTCTTCGGTTGGTTCTGTTCTTGCACATTGGGAGTGCTCCCGGATCGTTCCCATTTGCTTTTCTTGCCGAGACATTATGACATACATATTCCGTAGGAATCCATCCTGAGCTTCCCCTATTTTTCGTAGTTCTGCAAGGATGTCCCTCAAAGTTATTCCTTCCTCCTCTGGTCCCTCTTCCTGCATCATCCTCCGCTCTTTTGCCCTTTACCACCCTGGCCTGACTGGGGTGTTAGTGCAGCTCGTCTTTGGGAGGGGGTGCAAATTTAATATACTGTAGAGTTTTGCTTGATGTGGGGTCTACTGCCTGGCTGCAGGGTTGAACCTTCTTCTCCCTTATGTGCTCTCCTCTTTTCACAGCAGACGGCCTCCCCCTCTCCTCTCCCCCTCCTTTCGTTCGCACTCCCTTCCTGTGCCCCTGTTACCTTTCCCCTTCAGTGCCTGGTCGGAGCCCTTTCCCTGGGTGGAGCTAATCCAGGTGGTTCTTCCGCTCTTCCGTCTCCTTGCTTGCCTTGCTTCCAGTCCTCTCCTCCCCTCCCCCGTTTCTGGTGCTGGGAGAGGTGGGGGGGGGGGGCGCCCAGCAGGACTTTTTCTTTTTCTTTTCTTTTTATTATTATTATTATTCCGGGTTGTCCCTTCGGTTATGCCTCCGATGTACTTCCGGTCTGATCTACTCCCTCCCCCCCCCCAGGCCGTCCGATCTGAGAAGAGTCCCGGGTGTGCTGTTCTCCCTGCTTCCGCCTGCTTTCGCGCCCTTCTTTGGGATTGGCTGGCGTTTCCCGCTCTTGGTGGCTTGATTTCTGCGGGGAGAAGACAGGGAGATGGCGCCCCAGGTCGTTGTTTCAGGCCGCCATCTTGGGGCCTTTTTCTCTTGTGGCTGTTCTGCTTTGTTTTTCCCCCTCTACTTGTTTAAAGTCGCTGGGAAGGCGGGGGGGAGTGGGAGTCCAGGAGAGCCGTCCCTCTCGCCGTCTCTCTTCCGTCTCTCTTTGGATCAAATGTCCGTGAGGTTCCCGCCAAGCTGGTCCTTACTTCGGGATCTCTATGGATCCCCTGGTTTCCTCGCCCGATCCCCTCCTGTAAGGTCCCCTTCCGCACTCACTGTTTCTTTCCCCCTCCATGGGCTGGCTGTCTCCTCCTTTGAATTTAAGTGGGCTGGGCAGGCAGTAGCTGCGGGATGGGTCCCGCTTCCCGTGTCCCGATCCGCTTGCCAATCTGGGTGGTACCGGACCCGCTTGATCACCCCCTCTTGGGGAGGTGGCGATCTTTGGGGCCTGCGGCGTTGTCCCTTGAATTTGCGTCTCCTTGGTGGGTGTGGGCCACCTGGAGAGGGGGCGCAAATCGCCCTCCGATCCGAGCAACGGTTGATGCCTTGAGGAGCTGTCAAGGCACCCGACCTGCCGCCATCTTTGCCCTCCGATCTCCTACTATCACATTTTTGACAGGGACAGTCCCAATTAATACTACTATCTCATTTGTTCAGTTGCTTTTTAAATGTTCCAGTTTTCCACTACTCCTTCCACTTTGTCTTCAGCTTATGTTAACTGCTGTGAGCTGAGTACAAAGTACAAAGGTAGTTTGTGCTTAGTTAATTCATCAGGGGGAAAGGAAGGAACATACTTTTGCAATTTCCAGGAAGTTCAGGAAAAGCAAACTGATATCATCTTTCATAGCTTTTATGTTCTTTCTTGTCAGGGCCGTAGCCAGGATTTTGATTCGGGGGGGGGGGCTGAGTTTGGTTTGGGGGGCTGAGACTGGGTGGAAGAGGGTCTACCCTAGCAAACCTTTTGTATTGTTATCCCAATAACCCCATTAATGTGGGATATAATGAGCATGGTGATCAGATCATGATATGAATAAACATAACAGTTTAAATAATGTACCAGTAAGGCCTTTTCACGGACCACCCTGAGAATTTGGGGGGGGGGGGCTGAAGCCCCCTTAGCCCCCCCCCGGCTACATGCCTGTTTCTTGTTATACCTTTTCCTGTTTTGACTATATTCTGATGTTGTTTGGCCACACATTTTTTTCCTGTGAAATGGTGGAAGGTAATGGAGTTCCACGTGAAGAGGAACACAGGATTAAATCAGGGCACTTTAGAAATGATAGCTCAGGGAAAAAGAGGTACCTCATCAAATTAAGAAAACCCAGGATTCTGTACAATGGAGCCATGACAAGTTAAAATAATACCTCTTGAAAGGGACTGCTCCAATCAAACTCTAATCAATTGTTCTTCATACCCACTCCCATTCTTATTACAGCAATGGAAGATTTAGGCAGTATAAGACTTTCTTGTATTCTGTTCACACTTTCTCTCAGGTTTTCCCCATATGTTCACAATAATCCTTCATAAAGTAGAAGTCAGTAGGAAAAGAAGACTGGATTACAAATAGATATACTTAGCCAAGGAAACCTAAATCGTTAGAGCTCAACAGAGCTGCTAATAGAATGATTTGGAAGTGCCTCCTTGACAGAGTCACCATAGATCAAATGGCAACAAAATTAGTAAGTATATGCATTAACAATAGCTGTATCTATAGCAGTGTTTCTCAACCTTACTAATGCTGCAACCCCTTAATACAGTTCCTCATGTTGTGGTGACCACCAATGCAACTATACTTGTGTGCTAATTCATAACTGTAATTTTGCTACAGTTATAAATAGTAATGAAAATATCTGATATGCAGGAGTATTTTCATTCACTGGACCAAATTTGGCACAAATACCCAATACACCCAAATTTGAATATTGGTGGGGTTGGAGGGATTGATATTGTCATTTGGGAGTTGTAGTTGCTGGGATTTATAGTTAACCTACAATCAAATAGCATTCTGAACTCCACCAACAATGAAATTGAACCAAAAATCCCATGACCAAAAGAAAACACTGGAAGATTCTGGTGGGCATTGACCTTGAGTTTTAGAGTTGTAGTTCACTTATATCTAGAGAGCACTGTGGAATCAGACAATGATGGATCTGGACCAAACTTGGCACAAATACTTAATATGCTTAAATGAGATCACTGGTAGAGTTTGTGGGAAATAGACATTGACATTTGAGAGTTGTAGTTGCTGGGATTTATAATTCACCTATAATCAAATAGCATTCTGAACCCCACAAATGATAGAATTGGGCAAGACTTTCCACACAGAACCCCCCATAACCAATAAATGGTCTTTGGTGACCCCTCTGACACTTCCTCGCACCCCCCCCCCCAGGGTCCCGATCCTCAAGTTGAGAAACACTGATCTATACTAACCTTTAGTCCTCTGGTTGTTTTGGGCTTCAACTTCCAGAAATCCAAGCCAGCCTACCAACTATTGGGAATTGTGGGAGCTGAAGTTCAAAACACCTGGAGGACCAATGGTTGGGAACCATTGAATTTTAGACAGTTAGATCATCTAACCCAAGAAACCCTCAGGAGTCTGTGGTCATAAAGAGACCCCCATGTCTCTTTCTTGTCTTTCCCCCCTCCTTCCTTCTTCAAGCTCTTCAGAGATTTGCCTCCTATATTTATAGGCTTAGAAAGTATAGTTCAATGTACCTAATAAACATTGCAGATTCCTAACTTGAATAATGCCTGCTTGCCCTTATTTTTTTTGAAGTTAGTTTCAGAGGAAGTTGGCACATCTTTCTACAAAGTTTGCAACTGGATACTGCCTCCTAACGGAACCAGTTGCTATCCTTCTCCAAAAGTTCATATTCTATATCAGAGGTTCTTTTTAAGCAGAGGGCCAGACTATAGTTTGAATAAAGAAGACAAAAATAACGAATTCCTATGCAAACTGCACAATTGCACATATCTTATTTGTAGTGCAAAAAAGAAGAAAAAAGAAAGAATAAGATAATATTTTAAATGATGAACACTTTTAACCAACACAAACCACAGTGGGTTATTATTTGATTATTAACTTTAAGTAGCATGTGACATTTGTTCCCAAGCTTTGTATACTGCAGCAGGACAAATCATTAAGTTCCACTAAACTACCAATTAGCTTAAGACTAGGCTCAGGATTCAGGTTCTCCTTGTTATCCTAGACTTTTGCCCCTTCAGTCTTTCTTAGAACAACACAATATATAGCCAGTGAAATATTAATGGTGCCAACAAACAATATATATTAGATAGATGGATATGAGTATGAAATCATTGTGACTAAGGTTCTTGGAAATGACTTGGATGTCTGAATCTATATTTGTAATACATGCAAACATGCAAACAAAATGGATTGTTATAGAGATTTAATTGGGAAAATTGGGGAAGATTTTTTCCTGTCATTACAAATCTACTCATGAATAATTGAAAATACGCATTTACTAGAATGTTGATATGTCTGATGATCTTGATGTGAGTCATAGATATAGTCATTACGATAAACACACATGCACCTGATACAACGTCTCATTAAGGGACATATTAGGGGTAGGTGGACAATAAATTTCATATGCTAACCCATCAATGACAGAGACAAGACTGTGTCTCAGGATGCCAGGAATCTTGCCATACAATCAA
The DNA here is from genome assembly GCA_030556195.1 of Anolis apletophallus. NCBI lineage: Eukaryota > Metazoa > Chordata > Lepidosauria > Squamata > Anolidae > Anolis > Anolis apletophallus. The sequence goes on from JARBWK010000002.1 coordinate 60,327,567, forward strand.
CTAGTAGTATTGTATGGCTATATAGAAAGACTTAACTACCATATGATTCCATCCTATGAAAATCTGGGATGTGCAGTTTGGTGTGATATTTAGAATTCTTTGTCAAAATTCTAGTCCCCTCTCTTAAATTACTGCACTAGAAGTCTCTAGTAGACATTCCTAAAAATTCTTTCTTAGGCAAAGAAAAAAATTAATTTCTCTGTACATCATGAAAAATGTTTAGGTAACATCTTTCACCTGAGGAAGAAGCCAACGGAGCTTTGTAAGTGTGCATGATCTATTTTGTATATTTCAGTTGGTCTATAAAGATATCACTCTTTTGTGGTTTCTGGATTCTGTCTCTGAGTAAAATCTAATCTAGCAGGAGGTACTGCTATGGCACAGATCTGAATTGCACAGCTATCAGAAGCTATAAAATCATGCCTTTGACCCTGCTTCCACAGTAACAGAAATTTAACCATCAGCCTGTAAATGGCACAGCTTTGATTTTCAGTGCACAATTTAATGCATGTTTTGACCTTTTGATGTGCTTTATGAAGCTTTGATCCTTAACAGCCAAGTGTCAGAGTGAACTTTGTATAAGTTCCAAACAATATACTTTGGGGTATTTTTGTGGAATGGGAGAAAACATCCAACTACTTTTCAATTTTTTTAAAACATCAACATTTCATTTTTAGAAGATGCAACTGGCCAAATGACAAACATATACAACATTTATATTGTTTTATTTTCTGTACAATGTGACGTTGGTCCTTGACCGTAAATAAATATCTATCTATCTATCTATCTACAACATCATGATTTCCCAGGCCACTACTAATCAAGTTATATTAATGAGGACTGATAGTTTTAAGGCTCTGAAATGGTCAGATTCAGAAATGAGATTGCAATTGCAGTCTGAGTAAAAAAAAGTAAAAAGTAGAAATACACAATTCTCCCTTGTCTCTCACTCATTCTGAAAATGAAAACTTCTTCCATGAATCATTTGGCTTAGTCCTCAACTGCAGCAGAATGGAAACTGAGGTCTATGTCCATACATTTCTGGCTTGTAGTTATCCTTTGCATCTGTGAGACTGTGCAGTGGGTTCAGTTTAGACCAGGGCAACCATTAATTGTGTAACCAGCAAGTTTATGTGGTTTTATGCTGGGATTTTTATGTATTTTAATATGTTGTTGTAGTTGTTTTAAACTGTATAGCATTGAATTTTTGCTGTAATGCCAATCTGAGTCCCTCGATAGAGGTGAGAAGGTCGGGGTACAAAAGTTTTAAATAAATAAAATAAAATAAATAAGGATAAGGGAATTATGGAGCAACAGCAAGAACAACAAGAATTGGAACAATAAATCGATGCAAGATACAACAACAAATTAAACATATAACACATTGAAAGGAGCATATGAAACCAATACATATTAAACAAAATCAATGCAAACTTTATAATTTAAAAATTGTCAAGAGAAGCCTATCAGTAGAGACAGGTCTTTAGTGCTGTTTTAAACTCAGACAGTGTAATGAGCTGTCATTTCTCTTCTGGTAGGTTATGCCATCGTCTGGTAGTCAGCTGAAGAAAAAGTCCTCTGATTGACAGTCACCAGCTTAGTACTGGCTGACTGAAGCCAATGTCCCTCAGGGCATCTCAGCCTACAGGACAGGTTATATAGGAGGAGTTGGCCCCATAGGTTGCTTGAACCCAAGCCATGTAAGGTCTTAATGGTTACAGCACTTTTTATTTCATTAATTTATATTTTACATTTTTGTCAATTTTTGTCAATAATGGCATTCAAGGCAGTTTACCAAAACAAATTAAAAGTCTACAAAAAAATCCATGTGTGGGGAACATTTTAAAAATGATTAAATAAAACTTTTGAAATTCGTTCCAAGACAGTATAGTGGGGGGTGGATCAACAAAACAACACATCATCAAAAGTCCCTCACTGCCAATTTCAAAAAGTCTGATAGAACTGGAAACTTTTAACTTGTTGGTGGGAGAAGAGCAGGGAGGGAAGGGGCCACCAGGAAATTCTGAAGTCTGGAAGTAGCCATGAACAAAGTCCCTTTCTCTTGTTCTCTTCCAATGTGCTGAGAAAGTAGTAGGAAAAAAAGAAGAGCCTATCCTAAAGATTTAAAAACTCAAACAGGCTCATAATATGGAACATCCTGAATCTGAAATGTTTCTGACTAGAAGTGTCATGGATTTCATATTTTTTCCAGATTTTGGAAAACCTGTATATGCATATATATACATAATGAACAATGTTGAAAATGGGACCCAAGTTAAAGATGAAATTTATTTATGTTTTGTATACACCTTATACAGAGAATCCGAAGGTAAAGCATACAATATTTGTTAAAATTATGTGGATGAAACAAAGTTTGTATACATTGAACCATCAGAAAGCAAAGGCATCTCAGCCACCCATGTGGACAATTTTGGATTATTATGATTATGAAGTAATTTGGATTTTGGAATTCCAGATAAGGGATGTTCAATCAATGAAAGAAATACACTCGTTCAAATTGTGTGGACTTAAGAAGTATTAGCCAGAACTTTGAGTTGTCCCCAGAAATGGACCAGAAGCCGGTGGAGATATTGCACCGGGAAACAGAATGGTTTCTGTAGTCAGCCCCCATTAACAATCTTGTTACATTTCCTTCTGCCAACAAAAGTTTTTAGGGAATTTTTCAAAGGCAGCTTCATATACAGCACATAATATAATGCAGGCAATATGTAACCAAGGGATGTGTCACTGGCAAAAAACACCTGGTGTTTTGGAAAAGAGGGTAATATATATACCATAACACTGCAAATGTATTTATCAGATATTCTTAACAGACTTACATTAGGAAAATTTGAGAGACAAACACTGTTTAGTGCCTAACCAGAATTGGGGAACTTTTGCTCCAGATGATGCAATTAAACTGTCATTACCTGTCACTATTAGGTCTTTCGTAGTTCTGGTGGGTTATGATGGTTCAATATCTGGAGGGCCACAAATTGCCTAGCCTTGACCTAATTTTTTTAGTATTTCCCTTTAAATTCATTTATGCCTTGGGAACTAAGCACTAAAGGGATGGTTTGTTCCCACATCAAGTTTCCTGCACAGTGTGTAAGGCCAACTTCAGAGACCTTTGGGACCCAAAGTAGAGTGAACTTAGTGTTCTCTTTTGTTGCTGCTAGGTAATTTGCTCATGAATTTATCCTCATTTACCACAGTCTGTTAAAAATGCTGCACAATAGAAGGTGCCCCGAGCTCACCTGCTGTGTCAAAACAGCCGAGAACTCTTCCAACCCTAAATATAACATAAATAAGAACTGGCAGGTAACAAAGGTGGCTTTTAGCCCCACACATTTAGCAGAAGACGCAAGAGCTTTATCATTATGCCTTGTTCTCCCCTTGCTGCCTGAGGTGAGACCTGCCAACATTATTATTTGAAATGCATTTTGACCCTTTGCCTGTGAAATTGGAACAGGGTCACCCAGTGGAGAAAAAAAAAATCACAGAACATCTTACCTGTGTCTGGAATTACTCAATGGTCTTCAGGAGTCAGCATAGTTCAGTCTAAATCATTTTTGGCATACTGCTTGGAATTATGTATGAGCTGCTCTGATTCAGTTTGGAGAGAAGGGGAATAAAGATAAAATAAATAAAATGAAAAATGTAGAAAGAAAGCTACTGCAGTCCTTTTTCCTCATCCCATGCCCCCCTCCCAGCAATGTCTGTGTCTGTACAAGTTTGGTAGGCAGTGCATTATCTCTTCACATAATTGCTATCATTAGTTTCTTCAGTTAACCACCAGAACTGTGATTTATTACTCAGTGTTAGGTGGGGAAATCCTTTTTACTGTTCAAGTGTTTCTAGTGGTGTTCAAAGAAATAATATTCATTCCAAACAACATATCAGGCAGTCCCTTTGAATGGGCAAAACGCATCTCCTTCAGATGTTCACTAAAGTGCTTCTGGAATTCAATCAGGCTTCCATTCAAAATGGATCTTTAGATGTATTGCTGGCAGCCCTGATGGAGACCTCAGAGTGCCAACACATTAGAAGACAACATCAGTTCATATTTCAGGCAGCTTGAAAGGTTTTTCAAGAAACAGGGTTTTAAGTTTAAATTATTGAGAACTGACAGGATTCCGTTGGGTTACCCCACCTCCAGGATGAGAAATTTCCCAATGACAGCAATGTAAGAGAGTGAAATGTGTCAGAAAACAAAGCCATGTTCAAAATTAGACTTGATTAGTTCTGCTAAGAAGACAACATCTATCCGTAGAAGAGGGAAGCAAGCACTCTGCACTACGCCTTCTGGTGACAGTTGTTGGGTTGCATGGAGAGGAGGCTCAGAGAGAGGAGGCCCAGGTTCCATTCTGCGAATGGTTGGATGGACTACTAGCTTCTTTTAATTGGAAGGGAATATTTTCTCACCCAATAGCTTTCATTTATTACAATGTCAAAAATACAAAGATTTCTTGGGATTTAATTTGTTTCTCCAAAGCCAAGAGTAAGAATAATGTGTCATTTCAGATGTTCTTGAATGTCAAATCTCAAAAGCCCTAGCCAGTTTAGGCACTGAATGTTTGCCATTTTCGTTATTCTTTGGAAAGCTTCCTGAGTCCCTTCAGGGGGAGAAGGCAGGTTATAAATAAAGATGATGATGAAATTAAAAGAGAGAAATGTTGGAAACTATAGTTGAACAACATCTCAAAAACCAATCAATTCCTACATGGGCTCTTTTTTGCTTTTCAGAAAGAAATGTTGGTGTGGGCATTTAAAATAATGTCCATAGGTCAGGTTTTAATTTTTTTGAAAAAATATTATCCCACTGAATGTGGGGGAGGGTATCCCAACACTTTCCTAAGTTGAAATGATGATGATGATGATTTTAGTGTTTGGTTAATGCAGACATGAGTAAACTTTGGGCAGGTTTTTAAATTATTTTTCAGATGACAATATCTTAGAAGAATTGTGTTCCTGTTCTACTCCTGTGGTATTTGCAAGGAAAAGTGCAAACAGGGTAGAATTAATCCAATAGAAGAGTTAGTTGTTTCCCATTGCAATCAGTGGACCATGCAAGTGATTAACTTTGGCTGGATTGTGCCTGGTGTTCCATCTCTGAACCATTTATTTAATATATTCAAAATCTGGCATGACAATTTTTACTCCCAGAGGGCATTTTAGCATGGATTTAAAAGTTGTATAGTTTTTAAATTGTTTAATCAAGTATTGAAATGATTTCTCAGGATTGAATATTGCTGCCCATAACCATTTTGGGGAAGTACTCTGTAAAATGGAATTAAATTTCAAGTCAGGAATGTCAATCTGTGGGAACAAAAATATCAATTTCTGTACTAGACAGATCAGTTGGTAAACCAAGCCTCTAGAAAAGAAAAGTCATCTAATCATCATTTCAGTCATCAGATTTAAATTGTAAATCAAATTGTTGTCTGTACATTAGAAAAGCACATGCCATATTTTGTTAACATAATAAAAAATGGAGCTGCCACATACCCTTTTCCTATCTGCCAGTCACCATGTTAAATGTTTCTGCAGTTTTATTAGAATTTTCTCCCTGTAGATCCCACTCAGCTGTGAAATTGGAATGGCAAACAGAAATATTACATTTCCATTTACAGTAGTGGTAGAAAATATCCATTTTTGACATGAGCAGAGAGAACAGCAAACTTGTTGTCCTTGTTACAGCAGAAAGGCAGTGACGGGGAGGTGGGGGGAGGCCTTACAACCTAAGTGAGTTGGGCTGGAATATTCTTAGATGGCTGCAGTAACATATATATTGTCAAAGTTAATTCTGCCACAAAATTGGGGCTGAGGGAGTTCCAGGGAGACAGGGTTTCTCTTTCTGAGCAAAGAGTTTGAATTAAGTGTGTTTAATGTAGGAACTTGAAAACTAAGGCTGCCCAGATTTATAATACTTCCTCAAACATGGTCAGATGAAAGAGCCTTCTGTCTGGCTTTCCACAGTGGCCATGGTCAACCAGAAGTCAGAACCGTTAAAAAAAGTGTAGGGCTATCATAAGGCAAGGTGGGCCATTGCTCTATTTTGCCACCCAAATGAATATTTTCCTTCACTTTCCAAATTTCTAGTATTACAGAGTGAGAAACTGAATATCATTCACACCTAGAATAGTTAAATTTGCAATAGTCGCATTCTCTTGTGACCTCATCATACTGGGGTTGTTTTGCCCTTTACCATGCTGAATATCCTCTTTGTCAATAGATCTTGATGGATGCCATCCTATGACGTAGGCCAAGGCTCTGCCCATCTGTGGGTGAAGATGTGAGAAACTTGCATTCTAGCTTCCTCACCACCACAGTGAGGAAATCGTCTTTTGGGTAGCTCCAACTGAGCTATCTGTGGTTTTCAGGCTTTCCCTCCATGCCATGCTTTCCCCTGTTTGATGGGGGAAGGGACAGGGCCCCAATGTGCCTTGCCCCAATGCCCCATGTGATAAATGAAGGAGGGAGGGCACGCAGCTTGCCTTGAGGCACCTTCTGTTTTGCCAGTGATTGCTCGTGAAATGGGACAATAGATGAGATCCTTGGTAACTTTGCCTGTCTTTTTCTTTGGACGTATTTCTAAATGCTCAATTCAAATTTTAAGCTATCACATTGAGGATCCCACCCCAATTCCTACATTCCTGGATACAATCACAGTTCTAACTCCCTCAATAGGAAATTGCCATTGCCATTGAGTTATAAATAATTGTCTCCTTATTTCTTAAATGCAAGAAAACTAGTATTGGGTGCTGAGCACAATGTTTTATGCTTCTGTTCTGGGTAAAAAAGAAAAAAAATCAGAATCACTTAGATTAGGAGCCATTTGGTCTTGCATATGCAATGAAAATGTAACAGAAAGCCAATCCATTGCTTTATGGAGCAGTCTATGTTTCAGTAAATGGATGAGAAACTGAGGCCAACAAATATTCACATTGAAAATGCAAGGACTTTACCTTGCCTCATTTACCGTTCCAAACCCACAAATCTTTGTAATCAAATATGCAATTTTCATGCTATAAGCCTCCAGCTACATTCAGTTTCCTTCCAAAGTATTTTTGGGTTGTTACCTTCCACATTCTTTCTTTGTTCACACCTACCATATCTCTCCCTGTGCTATTTATTATTGTGATTTTTTAAATAAAAAATTTCAAAATAGGAGCCAAAATATTTCTTTGTTGCTTTATTTGTCAGGAATAGACACTGTTGAGATGTATACCCTACCAGGGAATCATAGCATCTAGTTGAGCCTTCTAGCATCTAGTTATAATTCATAGACTACACTATTACTAAAACCCTTCTGTGATGTATTACATCTACTACAGCTTCTGATTAAAAACCCTTAACAAAGAAGAGTTCACCATGTGCTGAAATAATTTGTTCCACTGTTGACTGACAGGTACCATCTGGAAGTTCTTCCAAATATTTAGTCAAAATCCTATTTTCTAGTAATTTGAAGTCATTGGCTCAAGAGCTACCTGAACTAATGGAAAAAGTACTATTCCTTTATGTTGTTTTGGTCAGCCCTAGACACTTGTGTTCAGCTATTGGCAAGCTGGAATGTATTGAAAGGAGGCGACCATGATGATAAAAGATCTGGAAACTGAGCCATAAGAAGAACAGCTGAGGGAGGCAGACATGCTTAGCCTGGAGAAAGAAAGACTGAGAGGTAATATGATATCTGAATGGCTGTCATGTGGAAGAAAGTGTGAGCTTGTTTGCTGCAGTTCCAGAGAACAGGACTCAAATCAATCAAATTTCAAAAAATAGGAAGAACTTCCCAATATTAAGAACTATTCAGCAGTGGTTTGATGGGTCTGGTGCTTATAAATGAAGGCTGGATGGATAGTATCCATCTAATTTCTCCATCAAATCTCTTCATTTGTTGATTCCTGTAATAACAGGTGCGGATGCTATGGCCTTTCTTTCAATTCCATGATTTTATGATGTTTAAAAGTGTCCTGATTAAATGTTTAATGTTTAATGTGTCCTGATCCAGTCTCTTCTGAATGGCAAATACCCTTGTCGTTTAGACGATACATGGATAAACTTCAAGTCAAAAGTGCAACCTGGAAAAGAAAAACAATGGGTTTTTTCCAAACAGGTTTTCCTAAAATGCTGAATAACTGCAATCTTAGTAAAGTCCTTCCACCTCACAAAAGTAAGTCACAATGGTAAGATGATGAAAAAGTTTGATGATGGAAAAGTAGCTAGAGCAGTATGGTTTGATGTAGGTTCAACTTACTGCTTGCTCTTTGGCAGCCTAACCTCACTGGCCTTTCAGCTTAGGCAATTCAAAGTTAATATTAGGCCTGGTTATCTCTGGTCGTTATCCTTTGAAAACCATTATTTCATTTTAAAATTAATATTGATCCATTATCGACCCACTATAAGCAACCAGGAAGTAATCTACCTAATTCGACCCCACCGTCGTCATTTTTTCATAAAGAAATGCCATCTCCGTAAAGGGTTTTCCCTTCCCTGGCCTACTGCAGGAGCCGTCCTCTTCCTCGTTAAAGCTAATGTGCTTTGCAAGCCCAGGGGCTGAGATCTGCAGGAGATTTCCTCCTCATGGGTTTTATGACTATATGTGGAAGGGACTTGCTTTGAACTGGGTTATATGGGGCTCTTCCACACACTCCTATATCCCAGAATACCCAAAGCAGAAAATTCAACAATATCTCATTTGAACTGGGTTATCTGGGGGCTCTTCCACACAAAAAACAGTTGGGTTGGCTGTTTACTTGAGAGTAAACCAAAACAAACTGGAGGAAAAGGAAATGTCTGTCACAATGCAAGGACTCGGCCAGCCCCTTAATCACACACACCGGCGACAGGCCTTTCATGTACTGGTAACGCAAGGCAGAGGGGTTCCATTCTACTTGGGCAGCCAGCACACGGAACCGGGAGATGTATTGCGCCAGGGACATGTCCCTCATAGACAACCGATCCAGCTCCCTCTCTGCCAACTCGGTGTTGACTGGGTCTCCCCAAGTGATCTTGATAGCCTCCAGGAGCGCCGCCACCGTGGCCACTTGAGGGGACACTGCCTGGAGCTGCATGGTCGCCCATGCCGCCGCTGTCCCTTCCAGCAGCGTATAAACAAAGCCCACCTTGGCTCGTTCCGTGGCGAACTCCGTGGGTCGGAGCTCCAGATACATTTCACATTGTCCAATGAACACATTGACTTGGGCCGGGTTGCCTCCGAACCGCGCCGGTGCGGCCACGGACGGGTGCCGGCCAGCTCTGGCCCGCAATTCGCCCAGTTCCTGCTGCATCGCGGCCACTTGAGCATCGGTCAACTGTGCCATGGTGCCGGCTCGCCGTGCGCGTTTCCTGGAACGTCCCGTGATGTGAAAAGGGGTTCGTGGAGTACCTCGGCCAACTGTCACAATGCAAGGACTCGGCCGGCCCCTTAATCACACACACAGAGACGTTAGTCAGCTAACTACTATTTATTGAATAACGAAGAACAGATGATAAAGCAATTGTCCATAAAGTAATGAAAGTTCAGTTCAAAGTAAAGAGTCTGTATCAAAATCCAAAGGCAAGAGTCTTGGTACAAGGCTTGGCAAAAGATCCTCAAAACCAAGCAGATCAGGAACAAGGCAAAGCTCCAACAAAGCTCCAAGAAAACTCCTTGGCAAGGTACGAGCCGCAACTTGGCTCCATGGTCCTTTCCTTGCTACACTTCTCTGGATAGAAGTGGCCGAGGTACTGAGGATCCGTTCCCACGGATCCTATACTTAATTCCTTGGCGAGGACCCCGCCGCTCTAGGCTTCTCCCTCCAATCTATGCCGGGCCTCGCCCCTTCGGCCGATCTAGGCTGTGGTGCCAGCCCCTCCTGCTAGCCTCGATGCTCCGTCTCCTATCAAAGGTTCGACCTTGCCTCCCTGCACCTGGTTCCCTATCTTCGTGAGACTCAAACTCCCCTTGCGCTTCCATGCACTCATTCTCCTCCATTTCCCACATTCGTTCCTGTGACCCGTGCCCCCCCCCCCCGGTTTCTCATAGCCTTCGCTATCACTGCTATCTGCATCCCTCTGATCCTCCACAGTCTCGTACGGGTCAGGCCATCCATCATCCCAGGCCAGACTCTCGATGGGAGAAGAAGGCCCAGCTAACTCATTAACCCCTTCTTCCATTCCCTCCAAATCCTCCTCAGAATCTTCCTCAGCTGCCGCTGGTTCTAAATGAGTGGGACCCCGGTGCTGCCTTGCCCCCAGGCACGAAAGAGAACTGGGTTGCTACACTATCCCCCCTCAGGGCCCCTCGAGGCCTCCCTCGAGGCTTGGGCTTGTCAGGGTACTTGTGGTGAAACCGGGCAACAATGTCCGGGGCATGGACGTCGCGAGCTGGTGTCCAAGAGCGCTCTTCCGGTCCAAAACCTTTCCAGTCGATGAGATACTCCAGCTTCCGGTATCTGATGCGTGCATCCAGGATGTCCTGCACCTCGAACTCCTCCTCCCCATCCCGCATCACCGGAGGGGGCGGCGGCTGCGTCACATCAGGCTGCACCCCCTTCGCCGGGCGCAACAGGGAACGATGAAAGACAGGGTGAAGCTTCATGTCCGCTGGAAGCTGTAGTTTGAAAGCAACAGGTCCCACACTCTCCAAGACCTTGTAGGGACCCAAAAATCTCGCATCCAGCTTGCGGCTAGGTCTCTGCGTAGGCAAGTTCTTGGTAGACAGCCAAACTTTGTCGCCGACCTGGATCTCAGGACCCTCCTGGCGCCGCCGATCAGCCATCCGCTTGTAATCCGCTTTAGCCTGGTCCAATTGAGTACGTAGCATCTCCTGCATCGCAGTCAGCTCCTGCAGCCAATCTTCTCCCGCCGGCACCTCCCCGCACCGCAGATACTGCTCCAATGTGGCGTTAACCCTTTCGGTCTGCCCGTCGGTCTGGGGTGATGAGCCGTCAGACATCCGTGCCTCAATTCCCAGCAACTTCTGAACAGCCCGCCAGAACTGGGAAGTGAATTGGGTGCCCCGGTCAGTCACCAAACTCTGCGGCAGTCCATGCAAGCGAAACATATGTTGCACAAACATATCAGCAGTCTCTTTAGCCGTAGGGACCCCCACACAGGGGATGAAGTGGCCCATCTTGGTGAGACAGTCCACCATGACCAGGATCGTGGTGAACCCCTTGGACTTGGGCGGGTCGGTGATGAAATCGGCCGAAATCATCTTCCAGGGAGTGGAAGGGGTCGGGAGCGGCTGGAGCAACCCGGCCGGCTTGCCCCCCGCATTCTTGGCCCGTTGGCACACAGGGCAAGTGTTGATGTAGTCCTCCACGTCCCTCCGCACTTTGAGCCACCAGAAATCCCGCAGCACCAACTGTAGAGTCTTGAACAGTCCAAAATGACCCGTGGCCCGGCTATCCTGGCAAAGTCTGAGAATGTCCTCCCTCTCGGGCCTGGGAGAAACATAAACACCCTTGCGGTGGTAGAGCACCCCATTCTCGACGTGGAAAGGGGATTGCACCCCCTTAGACAACTGTTCTTGTACCCAAGGGTCTCCCTTTTGACGGGCTTGGATCCGGTCACTCAAAGGTCTTTTGTCCCCCGGGGCTGGGTTGCCCACCGGGGAAGGCGCAGGGGCTGCACCAGTGGCGGCAAAGTTATCCGCTTTTAACAGCCGTGCCTCGGGAAGCCCCTCTCCACTGCTGACATACTCCGGCTTCCGAGACAATGCATCGGCCTGTTTGGTCTGCTTGGGGGTCACATAGTGAATGCGGAAATTGAATCTCTCAAAGAACAGGGACCATCTCTGTTGCCTCTGGTTCAATTTGCGCTGGGTCTTCAAGTTCTCCAAGTTCCGGTGGTTGGTGTGAACTTCCACCGGAAACTTGGCCCCTTCAAGCAGATGTCTCCAAACCTCAAAAGCTACCTTAATGGCCAGGAGCTCCTTCTCCCAAATGGTATAGTTCTTTTCCGGTGCCGTCAGCTGCCGGGAGTAGTAGGTACAGGGCAAAAGGTCTGTCCCCTGCGGCTGTAGCAGGATTGCTCCCACGGCTACATCCGAGGCATCAGCTTGCACGATGAAAGGGGTGCGGGGGTTGGGATGCTGCAGAAGTGGCTGCGTGGTGAACAGCTGCTTCAACTTCCGGAACCCCACGTCCGCCTCCGGTGTCCACCGGAACGGCACCTTTCCCCGCAAACACTGAGTGATGGGGTCAGCCCACTTGGCAAAGTCAGGAATGAACTTTCTGTAGTAGTTGGCAAAGCCCAGGAATCTTTGAATGTCTTTTTTGCTGGCAGGGGCCGCCCAGTCTGCCACAGCTTGGACCTTGGTATCATCCATGGCTATGCCCGTGGGAGAGATGCGGTAGCCCAGGAAATCGACCTCGCGTAGATCAAACGCGCATTTCTCCAGCTTAGCATAGAGGCCGTGGTCTCTCAGTCTCTGAAGCACTTCCTTCACATGGTGGTCATGGGTCGCCTGATCCGGAGAAAAAATTAGCAGGTCATCTAGGTAAACTGCCAGATAACGATCCAGCAAGTCTCGGAAAATGTCATTCATGAAATGTTGGAAACAGGCGGGAGCATTGCACAAACCGAATCCCATTACAAGGTATTCAAAACTTCCCCACTTGGTCTGGAATGCGGTTTTCCTTTCGTCTCCTTGTCGAATCCGCACCAGATTGTAAGCACCCCTCAGGTCCAGCTTGGTGAACACTTTGGCACCCCGCATCCGCTCCAACAGTTCAGGAATCAAAGGCAGGGGGTAGCGGTTCCGAATCGTGATTTTGTTGAGCTCCCAATAGTCATTACAGAGTCGCAATTCCCCCGATTTCTTCTTGACAAACAGGATGGGTGCTCCGGCCGGGGACTGAGAAGGCCGGATGAATCCCTTTCGCAGGTTCTCATCCAAAAACTCTCAGAGAGCCTGCTGCTCCGGTTCCGAGAGAGGATAGAGCCTTCCATGGGGAATGGGGGCTCCGGGCTCCAACTCAATGGCACAATGGTAGGGTCGGTGGGGGGGGGGGTAGACGTTCCGCCTCCTTCTCGCTGAACACATCCCAAAACCCTGCATACTTTTTGGGCAGCATGGCGGCTTGTTCCACCTCTTGGGCCTGGCAAGCCCGGGCTGTCATGCAATGTTCCTGGCAATGTGTAGACGAAAATGACAACTGTCTCTTGGCCCATGAAATTTGTGGATCATGAAGAGTCAACCAGACAATTCCCAGGATCACTGGGAAATTGGACAACTTGGTGACTAGAAAAGAAATGTCCTCCTTGTGGGAACTCGTCCACATCTTGGTAGGGGCCGTGTATTGGGTCACGGCCCCCGCTTTCAGGGTCCTCCCATCAATGGTCTGTATGCCCTTGGGCTCTTTGAGATCATGGAACTGTAATCCAGCAGACTTGGCATAGTCTGCATCGATGAAGTTGTTGGTGGCCCCCGAATCGATCATGGCATGGACCATCATCGGTCCCTTCTCGTGCGACCAGAGAGAGACCATTACTAGGAACAATTGTCCAGTCTGGGGTTCTGGAGGAAGGGCAGTGACTGCGGCCGAGTTAGCGAACCCTCTCAAACTCGGCCGACCCCTTCCCCCGCCGTCTGGATGGCTTCCTCAGCCCCCTGGGATCCCTCGAACGCAGCGGAAGCCCGGGGGGTCTTACCTCGTGGCTTCTGGGGGCATTCTCTAGAAAAGTGTCCAGCACCTCCGCAGTACCAACACAGATTCAAACGCTGGCGCCGGGCCTTCTCGGCAGCGTCCACTTTAGGCCTCACATGCCCAAGCTGCATGGGTTCCGGTTTATCCTGGGCCCGGGGAGCTGGAGCGAACTGTCGGAACGGAAACTGGTTGGCGCCCGTCTCCTTCCGCACCCCCGGCGCTCCCTGGGGCCCCGGTCCCATCGCCTTCGGGTCTGCATTCCGGCCTCCACCCGGATGCTCACGGTAATCGCCTCCTCCAGGTCTCTGGCCCGTGTAGCCCCTCTCAGGATCTCCTGTTGCATCTCCGGCGACAGGCCTTTCATGTACTGGTAACGCAAGGCAGAGGGGTTCCATTCTACTTGGGCAGCCAGCACACGGAACCGGGAGATGTATTGCGCCAGGGACATGTCCCTCATAGACAACCGATCCAGCTCCCTCTCCGCCAACTCGATGTTGACTGGGTCTCCCCAAGTGATTTTGATAGCCTCCAGGAACGCCGCCACCGTGGCCACTTGAGGGGACGCTGCCTGGAGCTGCGTGGTCGCCCATGCCGCCGCTGTCCCTTCCAGCAGCGTATAAACAAAGCCCACCTTGGCTCGTTCCGTGGCGAACTCCGTGGGTCGGAGCTCCAGATACATTTCACATTGTCCAATGAACACGTTGACTTGGGCCGGGTTGCCTCCGAACCGCGCCGGTGCGGCCACGGACGGGTGCCGGCCAGCTCTGGCCCGCAATTCGCCCAGTTCCTGCTGCATCGCGGCCACTTGAGCATCGGTCAACTGTGCCATGGTGCCGGCCCGCCGTGCGTGTTTCCTGGAGCGTCCCGTGATGTGAAAAGGGGTTCGTGGAGTACCTCGGCCAACTATCACAATGCAAGGACTCGGCCGGCCCCTTAATCACACACAGAGACGTTAGTCAGCTAACTACTATTTATTGAATAATGAAGAACAGATGATAAAGCAATTGTCCATAAAGTAATGAAAGTTCAGTTCAAAGTAAAGAGTCTGTATCAAAATCCAAAGGCAAGAGTCTTGGTACAAGGCTTGGCAAAAGATCCTCAAAACCAAGCGGATCAGGAACAAGGCAAAGCTCCAACAAAGCTCCAAGAAAACTCCTTGGCAAGGTACGAGCCGCAACTTGGCTCCGTGGTCCTTTCCTCGCTACACTTCTCTGGATAGAAGTGGCCGAGGTACTGAGGATCCGTTCCCACGGATCCTATACTTAATTCCCTTGGCGAGGACCCCGCCGCTCTAGGCTTCTCCTCCAATCTATGCTCCGGGCCCTCGCCCCCTTCGGCCGATCTAGGCTGTGGTGCCAGCCCCTCCTGCTAGCCTCGATGCTCCGTCTCCTATCAAAGGTTCGACCTTGCCTCCCTGCACCTGGTTCCCTATCTTCGTGAGACTCAAACTCCCCTTGCGCTTCCATGTACTCATTCTCCTCCGTTTCCCACATTCGTTCCTGTGACCCGTCCCCCCCCCTGGTTTCTCATAGCCTTCGCTATCACTGCTATCTGCATCCCTCTGATCCTCCACATTCTCGTACGGGTCAGGCCATCCATCATCCCAGGCCAGACTCTCGGTGGGAGAAGAAGGCCCAGCTAACTCATTAACCCCTTCTTCCATTCCCTCCAAATCCTCCTCAGAATCTTCCTCAGCTGCCGCTGGTTCTAATGCGAGTGGGACCCCCGGTGCTGCCCCTTGCCCCCCCAGGCACGAAAGAGAACTGGGTTGCTACAATGTCTGGGAGAAAGTGACTGTATATAACTATGAATGCAATCAATAAATGACTAATAAAGTGTGATGTAGTGTCTGTTATGTTCCTACCTATTTAATGATAGACATAGATTCACATAATTTTATTATTACAATATAAATATACACACAAATATATAACATGGAAACAAATCACAAAGCTCCAAAGGCTGTCTACTCATGAGTAAACCAAAACAAACGGGAGGAAAAGGAAATATCTGGGAGAAAGTGACTGTATATAATTATGAATGCAATCAATAAATGACTAATCATTTAGTCATTTAGTCATTTATTGATTGCAGTCATTATTATATACAGCCACTTTCTCCCAGACATCTCCTTTCCCTCTGTGGCTCTTCCACACAGCCCTCTATCCCAGAATATCCAAGGCAGGAAATCCCACAATATCTGCTTTGAGCTGGGATTCATGGCAGTGTTGAACAATCCAATGGGATTGAGATAAAGCCGGATGTTTCCTTGTGAGTCAGTGGGAACGGCAAGGAACTGGAGGGAGAAGCCAGGCGCTAGGTGAGGAAGAGAGAGACGTGATGGCCAAACCTCAATGCGAATTACATAAGCCAATGGAGACCAATGTGTTTGTTTATATATTCATGTGTATATTTATATTAATGAACTGCTTTGGCTAACAATAGTCACTGCGCCAAAGAAGGCAGGCAAGGGGCGAGGAGACCCTCAGCTTGGTTTCCTTCCTTTCCTTGCCCTCTCCCTCTCTCCGCTCCATGTTTGGAGCAGGACTAACCTCCAAGGCTGCCAAGCTCCCTTGGCAGGCACCTCTCCAGAAAGAAAAAAATACCAGCATTAAACCTAATGCAGAGGGAAGGAGATCCCCCTCCAAACTGGTGTTTAACCAGTGTTTTTTCTTTCCTACTGACAGTGCTGTTTCCTTCTTACGTATGGTGCATGCGTGGGTGCCATTAACAAAGTCATTATGAATTTCGTAATTATTAACGTTTCTATTTAGAAATAGATCCTGAAAATTATGGAAGTCTATTTTGAAATGGAAGCGGCTCCTGCCTCTCTCCCCCCTCCCCCCAAATGAGTTTAGAAACATTTTTTTTGGATCAACGAGGCCTACTTAATATGATTAGTTACTATGTCATATCAACTCTTATTTGGAAAACATGTGAATAAAAACAGTCTTGTTTCAGGAACTTTTGCTAGATATAGAATGTAGTATATTTGAAATTGCTATTTGTAATATGTTGGTTAACTGACAAAAGATTTATCATGATATAATGAAAAAATAAATTAAACTCAGAGGGAGTCATAAGTATTAAAACTAAGCTTTCAAGCTTAATTCAACTTTTCTGTTTCTGGGTGTCTGGTTTCTCAAATGAAATCTTGTGTGAATACTAAATTTCTGCTTGAAATATCTCTCCATTTAATTAATGTTTTAGGTGTCACAGGTGATTTGAACAATAAATTAGCGTCTTTATTATAAGCTTATAAATACTATAAACAATTTGTATGTAGTTTACGCAAAATTAGTCTGTAGAGAATTCATTTCTTTACACATATTTATAAATTAAAAGGAAAACAGATCACATTCTAATACCAGGGAAACTCTTGTATGCTAGTACGGCAATGGCCAAGTATCACATCTGAGGCTACTGAATAAATTTCTTCTCTTTCAGTGGAAATTTAAAGGGGCCTGTGAGATTTCCACCTCTTCTTACATCAGGTGTCTTCCCCATCATTAGTTGTAGTCCTTGCTCAGTTATCAGTCTTCTATGTTATTTCATTAGTTTTCAGTCAACTGTTCCATCTTGACAAGAATGTAGGAATTGCTCCTGCTGGGGGCACATTAAAAGCCTATCTAGACAAGAAACCTATTTCTCATGCTGATCACTCCAGTGCCCTAAGTTGGAGGTAGGCAGCCACAGAGAGTCTGGGTTATACATGACTGTGGATATAACCCCTTTTTCATACTACACAATCATAGCATTATGATTCTACTTAAACTGGCATGCCAACATTCTATAAGATCCTTGGTTTTGCTGTAAGGAAGAGACATTTAGAATTCTGACCCACAGAACTTTTGTAGTGGCTTAGCAAGCTGCAAGCCCCCAGATTCCATAGGGTGTGTGTGTGAGATTTGGATAGCATAGGAAAGGGTTAACACCCCTGTGGTGTTTGTTTAGCTTTCAGTGCCCCTGTTCAGAAGATTTCACCCTACTTTTTGTGATAACTGGATTTTCAAAAATTTGGCTTGTTGTGGAAACAATAGTTGGTGATTAAGCTTCAGTGGACTCCTTTTCCCCATGATAACCCTTTCAACAGTAGTTGTCTCACTCCCGTCCTTAACTATGAGTTGTTTGTCACTCAGATGTTTGTAACATTGGGAACTGTCTGTCCTCCTGCTGTTATTTGCTCAACACAGGTCTTGCGTCAGGCTAAACAAGACATAACAAAAACAAGCCAGAAATCAAACTGAAATGGGTACAGTTAATCAGTTTCATCCAAGAGAATGTGGAATTGAACAGATACCAGCCTCTTGGGTACGTTGGGTTATTAGCAGCCTGTCAATAACTGAAGCAATTCTAACATGTCTAGGAAAGGTTTCTTAAGAGTTGCTTCACAATCTTCTCTTTTGGGGCAGACTGGATCATCCTATGTTTCAAAGATGCATTAATTGGTTCTGTGATGTTTTAGCAAACAAGTGATACAACACATCTCCTCAGCACAAACTATGGATTGTCCCCAAACTATTTCTGGATAATGTTTTTTGTAAAAACCCCACAGATTGTCAGATTTTCCTCAGTCCCTGCCTCTCCCCTCTATATAAATTTATACATCAGTCGTCTTACTGGTTTTTTGAACCAGATTATCATTGTAAAAATAATGAAGTAAAAACATCTAGGTTCCTTAACTATAGAGTAAGGTATCATTTCTCATTTTTGGTAGTGATTCATGCTTCAGATGCTCAGCTGAGACCAATCAGAGTTTTTTTCATGCTTACTGTAACGTAATAGAAGGAAAAACAAAAGTTGAAGAAAAGTTCAACCAAGAGGGTGGTCAAAAAATGAAATCATTCCTTTTGCAAAAAAGCCTATTATTGTTCCTCAGAAAAAAAAATTTATAGCAACATAGTCATAATATTTCACTAGATGAATTACTTAAAAATACTGGAAACATGGAGAAGCAGTTGTTAAATGAGTTAAAGTTTGTGCTTTATCTGAATGGCATTATTCCAAGAATTGCTTAGACAGGAGGCACTTTCCTTTAAAGGGAAAGTTACCCCGGCTCAGGAAGGTAAATTTAGATGGATCCAAGAATATTTTCAGACTATATGCAGGAACTATTCAGGATTGCATTTCCACTTTGCAGATTTGATCATTTGCAGATTTAACTAATATCTTCTCTCTAGCAATCTATAGTTCTCTAGCATGATACCAGAAGCTGAACACTAAGTCCTCTACCATGAGTATTACATGATAAACGTGTGGCAGGAGCTGACCACAGAGTTGTGCTGGAGGATTTAGAGATCCCTAGTCAAATATTATCTCAGGATAATTTCACTGAGATTTGTGCACTTAACGCAAGCAAATATGAACAGCCTCCTTTACTCCTTCAGGTGGCAACTGTGGTGGCATGCAGGACAGGTTGCTTATATTTGGAAACTAATGATCCATCTTGTTGGGATTCAGAAGGACATTATTAGTCCTTTTCCTTACCATTATAGCTGGTATCACACAATTCTGGAAGTCTTGGTATCTAATCATTTTCATATAGATGCTGAACATAGAATCATAAAATTATAGACTTGGAAGAGACTGCATGGGCCATCCCATCCAACCCCTTGCCATTCAGGAAAAGAACACAAGCTTGCTATATTCTCATGCTCCAAATCTGATTCACCTATCTTGTTTAATGTGTACATTAATTTGCAAATTAAGCACATTAATTGTGTAATTGGTAGATACTACCACTACGTTTCACTTTTAGGCTTGGGACTATTTACATAGTAAACAAAACACATATTTGAGGGAGCTAGTATGGCATAATGGTTAAAGCAGCATTTCACAAGCTTTTTACTCTTGAGTAGACCTTGAAATTATTTTCAGGTCTCAGGAACTATCTGCATAAAATTATTATATCTATAGCTTAATGTCTTGTAAAATCTCTAGTCACCTTTTGTGCAAATCAAGGGGTCCAGAGATCCCTGGTTGAGAAACCCTAGATATACAGAAGGTTGACTTATACATGAGTAGTATATATGATACATATTGTTCTAGGTCTTGCTATTATCAAGGATTAGAGTTGCAATTTAAATGTAAAAAATCCCCAACAGAATCCAAGGCAATTAATAGTTCAACCAAGCACTGAATAGAGTGAATTGCTTCCAGACAAAATGTAACTGATCAGGTAATATGGGCATGGGGAAATAGAATGTACTTTTCTGTAGCTTGTTAGTTATAGAATGGATAAGAAAAACCATAATAATATGCAAGTAGAGGAAAACCACTCTTACACCGTGGCCTCTATTTCCTTCCTACAAATATCATGGCGAATAGGATCAAAATACATTGAAAGAGCCAAGAGGATCAATAAAAATCACATCCTCTCTCTCTCCTGTCTTTCTCTCAGACCAGGCCATCAAGTCAGGGAAATCAAATCTATTTTGTTCTTGAGCCCTGACCTGAAACCAGAATAAAATGGATTATTTGCTTCCTCTAAGAAAGTCAGAAGCTGCCTCATTCCTGCTCGCTGTAGTCTTGCTCTGCGGGAGTCTTGTTAGTTCACAAGCAGCCTTTTCTTGTAACAAAATTAAGATCCTTTGTTCTTTTATGTATTTTTCAAAGGAAACTTAATGCCACAAACAATGAATTGGTAGTTCTGGAAATATTACATCAGGATACCAAACATTTTTTTTAAAAAAAATCATTTTGAAATGACCCAAAGCACAGGTGAACTGAAGGGGCTGCTGGGGCTGTTCCTGATAATATCTAGTTCTGAGCCATTAAAAGTAGTCCTGGTTGGGACTACTTGGTGATGGGCCTCTTTCACTGGGAGCCAGCAGATCTCTTTCCACTCGCAGTGGGCAGAGCAAGGAAAGCTATTTTTGCCCAAACTGGATATTCTTTAGCAAGCATGAAAAGCTAAACCCTTCAGGAATAAGCATGCATTATAAGCTGGGTTTCACAGAAAGCCTTGAAGTTACTCCCACATTCAGAAACATTCCCCTTTACTGAATTGTTACAAGCAATAGTTTATTTTTGTCCTTTTATATTACTTGAGCTGTTTGAGATATACAGAAAACCACTGCTCTCTTCTTGCATTTCCAAACTTCTCCCATATATTTTTAGTTCATAATGACAGGTAATTCTGGTACTGAAAATGGGTAGCTCAAACCTAGAGACTGAAACCCCAAATATTGTTTCCCAGAAGATAAGGATAACCAAGTAATCTTGGCAATTCTTTCTTATAAATCTGATGAATTAACCCAAACTTCAATTTGGAATGGCATTGAAGGCAATTTGCAGAAGGTATTACAGGAACAGATTACCTTTCACTTCCTGCAAATTTAGAGTAGAAATAATGACAACCTTTCGTAAGCTTGAATTGGAGACTATGTTCATTCATAGAGGTGTGCACGTATTCATTTGGACTGAAACTGCTTTGGAAAAATCAGGAATTTGTTTGCTAGATCCCCGAAAACTGGACTGGGCTTGAGGTGGGGGCAGAAAGCCGGCTAAAACAAATCAAGAGAGCTGGATTTTTTGGCTACTGGAGATAATGGGCTTAACAGTGCTGTACCTGAGCTAGAGGCCTGCCATGAGGGCTCCTGGAGATAATGGGGTTAACTGCATTGTACCTAAGGCAGCGTCTTTTCTTTCTTCCTCCCTGTAGCATTTATTCTAGAAAACTTCTCCAGGGCCCTTCCTTCAGAGAAGGCCTGGCTGGGAACTGGCTTTCCCAGTAGCACTTGTGTGGGGCAGACATTGAAAAGCCTCTGAGCTCCTCTCAGAGCATGATGGGAATTGAAGTTTTTCTCCCTCTCTCTGTTTCTCAGCCAATAAAAGGCCTAGTTGTATCCATGCTCTGATTGGCTGAGAATGGACACAACCAGTGACTATAATTGTTGCTGATAAAATAATAATGTTTAATATTTTATCAGAGGAGGTTAAATTTTGTTGTTTTATACTGTATTTCATGAATAGCATTGAATTGATGCTAACACTGTGAAACTTCCCGAGTCCCCTTTGGGGTTGAGAAGGGCGGTATATAAATACCGAAAATAAATAAATAAAATTCCCAGAACCCTCTCTTGTGATTTGTCTTATTTCAAAAAAGTTATGGTAAAAACTTTTTTAAAAATTAGGAGATTGGTGAATTATTCAGAAGCTTGCCAGGCCTGCAGTCGTAAATGGAAGAAAAGTTTCATGCAGATAGGTCTAAAAATGATTGAAGATAGGCCTTAAAAAGTTTCCCCATTGTAGCCAATGGGCGAAATCTTTCCCAAATGAAAACGGCACCGTCCCCAACCCCAATTTCAGCAATTTCCAGGTAAACAGAGGGGTTAGCCAAAAATAGGTTTTGTGCCAAATTGCTTACCCTTATTCATAAATGTTGTACCACCATTATGGGTTCTCCTCTTTGATAACTCTATGAAACAACATTTGAAAAAAAATTCTGTTCCTGGTTTGACAGTGTTATTCTTGTATAAATGTGTGGTACTTACTTTGAAAGTAGTTGGTATATGCCTTCATTTTTGTGGCTGCCACAAACTATTTTGAATTGGTTGAGACTCGATGAGATATTAATTGAAAAACTATAGCAAAATGGGCTGCAAATGTCCTGTAAAAACAAGGTTTTTGCAGTTTCATACATTTTTTCTATGTTTTTAAATAGAACCAATTAGGAAATGACATTTATAACCCAGGAACAAAAATCGTGTTACATAGTGTAATTATCCATAATATGGAGGCCTTAACCTCTTCTGTTCACAAAGAGACTGTAATCATTTTAATTAGACTCAGGTCACTTGACCTGGTGACCAGAATGAATCTATGATCATAAAATGACATTCTACATTTATGAAATAATATCAATAGATTCAACTGGTCATTTTACACCCATTAAAAGATCTTGATTTGTCTTACGTTTTCACAGGCATTGTGGCCTCATTGCAGTGGAACTGAACTATATGCTGCTCAGCGTTTTTTCATTAAGAACAATATTTATGTCAAAATTATGGCTCCATCAAGGCATGAAACTATTCTGAAAATTACAGGAAGCCTGACCAAAATCGACATTATTTTCATCAAATATGCATGTTCATCCATAATTGGGTATACTTTTAATATTTTCATTGCCAACACAATCAGCATCCTGTATTCATGTGGTGTTTCACTGTTTTCATTTCAGACCTTTTTCCTTCTGCGATTTCATCAAATTCCAGAATGTTGACATTCATGTGACAATGATGAATTGTTTGTACAGCTGCAAGACTCACGAACCCCACGGGTATATGTGGGTGAGAATGGGATGGATACCCATATGTGAGGATGACTTAAGCCTTATGTCTTAGGGGATTCAGTTCGCTCAGTTTTGCAAAAAATCATTAGACTCTGGTTGCAAACTCCATAATGTATTGAAACTGCATTTGCTATTATGAATTCAGGTGCATCACTGATGAAATAGCAAGGAACAGAAGACTGGAAGAAATGTTTGATCCCTGGAGAATGGAAGAAGAAACAGAATTTTCGCTCCAAGTTTTTTACATCCCTGATGGATCAAGACAACATTTTGTTGACGAAAACAGAACAGAAAATGGACTGACTGAATCACAGAACTGTAGAACTATGAAGAATCTCCAAGGTTTTTGGACCCTTACTTCTCTGTTGAGATATTGCTGGTAGCACAAGAGATATTGCTTGTAGCACAAGATGCCTCCGAGGCTATAGGAACCTACCTGCTGCTCCGGGTGAGAAAACTCATAATCCAAGGCGTCTCCCCTTCAGCCCAGTACCTTTCGTATACCTCTCGGGGAGCTCGAAAGAGGCCTCTGAGCAGAAAATTGATCTGGTCCGGGGGGAGGGGCAGGAGGGGGAAGGACACAGAAGAAGACCAGGAGAGGAGGGTAGAGTGCGGCCGCCATTAGAACAAGGCCAAAACGCTCCCTTCCTGGACGCGGATCTATTAAAGCCTGTCAAAGCCGACAGAACTAAAATTTCTGAAAACTGAAACATCAACTGAAACATCAATGTTCTTACTGGCTGCTTGGGGGTGGATTAAGTGGTGAGCTAGGCATTTTATGTTCGAGGCTCGGCTGGTAGAGACCCGGCGGAGAGCTTTCTCCGTGGCGGCCCCCATGATCTGGAACTCACTGCCACCCGCCCTCAGAGCCACTTCGACCCGGACTAGGTTCCTGTCAGACCTGAAAACCTGGCTCTTCCGCCTAGCGTTTGGGGCCTGATCGGTACCTTGAATGACTGAGCCTCTCCTTGCCGTCTGTATCTATGTTTTTAAATTGATGTACATTGATGTATTTTGGGGTTTTTAAATGATGTAAGTCGCCCGGAGCACCGGTGGTGGAGGGCGACTCACAAATATTAAAGTATTATTATTATTATTATTATCTCTGTCCTCGCTCCTGCCCCCCCCTCCCCAATTGACTTGTCGTCTGGAAGTCTTCGTTCCCGGCTGCGGCTGCTTACATCTCTGAAAGCTGCCGCCCACCATTCCATCGCTCCCGGTGACTGCTGCTCACCTCTCTAGAGGCCACTGCCCACCATTCCATCTGTTGCAGTGCCTAGAATGGGCTTGGGCCGGCTTCTGTTTCGATCTTTGGGCCAGCCCCCATTTGCCTCCACTGCCTTGCTGACTGCTGTGGATTGCCCTGCAGGCTGGATTGGGGAGTGTGAGGCTCGAATCCGTGGCACTGAAAGATCACTGTTGCCGGAGGGTGCTGCTGCAGACTGGTCTGTGTTGTCTGTCTCCTGCCGTCACTACTGTGGGAGCCATTCCTCCGTGGTTGCTGAAGTTGTTCCTGTTGTATTTGTTTTGTTCTGCCAAGGTAGCCACTGTCTTCGATCCAGATGACCCTAAGATCTTGTTGCTCTGCCCAGTGACCGCCATCTTGGAATCCACCAGCATCTCCATCTGATGCTGAGTTTTGCTGAGTGACTAGTGGCAGCTCAGCTGGCCTCCTAGGAATGTAGCCTGCTGTTGGGAGCAATAGGCGACATCAAACTGGGGCTCTCCATCTCAGTCCTTTATTTGTTCCATCTTGGTTCTTCTTTTTAACATCTCCAACATCACTGGCTGTCCATTTAGACTGATTGGTGGAACTGGACCGTTTATGAAGTGGGATGGGGTAGAAATCTAGTTTATAATATTTTACAGATAACTCGGGAATCTCTGCACTAAAACACTTTAATCTCAATCTCAACTACATACAGTATTTATCGGCAATCTAACCCTATTTGCAATTTTTGAACACACTCCTGCACTTTATTGTAATCCTGCACTTTATTGCAATCCTGCACTTTATTGACTCTTATAAATGTATAATCTGTACCCATGCTGCTCCCTAGCCATTTGCACCTTGCACTTTTGATTGCACTTTGTGGGGGTTGGGGAGGGCTGGAGGAAGTTGTGAAATGTAGGAGCGGGGAGGGGGACAAATGGGAAGGAATGCCAATTCTGAATGATGATCAAGTAAATCACTTAATGACTACTATGCCACAAAGAGGAAGATGAGAGGTTGATGGATTGGGGGGAGGGGGGAGTTCCACTAGCTGGTGACCCCTATTGAAGTAATAAGGGGGAGGGGGAGATACGGGAAAGGGAGACCTCCAATTCGGACTAGGGAACAAGAGAATGTATTAGTAATTCCAAAATGGTATATATGTAAAATAACTCAATAAAAATATGTTTTTAAAAAAGTAATTCCAAAATGGTCACCTGAGTAAGACTAGGTACCCAGGATGGCATTCCCTCTGGATTAAGGGTGGTGCTGTTGAATGCCAGGTCTGTCAACAGTAATACAAACTTCATCCAAGATTTGATTCTGGAGGAGCAGGCAGACCTGGCATGCATTACGGAGACCTGGTTCGACAAAGCTTTGTCCACCAGGGTTCTCCGTGCAGCACCAGCCAAGACCCAGAGGGTGAGGAGGTGGGGTTGCAGTGGACTATAGGGATTCCATCTCCCTGACCAGGTGCCCCTTCCCGCAGTTAACCATTTTTGAATGTGGCCACCTGAGGGTACGTGACCGGGACAAAATAGGGATTCTGTTAGTGTACCATCCACCTCGTTGCACTACAGTCTCCCTACCTGAGCAAGTTGGGTTGGTCCTGAGCCTGGTGTTGGAGTCTCAGTGGCTTACTGTGCTGGGTAACTTTAGTGTCCATGCCGAGGCTACCTTATCAGGAGCGGCTCAGGACTTCATGTCTTCCATGGCAACCATGGGGCTGTCCCAACTAGTATCTGGCCCTACTCACAGTGTGGGACACACTTAGATTTGGATTTCTGCCAGGGATGGGAGGACAGTGGCGGTACTGAAGAGTTGTCTATCACTCCGTTGCCATCACCTGATCAGGTTTTGGCTCACTGCACCCCATAACCTCTGTAGGGGAGGAGGACCCATTAAGATGGTCCGCCCTAGAAGGCTTATGGATCCAGATGGATTCCTGATGGCTCTTGGGGACTTTCCTGCCACCTCAGTTGGTGATCATGTTGATGCCCTGGTCCCTCTTTGGAATAGGGAGATGACCAGGGCAATTTAGAACGATTGCTCCGGAATGACTCCTGTCAAGTAGCCAAGCTAAACCATCTCCTTGGTTCAACGAATTGGCAGCAATGAAGTAAAGGAAGAGGAGTCTAGAGGGCATGTGGCATTTGGACCCGAGTGGGCCAAATCGAACACGGCTTGATGCCCTTCTAAGGGCATATGATGTGGCAATAAAGGCCACAAAGAAATCTTTCTTTCAAAACAGCGTCCGCAAACAACCATCCAACTGAGCTGTTTTGAGTTGTCAGAGGCTTGTTAAATCCCACCATCCTGGACGGGAACCATGACAACTCAACAGCTGTGAAGCATTTGCTCAGTTCTTCATGGACAGTCGTTTTGATTCATTCTGACCTGGACACCATGTTAACGGCACTCTCTGAGGATGTAACACGAGCACCTGCTTGCCTGATTTTGATGGAATCATTTCAATTGGTGTGGATACTTAGAGGAATGAGGTCAACCACATGCATCCTAGACCCCTGCCCATCCTGACTTCTAAAGGAGGCCAGAGGAAGATTGGCTGAGTGGGTGAAGCCGGTGGTTAATGCCTCTCTCTGGGAAGGCAGCATTCCAGTTAGCTTAAAACAAGCTGTGATAAAACCGCTTTTGAAAAAACTATCACTGGACCCCACTCAATTCATCAACTATCGACCTGTTTCCAATCTACCCTTCTTGGGTAAAGTCCTGGAATGTGTGGTGACCTCACAACTCCAGGTATTCTTGGAAGACATGGATTATCTGGATCTGGCGCAGTCTGGCTTTAGGCCGGGACATGGTACCAAGACAGCCTTGGACACTTTAGTTGATGATCTACGCCAGGAGCTAGAGAGGGGGAGTGTGTCCTGTTGGTTCTGTTAGACTTCTCAGCAGCCTTCGATACCATTGACCACGGTATTCTTCTGGAACTCCTCGCGGGAATGGGTCTTGGAGGTACTGTTTTGCAGTGGCTTCCTAGAGGATCACACCCAGAACGTGTTGTTGGGGGACAACTGTTCGACCTCACGTCCATTGTCTTGTGGGGTCCCGCAGGGTTCTATACGGTCTCCTATGTTGTTTAACATCTACATGAAGCCACTGGGGGAGATCATCTGGAGTTTCGGGGTGCGGTGTTATCTGTACGCAGATGACGTCCAACTCTGTCACTCCTTCCCACCTGCTACTAAGTAGGCTATTCAGGTCCTGAATCAGTGCTTGGCCGCTGTGACAGTCTGGATAAGGGAGAAGAAATTGAAACTGAATCCAGACAAGACAGAGGTACTCCTGGTCAGTCACAAGGCTGAAGAGGGCATAGGGTTAGTCTGTGCTTGACGGGGTTACACTCCCCCTGAAGGTGCAGGTTCGCAGCTTGGGAGTGATCCTGTACTCATCGCTGAGCCTGGAACTCCAGGTCTCGACAGTGGCCAGGGGAGCTTTTGCACAGTTAAAGCTTTTGCCCCAGCTGTGGCTGTACCTTGGGAAGTCTGACTTGGCCATGGTGGTCCATACTCTGGTTACATCCAGTATATATTACTGCAACACGCTCTACATGGGGTTGCCTTTGAAAACTGCTCGGAAGCTTCAAATGTTAACAGGAGTGGCGCTCAGGGAGCATACAACTGCACTGTTGCGTCAGCTCTAGTGGCTGCCAGTTTGCTACCGGGCACAATTCAAAGTGTTGGCTTTAGCCTATAAAGCCCTAAACGATTCCGGCCCAGCTTTATCTATCTGAAAACATCTTTGGACAGGCTCTGGGTTTTATGTAGTAGTAGGTGAGCTCTTAGGTTCCCTTTCCAATTAGCTCAGCTTTCATAAGAAATCTCTTTAGCTTCTATCAACAAAATGATTGCAGAAGAGAAGGTGGTAAACACGCTTGATTTTAAAAATACAGAATCACTATTGCCACAAATTTTGTAAAAAAAGTGATTTTCTCATCTATGGGAAGGCTATTAAGGGACAATATCTGACATTCTAATGGGTTTTCATTTCTTTATATGACAAACTAATCTTAACATTGAAATCGGTGGCCTTTTCACTGAAGAATTACTGAAATAGACTCCTGGAGATAGAAATTCAGACTCAATGAAGAAAACTGAAGGGAAAAAAATCCCCAGAAGTAATCAAGCACACCAATTAGGAAAGAAAGGCAGGCAATGCCTCTGGAGTCCTAGGATAATTTACAAAGTTCCTGCCACATCAGCTGTGTCTAGCCTGTTGTCTGAATCTTTACCTCCTAGGAGAGAGCTGGCTCTATGTGTTATCAAATTCATATGCATGAATGCAAGGCTTTGTCTTTGTGTATTTTCCTCTAGAGGTCCTTGGGGAGACATTTAACATGGTGATAGCTTATCAGAATCTCTCTTTGTGATTGCAAAGAGGGGTCTTTTTTGCAGAAAAAAGGGATGACACAGGAGAACAGGAAGACACTGAGGGAAGGTTCACATATATTAGTCAACAGTGGTGTGCCCTGATTATTAATTGATCTAGGTTGTGTTTGTACCAATGATGGCATTAATGAATACAAGTAGGTCTTGTTTCTTATGTAAGGTGAGGAGGTGTGGATGATCACAGGCTTTTAGGTTTCACATCTATGTATGGCTCCTGCTCATGTTACCAGATGTTGCCTCTGGTAGTATTACAAGTCCCATGGTAATACCGTTAAGTATAGTAATCACCAATCACAGTTGCACAAAATATGATATGTAGGAAAAATAGCACATCAAGTCTAACAAATACTTATTTTGTAACTGTGATGCTTCAGTGATCAGTGTCCTCACTTCTGGTTAGTTCTGGTTAGTTCACCCTGTTGCAGGTATGATGTTCCAGATTTTTAGCATATTTTGTAAAAGCAATTTTTCAATATCACTGAAGTTTAGGCAAAGAACCATTTTGAATTAAAGGGGGAATGTGGGAGAGTAAGAGAAGAGGACAATACTGCTCAGTGATGCCACTTCTCCGATAGCATGCCTTGCTCACAGCAGAAGATAAATGATGGGAACACGGCATGATCAAAAACTATAGACCGATTTTTCCATCAATATCAGGGGACAGGTTTCTTGCAGGGGGTGGCGGATTAGCAGTGGGTTGCATATGAAACTGTACGATAGGAAACCTCACTAAAAGTAATAGACTTGCTTCAATGCTGGTTTATCATCTTTGTGCAATAGATTTCTAAGTATATAACAGCTTTAGTAATCAGAGGACAAAGGAGAAAAAGTGGGAGGAGGAGAGAGAAATTGCAACATTTAAGAGCAGTTGAAATACTGAAATGCCAGAGGATTAATTGGGATGGCCTTGCCAAATCAGGATAGTTGCAGGATATGGAAATCAAGACACTGGATTTCTTTTTAAGCATAGCCCAAGTTCTCTAGTCTACAGATCTGGATAACTACTGCTCTCAAATGAGATAGAACTACACCAGGAATTAAAACATTCCTATCCCATCATTTGCAACTATTGATTCTTCTCTGTTCATTAAGTTGCCTCAGAGAAGCAATTTGGGCATTCAGTTTGTAATGATGTCATGACTGTGTGTCATCAAGTAAATACTGTTAGCATGTGAAATTTCCTACCTATATGTGTGAAAGGAGTTCGATTGAGTCATTATTAAGTCTCGAGCAGGGAGGTATACTTTGGGTACCTTTGTTTTGTCTTAAGTGTGAGAAAAAACAAGATCAACAACAAGCCATCAGCTGATACCTAGAAGGAGTTGTTCACACAAAATGTTAACCATCCATTGTGTTTCAGGTACAAAAATACACAAAAGCCCTCTCCAGAGAGTCAACTTCACTTCTTACATTCTTGCATACTTTATACAACTTTCTCAAGATCTTTGGTTGATCTCCTTTTCAAAGTTTATGTAACAGTTCGAGCCACACTTGGGAAAAAGACCAAAAGACATCTTGCCTAGGCAGAACGAAATGAAATCATTTAGTGTTGAGGGGGAGAATACAAAACTCACTGGTACTTTTTCCAGATTGTCAGATTTGCAACTTTTCATTTCTGAACTGCTATACCGGGATGTGAAATTGCTTTTGCCAGTCGGATCCACTCTTTCTCACAATAATGCTAGTTTGACTAACGCAACATTATAATATAGTACCCTTGCGGAAAAATGACATTAATGGTCACCAGTGGAAAGGCAAGAGCAATGGTTACCATTGCCTTGCTTTCTTGATATTTGCCACCAAGCCCCTGAAAAGATATATTTTCAAAAAGGAATTCAACATGACCTTTTCTTGGCTAATCTTCTCTTTTATCCAGCCTCTCAAATTGACTGAAATGTCTCTTTTGAAAGTTTGTGGCGCAGCCGGCACACTCCGTTAATTTCCCTAGGGCTTAAGGAATATGCAACAATCAGAAACTGGAAGAACAGGTATATGTCCACTATAACAAGGATTTGGTATATGGCTCTACATGTACTTTCCTATGGAAGTATTGAACCCTCCCATAAAATCCCATTGGAATGTAAATCATAAAAAAATATTAATTCATTTTAAGCTTTGTTTATTGTAAATGAATCCCATGCTTGCACCATACTAACCAGACTACTAGACAATGAAATTACCTAAAATGGTTGCTTATTTCAACATAGATATGTAGGAGTAGGAGCTTCTTAACAAGGTATAATTAAAGAAATTTTTCAGGGTTGTGCATAGGGATGAAATCCAAGACCTAAACTGGCCCTTGTACTAGTCCTGGTGTTCTTAAAGCAAAGTAAGATTGCTTCTGGAGCATCCTAAAACTGGATGCCAATATATGATTTGAGCTTCAGAAGACAGTATGGAAAGCAGCACCTTTTAATGAGAGATTTGTAGAGCTGACATCTAGCTCTGGGATTGCTTGTTATAGTTATTCTTGCCACCGTATATGTAGTATTTAAAATACTATTTGTTTGCTGCTGGCTATGCTGTTAAGAGCTCATGGGATCAAATTTCCAGTGGCCCCTTGGTATGCACTAAGGGCTTGTTTCCTGGATTTCCCATTGTTTTTTTCTGCAAATAATTTGATCTGCATCGCTGGAACTACCTCCCTAAAGAAATAAAGCTGGCCCCCTCCCTCCTCTCCTTTAAAAAACAACTGAAGACCTACTTATCACATTAGCATATGGAGAGGAGGAGGATTAGATGGTTGAGAGATCATTGCTGGGCCTCTGGTTGAGAATTATTTAGGTTTCTCTGCTCCACACCAACCCAACGACCACATAACCCCTGAGATCAGGAGGGAGAGATCCGCGAGGACCGGTTCAGTGGCACCCAGGAGGTTCCCTACCAGGACCTTCTGGAACGCCAATTTTAGACGCAGGGTTCCCCTTCCGACGAATCCCCAAATTAGGAGACCTGACACTCGGGTGACTGGGAGATCGGACCCACAGGCTTGTGGCGACCGTCTCCCAACGGACCTAGGAACTATTGGGACATTGCCGGACCTGTGGGGCCCTCCTAGGCTCCCCTCGTTCGATGGTCGAGCCACTGCTGGCTAGACCTTGGGTAGCCCATGGACCCTGTGGTCCTGAGCCTGGCTCCCTCCCCTTTCTTAGTTGTAGGACCCTCCTTTTTGTATTGTATCGTTTTTTGTCTGTGCACTGCTGTATTTTATGTTTAGACTGTGAACCGCTCTGAGCCTTTGGATAGAGCGGTATAGGAAGTCGAACTATAATAATAATAATAATAATAATAATAATAATAACCAACCTGCACTGTTCAGTGAAACCCTGCTGGCTGTTGTAAACTAGTGTGGATATTTTGTTTAGATCTATGTTGTCATAGAATTTTGTTTTACAATGTTAGTTTAATTTATTGATGTCAAGTTTAATTTATTGATGCTAGGTTTTTAATATGATGTTAGGTTTTAATGCTATTTGTATATGTGGGGTTTTTCTGGGATTTTAGGTCAGTATCATGTGTGTTATGTAGGCATTGAATGTTTGCCATTGTTATGTTGGAATCCGCCCTGACGCCCCTTGGGGAGATAGGGTGGAATACAAATAAAGTATTATTATTATTATCTGCACCCCTCCAGTAATAGTAAAAAAAACTGTGCCAGTGTTTTAATCAATGACTCTTTAAGAAATTGGGCATGGGAATGAATGAATGGGAAAAATTTAGGATATATTTGATGTTTTCTCTTCCAAAAGCAAGCTTGAGCATGTTGTTTGTCACGTAAACTGCAAAGGGGTCTTATTAAAAAAAACTGTGATAAATTTAGAGGATCAGCTGGACCGTGCTATGGAATATGCCCAGAGTTTCTCATCTGGCAGGCTTAGCTGCTGGAATAACTGCTAGTCCTCAATTTGATCTGGCTCCTGTTTGCCTTTGGGACCCATTGGAGCTGCTTTCCTCTTGATTATGGACATTCAATTTGTTTTTCAAAAAAAAAAATCAATGTTAAGGCGATTACTTTCCATTTCTCTTCGACAATTTCCTTCACAGCCTCCAAATGTCATTAATGACTCATTTAAGCTTGCACAGCTTATGGAACTATGAGTGGCCAGCCTGATGGACCCATTGGCAGCCTTGGCTGCAGCTGGTAGAGTTAAAAAAAAGCAATGGTGAGAAGTCATAGTGCAGCCCAATGGCTTTGAACAGTGACAGAACAGATACTGTGTTAACAGAAATGTTCCGTGTGCAGAGCAAGTTGTCAAATTAAATCTTCCATGGAATCTCATCTAGCCTACATAAACTCAACTAATGATCTGTAGGCTTTAATAGTCACACAACACTCTCTTAGCAAAACATTTCAGAATATGATCTAACTCTAACTGGGACAATGTATGAATATGGAAAGTCCACATTAGAACCCTACCCATTACTGTTACCATCTTTGCTTCCATCTCAACCTAAAGATTTATAGCAGCTGTCTAAGGACTACTTATAAATGTTAAAGGCTTCATAACAACTCAATAACTAGCCAATCCATAACAGGAAAAAACCTGCTCTTCGTATCTTTTCCCAGTCTCAAACTACAAAGGTAATGCAGAAAATATCAAACAGAGTCACTTGTAAAATGATGCATTTCTGTACAATTGAAGAGCGAGCTGTTCCTATTTGGCCATGATGACAATAAGGACTCTAAAATCTACCAGCCTAATGGCATAATGCATAAAATAGAAACGGGTGTATGTTTGTGTGTCAAATAGTGCCTTTGGGAATAATTGGTGTTTACACCTTTCTAATCCTATAACTCAATACACTGTAGGATATTGCCTCCTTGGGTCCCATACTGGGGGAAAAGATAGGATATTAAATGAATAAATGGAATGAAATATATTAATACTAGCCTGTATATTAGTTAGTAAAGATGGACCCTACCAAGTAAACAGCACTATTATTTCCAGTACACATATTTAACAGGTATCAAGTGAAGAAAAGTGGTAAGTTAGCACTATAACAAAAGGATACTATTGCTTAATTAGTACATTATTATCAACGCACTTTAGCGCAATGACAGTAATTCCTAGATATTTGTTTTATACGGTTCTGGCCCAGCTTACTTGTCAGAGCGCATCTGCCCCTATGTCCCGCCCCACAATTTAAGATCTTCCAGGGATGTCCTGCTCTTGCTCCCACCAGCATCTCAAATGTGGCTGGCTGGGACGGGGGACAGGGCCTTCTTGGCTGTGGCCCCTCACCAGTGGAACGTGCTTCCAAGCAAAATACACTCTCCTGGCATTTAGAAAGAAGCTAAAATCTTGGTTTTGGGACCAGGCCTTTGCACAATAGTTTAAGCAACATCTTGACTGGAATGGAATAGTGATGGCGACAGATTTGAGGATATGGCTTATTGAAACTGTGGATGGAGTATTGTTCTGATTTAATTGCTGTTGATTGTTTTAATCTTACTATTGTTTAACATTGTATTTATGGTTTATATTGTATTGATTGTGGCATTGGATTGCCTTTGTTGGCTGCTCTGAGTCCCCCCTCGGGGGTTGAGAAGGGCAGGGTAAAAACACTGTAAATAAATAAATAAACCAACTGGTTGGTGTAAGTTAGTAAGGATAACACCAGGAAGGGTTCATAGTCTGAGCTAGCAAAACCTCAGAGAAT
The DNA here is from genome assembly GCA_030556195.1 of Anolis apletophallus. Classification (NCBI taxonomy): domain Eukaryota; kingdom Metazoa; phylum Chordata; class Lepidosauria; order Squamata; family Anolidae; genus Anolis; species Anolis apletophallus. The sequence continues at coordinate 60,361,779 of JARBWK010000002.1, forward strand.
ACAATGGAAGCTTTCTTTAGAAGTACAGGTTTATATTAAGGGGTACAATTTCAAAATAAAGGAGGATCTGAGAATTACAAAAACACCGGATCTCATTTCAGCTAGATATAAATAGAATTGATCTGACCACTCACTTGTTTTGGTAGAGATACAGTGAATGATTCTGACCTCAAGGCAATATGGGTCTAGGGAGACAAGCTCCCAATACAAAACAACATGTATTGTATTGAAGGTAGCATGCAGGGTGGCATTTGGAAGTCTTAATATGGTGCAATCATTCAAACAGAACTTAAAGAAATAATTGAGAGGTAGATGGGAACTGCGAGGATGAAAAACGATGTTGCTATATGTACGCAGCTCCACACTTGGAGAAATAACAGGACTTGATCAATGATCAGCTATGTAGAAGGAGATGTGAGATGATGAAGAACCAGTGGAAGGATCTTGTTGAGAATAATGACATCTTCGCCCCATGGTCTACATTTCCTTTTCCAGCAGGTGTATTTTGGACGATTGATGAGTCCTTGGGCTCAGGCAGTTGGCAGTAATTTAGAGTGGTCGGCCATGCACAAGCGACTCTCATTGCTGCCGACAGCTTCATTATAGCCAGCCCATCCTTCATTTACTAGAGACCTTCTTTCATCAAGTTGAAGATAAATGGAAAAACACACCAGACCCTATATGTTCATGATGTTATTCTCTTTGCTGTGTCCTGCTCCGCTTTTGTTTACAGATCCTGAACTTTCCACTTAATAGGAGAAACTTTCAGAAATAACCTTCATCTATTTAAAATCAATCATGCTGTGGTGACCAGCCTGAACTGCTTTCTAACATTTGAATTGCCAACATACTTTTATGACACTAATCAGACACAAATGTTTCTTGAAAGATAATATACAAGATATATGTTCTTGATCCATAGCTGCAAATACTGTAAACACTTATCCATCAGTGACGAGGTTCATCAGTCCTTTGGAAACTGTGAATGACACCTGACAATACATGATGAGGTATGGCCAAGGGCTTCTCCATAACGTATTTCTGTCATTGGAGTATAAAGGGGAAAGTAACATGGCTTTGACTGGTCTAAGCCAGAAAAAATATTGCACGTCATTTGAATTGTGTATCTTGGTCTCAGAATTTTTCTCCAGAAGGACAAGCTGACCCTGTGAAGATTATGGAAAGAGAGTTTGTATCACCGTTGATACTGAGAGAAAGAAATTGGTAGTATTACCTTTCATAGACATAAGTCTAATTCATCACATGTAACAGGGAAGGTTATGAGATATATCTCATTTCCTGTGATGTCTACAGATTAGGCATTGAGGAATGGGTTACTTAGTAAGGACTGGGAAATTGTTTACCATAAAGGACATTGTGTATGACCAACTGACACTTTACCTATGGTCAAAACTTATGTTAACTTGATGGAATTTTACCACCATGCATTAGTAATTTGGCAACTGTTAGTGTGTGTGTGAACTTGTGGCTTTCTTTCTGTTTGGATTCTGGACTGTCAGGGTGAACGAGAAAAATATATTCGTTTTTATAAATAAAGTTGGTGTCTTGATTCACCAACATAGCCTACTAATCTTTCCAGGTGTGACTGAGAGAAACAATTTCACATCAATTGCACTTCCATGTAGAAATGGGCCAGAATCTTCTTGCAGCTTACTTGTGCAAAGAAGGCACACACTGTATTCAACATTAAGTGAACAATGTGGACAGAAATTTTACATAGTAATAGCAATGAAATACAACTATTATGACCAGGATATAGAGAAAGGGTAAAACTCAATCTGGATCTACACAGTCTTTCACATTCAGGACAGAGAAAGCTGTAATCACAAAGTTTTGCTTGACATGCCTTCCTCTTGGCATATTTCTCCCTTTCAATCTGTATTTGTGCCTCTTCAAAATCCATAGTATCATTGGTAACAGCTGGCCTCCAGTTACAATGCTAGAATGCCCGGGCTTCCCAATTCTTGCTATATGCATAACATATTTTAAGGTTAGTTTTAAATCCATCTTTAAATCAATTTTGTTGCCCACTGACATGTCATTTTCTGTTCTTAAGTTGAGAATAGGGTAAGTGATTTGGGAGAGAGTGACCAGGCATTCGAACTACGTGGTCAGTCCAGTGAAGTTAATGGTGGCAAATAATCTTTTCAGTGCTGGTAATCTTTGTTTCTTCCAGAATGATGACATTTGTCCTCCTGTCATTCCAAGAGATTCGTAGGATTTTTCAAAGGCAATACCAATAGAATCTTTCCAGAAGTCAAGAGTGACCTTTGTAGATGGTCCAATAGAGTTGAAAGGAGAATGGCTTTATAAAGAAGCATCTTGGTATCCCTACAAACACAAATTACATTTGCACAACATTACTTGCAGAGTAAACATATGTGTATTTTTGCTCACCCAACTCTATTGAACAGTGTATTATGCCATAACTGATTTGAATACTTATTAATGAGATTTTGGATTGGGGCATCAAATATGAACCATACTTCCTGTGGGAAGTAGAATGACTGGTGAAGCTCCATGTGAGAGCTTAAATGTAGATTCAATCTATTGAGCATTCAGTTTAAATTGAATCTATTTTTACTTTATTTGATAATAAAATGTTGGCCTTCATAATTCATCTTTTCTAGAAAGATAGCACAGGGATTAAATGAGTGAGTTCAAGTGGGTAAAATCGTAGGATAATTTGGTCAAATAGTACCACTTCTTATATACGAGTGTCTTTAGGTTCAGTACAAAGACCCTATCTATTTTGAAAGCTGAGAAGATTGCTTGGTGTCATTTAGCATTACAGTGTATGTATTCTTTATTTAATATACGTATATGCTACCTTTCTCATATAGTAGACCCAATCCAGCTTCCAAATACAGCAAATAAAAACCTTTTATAATAAAATTTAAAATATTTTAAAGCCCTTTAAAATCAATTGAAACAGACAGGAGCTTAAAAATAAAATATTTCTACTAAAATAGCCCCCCTTCCAACTCTTAAAATGTCTTTGTCTACTGGTAATGTAGCAACCCAGTTCCCTTTCATGCCTGGGGGGCAGGGGGCAGCACCGGGGGTCCCATTTGCATTAGGGCCAGCTGCAGCTGATGAGAACATGGAGGAAGGGGATGACGAGGTAGCTGGGCCTTCTTCTCCCACAGAGAGCTTGGCCTGGGATGATGAATGGCCTGACGGCTATGATAGCTGGAAAAGTCAGGCTGACCCTGAGAGTGCTGACTCAGATCAGTATGAGAAACCAGGTGGTTTCGGGTCGCAGGAAAGGATCAGGAAAACAGTGGAGGATGAGCCCATGGAAGCCGAAAGGGAGTTCGGCTCTCACGAAGATAGTGACCCAGGTGCTGGGAGGCAAGGACGGAGCTTTGATAGGAGATGGAGCATTGAGTCCAGCAGGAGAGATTGGCACTGCAGCCTAGAGCGCCAGAAAAGCGCTAGATCCCGTAGCACAGATTGGCGCCGCAGCCTAGAGCGTCGGGGGCCTCGCCAGGGGAATTAAGTATAGGATCCGTGGGAAAGGATCCTCAGTAGCTCGGCCACTTCTGTTCTGAAGGGAGTGAAGCGAGTGAAGATCCACGGAGCCAGGATCAGGCTCGTGCCATGCCAAGAAGTTTCTTGGGTTTACTTTCATGAACCTTGCCTTGTTTGCCTTGCCACGGACCAAGTCTGTTTTTTGATCCGCTTTGTTTTGCGGAGCCTTGCCAAGCCTTTGCCTTTGGATTTACTTAAGACTCTTTACCTTCATTGCTACTTTGATACTTTTTATGGACAATTACCATTTTCACCTGTTTTTTATTATTCAATAAATAGTTAGCTGATTAGCGTCTCTGTGTGTGTGATTAAGGAGCTGGGCCGAGACCCTGCATCGTGACAGTTGGCCGAGCTACTCCACGAACCCCTTTTCACACCACGGGACGCTCCAGGTGACGCAGAAAGCGAGTCGGAGAAATGGCTCAGTTAACTGCCGCACAGATCTTGGAGATCCAGCAGGAGGTTGTGGACCTCCGGGCCAGGGCGGGAAGGCACCCCTCCCTGGCCGTTCCGGCCCGGTTCAGCGGTAACCCGGCTCAGGTCAATGTGTTTATTGGACAATGTGAGATGTACCTGGCGCTTCGGGCCATGGAGTTCCTCACGGAAAGAGCCAAGGTGGGCTTTGTCTACAACCTCCTGGAAGGAACGGCAGCAGCATGGGCTACAACGCAGCTGAAAGCCGCCTCCCCACAAGTGGCTACTGTGGCGGTGTTCCTAGAGGCTATCAAGATGACCTGGGGAGACCCGGTGAATGCGGAGCTGGCGGAGAGAGAGCTGGATCGTTTGTCCATGAGAGACATGCCCCTGTCCCAGTACATTTCCCAGTTCCACGTGTTGGCGGCTCAAGTGGCATGGAATCCTGCTGCCTTACGGTACCAGTACACGAAAGGCCTGTCGCAGGAGATGCAACAGGAGATCCTGAGAGGGGCCACCGGCCTGCTGACCTGGATGAGGCGATAGCCTTGAGCATCCGAGTGGAGGCCGGACTGCAGACCAGGAAGCGGTGGGATACAGGGTCCGGAGAGAGATCAGCGGGTCGCAAGGAGGCGACGGCCAGCCGCCCACCATTCCGGCCCTTCGCGCCGGCTCCTCAGCCCCTGGATGAACCAGAACCCAGGCAGCTGGGACACGTGAGACCCAAGGTAGACGCTGCCAAGAAAGCTCGGCGCCAGCGCCTGAACTTGTGCTGGTACTGTGGGGGATCCGGCCATTTTCCCAAGGAATGTCCCCAGAAGCCACGCGGCAAGACCCCCCTGGCCTCTGCCGCCGTTGCCGAGCCCCAAGAGGCTGAAGAAGCCATTCAGACGGTGGGGGAAGGGGTCGGCTGAGTTTAAATGGGTTCGCTAACTCCAAATTCCAAGGGGTTCACTATGATCCTTGTCGTAGTGGACTGTCTCACAAAGATGAGTCACTTCATTCCATGTGTAGGGGTGCCTACTGCCAAAGAGACTGCTGATATGTTTGTGCAACATGTGTTTCGGTTGCATGGGCTTCCACAGAGTTTGGTGACCGATCGGGGCAGCCAATTCACTTCCCAGTTCTGGCGGGCGGTTCAGAAGTTGCTGGGAATTGAGGCACGGATGTCTACGGCTCATCACCCTCAGACTGACGGGCAAACCGAAAGGGTTAATGCCACGTTGGAACAGTATCTGCGGTGCTATGTGAACTATCAGCAAAACAATTGGGCGTCATTGCTGTCTTTGGCGGAGTTTGCTTACAACAATGCGACACAAGAATCCATCAAAGAGACTCCTTTCTTTGCTAACTATGGACATCACCCAAGGTTCTACCCTCCTGTAGACCAATCCGGAGATGTGCCAGCGGCAGAAGATTGGCTACAGGAGCTCACTGCAATGCAGGAGATGCTGCGCACTCAATTGGACCAGGCCAAGGCGGATTACAAGTGGATGGCTGATCGGCGACGCCAAGAGGGTCCCAAGATCCAAGTGGGAGACAAAGTTTGGCTGTCTACCAAGAATTTGCCTACGCAGAGACCGTGTCGCAAACTTGATGCGAAATTTTTGGGACCCTACAAAGTGCTGGAAAGTGTGGGGCCTGTTGCCTTCAAACTACAGCTTCTGGCGGACATGAAGATCCACCCAGTCTTTCATCGTTCCCTGCTGAGACCGGCAAAGGTGGTGCGGCCTGATGTGATGCAGCCGCCACCTCCTCCTGTGATGTGGGATGGGGAGGAGGAGTTTGAGGTACAGGACATCCTGGATGCCCGCATCAGATACTGGAAGCTGGAGTATTTGATTGACTGGAAGGGATTTGGACCAGAAGAGCGTTCTTGGACACCGGCACGAGACGTCCACGCCCCGGACATTGTTGGCCATTTTCACCGCAAGTATCCCGACAAGCCCAAGCCTCGAGGGTGGCCTCGGAGGGGTCCTGAGGGGGGGGGGGATAGTGTAGCAACCCAGTTCCCTTTCGTGCCTGGGGGGCAGGGGGCAGCACCGGGGGTTCCATTTGCATTAGGGCCAGCTGCAGCTGATGAGAACATGGAGGAAGGGGATGACGAGGTAGCTGGGCCTTCCTCTCCCACAGAGAGCTTGGCCTGGGATTATGAATGGCCTGACGGCTATGATAGCTGGGAAGGTCAGGCTGACCCTGAGAGTGCTGACTCAGATCAGTATGAGAAACCAGGTGGTTTCGGGTCACAGGAAAGGATCAGGGAAACAGTGGAGGATGAGCCCATGGAAGCCGAAAGGGAGTTCGACTCTCACGAAGATAGTGACCCAGGTGCTGGGAGGCAAGGACGGAGCTTTGATAGGAGACGGAGCATTGAGTCCAGCAGGAGAGATTGGCACCGCAGCCTAGAGCGCCAGAGAAGCGCTAGATCCCGTAGCACAGATTGGCGCCGCAGCCTAGAGCGTCGGGGGCCTCGCCAGGGGAATTAAGTATAGGATCCGTGGGAAAGGATCCTCAGTAGCTCGGCCACTCCTGTTCTGAAGGGAGTGAAGCGAGTGAAGATCCACGGAGCCAGGATCAGGCTCGTGCCATGCCAAGAAGTTTCTTGGGTTTACTTTCATGAACCTTGCCTTGTTTGCCTTGCCACGGACCAAGTCTGTTTTTTGATCCGCTTTGTTTTGCGGAGCCTTGCCAAGCCTTTGCCTTTGCCTTTGGATTTACTTAAGACTCTTTACCTTCATTGCTACTTTGATACTTTTTATGGACAATTACCCTTTTCACCTGTTTTTTATTATTCAATAAATAGTTAGCTGATTACCGTCTGTGTGTGTGTGATTAAGGGGCTGGGCCGAGTCCCTGCATCATGACAGGTAAAAGGAAAGCACCTCTTGTAATCAGTTTTGGTTTGTATATCTCACCAAACAGGACAGGTGAACTTTTGTCACAAAGGTATTTAGATATCCCTCTTCCCTCTGGGATCTAGTGGTCAATTCTTTTATGCCTCCTCGATACCATAGGCCTAGATCAGCGGTTCTCAACCTGTGGGTCCCCAGAAGTTCTGGCCTCCAACTCCCAGAAATCCTAACAGAAATCCTAAACTGACTGGGATTGCTGGGGATTGTAGGCCAAAACACTTGGGAACCCACAGGTTGAGAACTAAAGTGACGTGAGGTGAGACAACAGGAAGTGAGAAGAAGCTACTCCCGTCCCACCCAAGAGAAATCCACTCCTGGAAGAGTTATCATGTGGAAATTATATCTTAACTGAAACTTTCTCACTAATCCTTGTTTCCATAACAAGCTATTTTTTTTTCAAAATCCAATTATCACAGGGACAGAAAGTGAGATGAAATCTTCTGAACAGGGGCACAGACAGCCGAACAAACATCACAGAGGTGTTAACCCTTCCCTATGCTAGCCAAAGCTTGCATACATACATACATACATACATACATACATACATACATATATATATACTAGGCATGAGAAAAAAGTTATGAAAATGATTCGTTTCGTAAGAAATTCGTAAGAAATGCTACTTTCGAGTATTTCCGCACCTGGAACGCCAACCAGGAAGTGGACTTTCTTTTTCGAACTTCGGGGGCCAGGATTTTCTTAAGTGTTGTTATTAGGTCGTAAGGGGGGGCGTAAGGGGGGGCACCCTCCTTCTCTCTCACCACCCTCCCGCCTTCCTTGCCAATAAGTATTATGGCAAGGCAAGCCCTAAACTTCTTTCGGCTGGAAGGAAGCCTGGAAAAAATGTAAACAGAGAGGATTACTCAGAAGTAAATCTGCAAAGGAGGGCACTTTGGATGAAGGGCCCTCCTTTGTGGATTTACTGCTGAGTAAACCTCTCTGTTTACATTTTTTCCAGGCTTCCCTGCCTCTCCTGCCTCTCCTGCCCTGCCAGGATCTAAAGCATCAAAGAGTATTGGGGTGAGAAACCAACCTAATGTATAATAGAATGAATGCTACTGTAAGTGCCTAATATTATAAGTAATCCAACTGGTCATACCTACATTCCATGCACATGCAATAATACAGCAGTAATAACAATAACAAGAGGTAAAATTCAAACCGAAGTATTCTGACTGGTCTCTCCTCATGCTGTGCAAACGGGCTCTTCTCTTATTAGCCGGGAAATTAGCCCGGGGAAAAGCCAGCGTTTGCTGCTTGGGAGCACACACATACATATTCTTGGGAGGGGGGATTTTCTGCAGAATCCCGGGCTCATAGAGAAGATTCTGCAGCAAATCCCCCCAAAGAATATGTATGTGTGTGCACCCAAGCAGAAAACGCTGGCTTTTCCCTGGCTAATTTCCCAGGCTCACAGAGAAGAGCCCGTTTGCACCGCATGAGGCAGGGACCAGTCAGAATACTTCGGTTTGAATTTTACCTCTTCTTATACCCATTGTTATTACTGCTGTATTATTGCATGTGCATGGAATGTAGGTATATGACCAGCCTGGGCAAACTTGGGCCCTCGCTTATTTGTAACTTGGAATCCGGAAAGGGGAATTTCATGCTAAAATATTTTGTTACAGGCCCCACTTATAAATAAATTTTGGAGTATGCTATATTAATATTTTTGGAGTTTGTCTACTTAATATTTAAGGAGTATGCCGTATCTATTTACTTTAAGGAAACGTTCACCTTATAGCAACCATCTTAACAAGTCATTTTCATAAGATCAAACACTAATTTCAATATTTCATAATTGCTGTATTTGGAAATCAAACTGCTTTAAATCCAGTTAAACAAGTCTACATATTTTTCAACAAATCACATAAAGCATTCACCCCCTATTAAAGAAAGGTAGAATTCAGAAAGGGAACAGACCAGCAAAATTGCTAGCTTGGGGACCAACAGAAGACAGCTGGTACTTTACTAGCTGAGGAGGACACTTTGAGGTTATGCTGAATTTGGTATTCATCAGGTGGTGTAGCACACACAGCACAAACCCTATTAGAAAAGTGTATTGGTGGGAGAAGAATCTCCAACCTGCATGCTCATCTTCTTGAATTGTGCAAATATTTGAAGAGATGTCTGTATCACGCCGGTAGACTACACCAAAAATGTGCAGATCATCTAGTAAATTCAGAAACAGATAGCTAAAAGAAAGTGCTGTAGGAGAGAATTGTATTTATTTATAGTACATACTGTTCCATAACATCACATGGTAGAAAAATGTCCAGGGGCCCTTCCACACTACACAGTTAAAACACTGTGATTCCATTTCACCTGGCATGGCTGCATCCAATAGAATCCTGAGATTTGATGAGGAATTTGAGCTCCCTGGAGGGCCATGAATAGAGTTGCCAGTTCAGAATTGTCTCCGGCCTTTAGATTGGGAGCTAGAAACTTAGAGCAAGGGAAGTACCAACCAGAATTGCTCACAGCATGTCCTTCAAATACACACATCCACATAGAAATACTCTATTTTCCTGTTTGGGATTGAAGACAGAACTCTTATGACTTTATTGCATGAAGATGGAAACCAGGACAGAAGCAGGACCCTCACATTTGGTAACAGTTCCTATTGTACAACATCTTGTAAAACCCATTGCCCTGTATTCACTGTTTAGCTGCCACTGTTATTGATAAGCAAAACCCATCAATAGACCATGCCACAATCCTGGAACTGGTGTGATGATGTCTGGTTGCTACTGTGGTGGCATGCTGGTCACCTCAGGAGGCAAGATTATCCTCTCCAATTTCTGGGGGGAAAGGATTTAATTTTTTTAACACTACTATACTTCATATGATTGTGAAGTTTATTTAAAAGGTGGAGGGAGTGTTAAAGCAGGAGGACAGTTAAACTGCCCACCTAGAAGTGTGGCTGTGCACTACCAAGGCATTGTAGTTGCATAACATCAGTAACAGTGTGAAGAAAAGGTGGCAGTGCAGGTGAGCAATCACTATCCCAGGTCATGGGAATGCCAGAGCATAGTAGCTTCATGCAATAAAGTCCTTTGTTAAAGGCGCTGTTTCCAGATCAAGATGGAATAAGTCTCCTGTGTTCCCTGGGCTCGGTCTTAGGACATTTCCAGGACAGAGCATCACTTGAAGTAGCCCTGGATCATGTGATGTGCTGTGGCTGGCATCCTGGGGGTGTCCCAGGATGGGGGGGGGGGAAGGTAAACGTGACGAGGTCCTTAGTAAATGCATAGATCCACTGGAGAATCTTTCCAAGTTGCAACAATGAATCGATTAAGCCTTGCAAACTGTAGCAAACTGCTGTTCTCCTAACTGAGCAGAAAATTTGCACACATTCCTTTTCTCTTGCCTTGAGCTGAAGTGACCAAAGCTGTAGAATTTGTACCCTTCTCCCATCTAGAGAAGATCCACAAAAGCAGCAAAACGAAGCCCAGGGCTTGGCATCTGGCAAACTGACTTTGCCAGACTCATGATAGTTTGATAATCTAGTCAAGACTGGGCTTCTCAGACTTTAATAATAGTGCATGAAAAAGTAACTTATTCAAGAAGAGTTTCACCCCTTTGGAGTATGCTTTACCTTCCAGCTCTCTTCTTGTTCTGTAATTCAGCAATCATACCCACTGCGAGTGTTGTGATTTTCCCTATGGCTAGTACTGAAGGTAGTACTGTTGGCAAGCCTTCCTGAATATCTATATAAGCTGCCATTTATCATTATCCTTTGTTTACAAGCCTGCAGCCAGATCTTGATTCCTGTGATGGGTCTTAGCTCCAAACCTATTTGCCATAATTGTTCTAAGATTTTGTGAGGCATTGAATCAATAAAGTGTTTACTGTTTAACTTACTTATCTAATAATATTTTACATTTATATAGAGCCTTTCATCCTGAAAGATTTTGAAGCGCTTCACAAACTATGCTAATACAATTGCAGCACCAGCAGAAATGTGGCAGTAGAAGAATAAACACCGTTAGCATTGAGCAGATATGTCCTGGACAAGGACATCGGGCAAAGTGGTTCTTTTGAAAGCTTAAAAGGTTTCTCCAGGCTCTTTTATCATGCAGCATTTTAAACTGCTTTAAATGGCAGCTGCTGGAAGGAATGTCAAGCCAAAAGAGCAAAGAAATATACCTTGTAGGAGGATCTTTAGAAATGGTGTTCGGGAAAGTTGCTACTTTTTTCAGATGGAACAAGTATCAAGTTGCTGCCATGCATTCTGATTACATTTATGTAGGCTTTCTTTTGGTCTCACCACTTTCTTAGGCACAATTCATGAGGTTACAGGAGAGACCTTTCTCTGTGGCTACTCTCAGACTATGAAACCATATGCCTTGGAACACCAAGTTGGCCTCCTTCCTCCTCTCTTTCTGCCAGCAAGTCAAGACTTTTAAAAATTTGAAGACATATTTGATGACTTAGTGGCTGTGTGGAAAGATCTTTAAATTGATTTTGCTTTCTGCATTGTTTTTAATTATGATTGTGATTTTTGAATGCTTTGATTTGTAACCTCATCAGACGGGGTTAATTTAGCATCCTAGGATGTTTTCACCCTCTAATGGATGAAGCCCAGACATGTGACTTTCAACAGAGACCCCACCCCAACTGGGCTAAAAATATTGGTGATACTTTCCCCCCAACACGGGAGGCTTTCTGTGTTGTGCTGGCTCCACTGGGGCCAACATGGGGACTCGTCAGGAGGACAACACTTTCCCCATGTGGTAGGAAAAGTGTTGCTAAGAGGGAGCTGCATGTGGGCAACAGGTTCACCCTATTGCCCCCTTCTTTTCTACCAGATGCCTAGTCTTTATGATGAGGCCCATAGACTGAGATCCTCATAAAGCATACTGCCTCAATTATGTGCTTTGAATTCATTTCCAACTTATGGCAATCCTAAGGCAAACCTATAACAGGATTTTCTGCAGCGAAGATAGTATGACTTGCCCAAGGTTGCCCAGTAGGTTTTCATGGATGAGTGGGAAATCAAACCAAGGTGTTCAGTGTCTTAGTCCAACACTCAAACCACTACCTTGCTCCTACACTCACTCTATTTCTGCATCTGACCCCTGCTATCCAGATTGGTGGAGCTCTGCACTGTTGTCAAGCCCTTTCCAGTCAGCAAATCATGCTGTAGGAACCGAAGCAGGGAGCTTTATGGGTGTCAGGGGCCAATATTTGCTGTTCACCATAAATCTTCTCTGTGACATCTTGAGGTCAGCAGAAGGTGCCAGTGGAAGATTTTCTTGTGAAAAATTGTGATAACAGATAGGTGTGAGTGTGTGTGTGAGAGAGAAGGGGGGATCAGAGTGGGCAAGAAGGGGCGGGGTAGTGTGTAGGAAAAGCAGGTTTTTAAAAATCAGAAACACAATTAGAAACTTTTTCTTGACTATAGAAGCCTGGGCAATAAAACTAAATCTGAAATGAGTTTTGTAAGTGGTCTGCATTGCTGGCTAGGTTATGTAAGGAGTGACATTGAGGACCTCTTGCAGCTCTTCACCACAGCATCACTTACTGGCAGGAGGAGGCTGGTCATGTCATCCAGCACAAACCCTCTAACTTTTAAGGTGGGTATCAGGGTAATTTGCAGTCATGGCAATAACAATTAAAATAGCCCAATATTACCAATCCCTCTTGTTCCTTCCTCTCAGTTTTAAAATAGAAAATTATAGGCACATCAGGAATTTGGTTGAATAGCCTATTCTTAGCAGAGATTTTCTCCAAACAGATATTGGGGTATTTGAAATCTTTCATAAAGACTAATTCTTCCATGTCATAGATTTTTGCAATCTACTTCTGAAAAACATAATTAACCAAGCCAACAGTGTGATGCAGCAGCCAGTGGAATTTTGGGTTGCATCAAAAGGAGTATAGTATCTAGAGCAGACCTGGGCAATTGCCGGCCCTCCAGGTGTTTTGGACTTCAACTCCCAGAAATCCTAGCCAGTTTACCAGCTGTTAGGATTTCTGGGATTTCAAGTCCAAAACACCTGGAGGGCCGGCAATTGCTCAGGTCTGATCTAGAGCGAGCAAAGTCATTGTGCCTCTTTCTTCTGCTTTGGTTAGACCTCACCTGGAATATTGTGTCCAATTCTGGGCACCACAGTTCAAAACAGATCTTGACAAGCTGAAAGGTGAAAGGAGGACAACTAAAATGACCAAGGGTCTGGAGACCATGCCCTATAAGGATTGTCTTAAAGAACTGGACATATTTAGCCTGCAGAAGATAAGCCTGAAAGGAGACATGATAGCCTTGTATAAATATTTGAAAGGATCTCATAGGGAAGAGGGAGCAGGATTGTTTTCTGCTGCCCCATAAACTAGGACTTGGAGCAATGGGTTCAAATTACAGGAAAGGAGATTCCACCTGAACATTCGGAAGAACTTCCTGACTGTAAGAGCTTTTCAACAGTGGAATTTTCTGACTCAGAGTGTGGTGGAAGTTCCTTCCTTGGAAGCTTTTAAACAGAGGCTGGATAGCCATCTGTCAGGGTTACTTTTATTGTGCTTTTCCTGCATGGCAGGGGATTGGACTAGATGACCCATGTGATTTATTTCAAACTCTATTATTCTATGATTCTAACTACCCCTTCTTGGTTTAGTGGCCTGCAATAGAGTTCTCCCACAATGTTTTTTTTTATTTCTTTCTCCATTTATTTTTAATCTAAATACTCTCATCCGGTTAACTGTGCTTACTCCCATGGATTTCCATACAACTGCATTTCCCTTTGACATATAATAATACTCAAGCTTCTTTTCTGACACTTCTGTTCTTTTGGAAAAGGTTACACCCTATAATATTCATATCATGAGTTCATCCAATATGGTCCCAGTTACACCTATAATTAAGGTCCCTCCCCCAGGCAGCTTGGGGTGGGGAGTGGTTTTGCCACCTCCACCAAAGGGGACAATTGCTGGAAATAGTTCCTTGGAACTGTATTGTCTAAGACCTTTATGGCCGGAATCTCTGGGTTGTTGTGGTTTAAATAACCAAAGTGAGGGCGAATGGAAATGGTCTTGGAATGGGGAAAGTTCTGGCTTCAATTAAATTTTTTTGAGTTGGGGCAAATTCTCAGTTACATTTCCCTGAGTGGTCACACTGGAAACAGTACAGTTTATTGCATTTGAGGACCCAGGTGTTTCGCTCAAGTTAGACAAGGAGTAGGTCTTAGATGGCCACTGCTTGATTTTGTTCAAAACCTCTTTTAGATCTGCCATACTACTACCAAAATTTGTTTTCCTAGACTGCATGAGGTTCAGCCCATCTACACCCAGTAGTCCCCTGTGGGAAGGGGGGGGGGATGGGGCCGGGACCTAGACAATGTCAATCAAACTTCTGGAAGTGACTCATCAAACTTGAAACAGGCCATTTCATTTTCTTTCTGCCTCAAAATCATTACATAGTGTCTTCAGATTTACCTCTCCTACATTTCAAAGTTCAGATCAATCCACTGAACCATTTTCTGAAAGTGTATGTGAAATACACTATTATAGCAGTTTGGTACCACTTGAATTGTCATGGTTCATCCTATGGATTCCTGCAATTTGTAGTTTGACAAAGTAGTTACAATTATCTGCTACAGAGCTTTAGAACTATAGTTCAAGGGAGTGCACTAAAAGACTTTAGTTGAAAATACTAAATAGCTCAACATACTAAAGCCCCCATAATGCTGTAGAAATCAGTAGGGAACAACTGCAGTGTGTGTGTGTGTGTGTGTGTGTGTGTGTGTGTTTGGGCTGGGGCATTAGCCCATAGCTGTACCATGTATTTCAGTTATAAATATCCAAAACCCAAATACACAAAATTCGATAATACACATGCTTGTGACACTTAGGCTTCTGCTAATTTAAACAAGTTTATATTAAGGAAATAACACAAGTTTATATTAACGTAATTAGTTTCCTACTTTATTTGTCACAACATGGGAATTAACTTCACTCGGTAGGATGCTGATTGCAGAGTGTATTTATTTATTTTTAATCTGTCTGCCTGACTTAGACATACAAAGGTTCTGTAGTAATATATATTATATTCTGTGTCTAACCAAGCATTCGTTTTTGAGCAGAGAATGTACTGTGGAAACAGCATGGAGCATAAAACTCAACAATCTAAAGAAAAAGATCTGTCACAAGCCATTGCCATGGCAAACATAGATAAAGCAGAGAAAAATCAACAACTGGGCCAAATAACTACCTGTTATTTTATATTAAGCAGTGTGAAGAAAAAAATAGGAAGGAAGAAATAGAAACTGTGTCTGTTAAAATTGCTGGGTGTTTATTTTTAAATTTTTTTCCTTCTGCCAAATTAAACATTTAATATTTTCTAAAGCATTCAGCTTTAAATGTTTTTACAGACATAGTTAAAATTGCTCACAATTTTGATTGAGGATGCAAAATGACTATCTTGGGAAAAATATGTCTTGGTGGTTGAGGTCTCAAATCCCACACTGCTTGGATTTGAGATAGCACTGACAAAGCCATTTTATGTGAATGCATGAAATGCATAGAAAGCTGGGGATTTTGTTCACTGGCTCTGGCTCCCCAGGTTTCTTTCATGTATATTCGACTGCTTCTGCTCAGAACCTTTGCGTATGCATAAAGTGCTTTCAAATCAACATACTTAGAGAAGTCCCACGGCAACTGGAGTCCCTGGGCATGAAGAGTTTCTGATCACAGAGGATTTTTCTGACTGTGTTCAGAATCTTTCTCCAGAATTTCCTCATTAACTTGAAGGTTTGAACCTTTTTCTTTCCCAAGAAAGGATATAGGACTAACATTCACTACCCTCTCTTCCCCTCAGACATTCTTAAAGCCGGAAAATAATTACTAAAACTATTCATTGCTTCTTTCAAGATTGTAACAAACAGATAATGCATTTAGACAATTCATTATTAATTTTCCAGCTGCAATAAACAGGAATCAATGTATTGGCCACATCTCTAATCAGAAGGTAAAGGTAAAGGTTTTCCTCTGACATTAAGTCCAGTCGAGACCAACTCTGGTGCTCATCTCCATTTCTAAGTTAAAAAGCCAGCATTGTCCATAGGTGTCTCCAAGGTCATGTGGCTAGTAAGACTGCATGGAGTGCTGTTACTTTCTTGCCGGAGGGGTACCTATTGATCTACTCACATTTGCATGTTTTTGAACTGCCAGGTTGGCAGAAACTGGGGCTAACAGTGGGAGGTCATGCCACTCCCCAGATTTGAACCTGCAAATTTTCGGTCAACAAGTTCAGCAGCTCAGCACTTTAACCCACTGTGCCACTGGGGGATCCCTCTAATAAGAAATATCCTGTTAATGTTGAAGTGAGTTAATTGTATATTCACACATACATTAACTATAGGACATATGACTGTGATGAATCTCTAATTTAATATCACTTCCAACTAATTACAACAAAGAAGTAACATGGCCAGGTTAAATGACACTACTATGGAAACAAACAATGACTGTAATATTGCATGTGTGCACACCTAACTTTATTCTGTATAGCTATCCATGTTTGCGTTTTTCACTAGACCTTATCTTCAGAAATAGATTAATTAACTGTTTGCAATGCTGAGGCCATGGGAGTACCATTCCTTTAAAAATGAAATTCATTAGTTTTCCCAATTTCAGTTCTTTCTTTTAAAAGTGAATGGACTTAATTGAATAGGGACAGCTTTCTTTGGCAAAAACATTACAGCCAAATGTAATTTGTTTTGTGGAAGACAGGGAGAAAGAGAAAAAAAATCAGTAGCCCATTTCAATTTCAACGAGATTACTTACTAGAAAATTAAATACATTTTCTGTTAAATGTAATAATGAATTCTATTGTCTGTGTTGCTCAGGCAGAACTACAATATAATTGTGTTTAATACAATTAAGCACAGGCTCTATTAAAAGTAATATTGTCTACATTACTCAGGCAGAACTACAATACAATTAAAATGTTGTATCTGATGGACACAAGGGTGCTTATGCATCCTTATACTGATCATTACATCCTGGGGCTCTTCTAGGTACTTCATTTTGTATTTCTGCATAGGATAGAAAAGTACTCCCACTAGTACTTCAATGAAAATCTTGTGGTGGTCACAGCACTTTTACTATTGCTGAAGCATAGCATTCTTCAAATAGTCCCATGTTGTTCCCCTTACTGGAGAACAGAGGATGCAGTGGGTTGTGGAATTAAGTACATAAAGACAGTTTGATGTGATTCTTCCCTAGCTGTTGGTAGGAGGTAATTTTAGAACGCTGCCAAGTTGGGAGTTACAAAATGTCATGGACAGGACAAAATAAAGTTGGCTTTCATTCCTCAACATTTCCATTGGTTTCGATAGACTATTGAACTCTCACTGTATGTCTGTACACTGCAAAAACAGTGTGATAATGTTGGTAGGCTAGGAAATTGCTCTCAGCTATGTCTCACAGCAGTTTTCTGCTATCCAATAATAGGACAGCCCCTTTCACCCCTGGTAGAAAACAAACACTTTATATTTGTGTGCACCTTTGTTTTACTTCCAAAATGTTTGAGATGAGATCACACACATTTTGGGACAATGATCACCTTCAAACTATTCCACATAGATAACCTTGCATTCTTTACAT
This sequence comes from Anolis apletophallus, assembly GCA_030556195.1. Taxonomy (NCBI): domain Eukaryota; kingdom Metazoa; phylum Chordata; class Lepidosauria; order Squamata; family Anolidae; genus Anolis; species Anolis apletophallus. The sequence goes on from JARBWK010000002.1 coordinate 60,379,262, forward strand.
CAGGAATCCTCAAAGTTGCTCAGAGTCAACCTAAGTCTGAAATGACTTGAAAGCACACAACAATAACAACAACAACAACAACCCTATTTCATCAGCTAAAAGCAGGCTCACACTTCCCACTGAAATACTACTAAGTTTATATTTGTTAAACTTGTTCTGAGAGAGAGAGAGAAAGTTTGAAAGTAATGAACGCCCCTTCAAGGGGAGAGGCCTGTTTTACTGCCCGTTTGTTCTTTACACATTCCTGATGCTGCTTGTAATGTAGTGTGAAGAAGCCAAATAGATAGCCTTAAAAGGGAGACAAAGGGCCATAACTCAATGTACCTGTGTGATCACCTATAACCAATATAAAGTTATAACAATACGTAGTGTGTGGTGTAGATGCCTAAAATTGTATAAATTGAATTTACCTGCATAGTAGTTGGGCGGCAGTCTGTTTTGGTGTGTTTGAATAGACACATTACTGGCCGACCAAACTGATCAGTTTTGCTAATTAAAAGTGTTTTTGCTTGGATTCGTTGGACTCTGTGTACTCTCTGAGATAAGGGATTCACTCTCCAATTGGTATCATATTACAGTTCTTCATTTTAATTATTGTATTGTTTTTAAGTGTTTTTATGCACTACAAATAAGATATGTGCTGTGTGCATAGGAACTCATTCATGCTTTTTTCACATTATAATCCGGCCCATCAACAGTCTGGCCCCCTGTTTAATAAGTTTGAAACCCCTGCTTTACATTTATTATGTGAAGTGAGTCAGCATGGTTAACTTTCTTTTTGCAAATTTAGGGGTGGGGTGGGAAGGGAGGCCAATAAAAATGTTCCTAGGGCAAATCTAGATTATGGCTAAAGTGACATTTGGAAAGAGAATTTTTTTTCTTGCTAACAGCTCTTGGTGCTATGTTTTTTACCCATTGCTCATATAGCATTAGAGAGGTTTACAGGTGGATTGAGGTCTATCCCCTTTCAGTTTTGACCATCTTGGGATGGAAATTCTGAGTCGGTAGCCATATTCATTTGAACAAGATTCTGAGTTACAGAGGGTTCTTGGTTATATATTTATTACCACCATGGTTACACATTCAGGACTAAAGAGCTGTCAGTCTGAGAAGAAATAGCTTAACAGACCTTTTGAATATTTTATTAGCCCAAGATGCAATAGCAGCAGGAGCAACAGCAACAACAGTACCTATGTTTTTGTTATTTTTAGGAGCAACCAGGAAGTTCCTTATAGCCTCCAAAATGGAAAGTCTTGTAAATATGATAAGGCTGACAAATCTAACTGCAGAGCACATTTGCAAATGTAACAATTTCTCTTCTGCTGCTCTGCTCCATTTTAATAGCTGCCTGTCTGAAATGGTTTTAAAGATGATGTAGGACTGGAAAGATACAAAAGGAAATAAATATTTAAGACCACATACCACTTGCAATTGGCTGAAGAGCTCTAAGGTGGTAATTTCATATTTGTGGAAAAGAAATAAAAAATCAATAAAATATTCAAAGCACTTTCCACTAGACCTTAAAGTGCCCTTTACTGCATCATAAAAGCAGCACGATACTATTACTGATTACTCACTGGGAGACGGAGACCAAAGCTATGAACGTCCTCTGCTTTTCCTGCTCATAACCCTTTCAAGCTTGAACTTCACAATGTAGTATATTTTTTGAAGCAGGTTTTGGCCTTTGATCTCTGAAGACATCAAAAACTCTCTGCAAGCTTGTCTCGCACTTGGCTTTAGGTGTTGGGTTATAAACAAGCAGTGCCAGGGGAAATGAATCTAACAATCTTTTCCACCTGGGACACATTCTTTCTTGTTGGGATGACCTTGAAAGGCTGAAGTAAATTGCAATCTTAAAAATGGATACATTTATAGAAAATTTAAGTTGAAAAAAGGGTCTTCTGGTTACTAGAAATGTTTAGACTGTGATCATACACAATCTGTTCAGCTACTCCAATGCCTATTTCCATTTTCCCCCATTTCTCCCTCTAAACATAATTCAGCATAACATGGTCACTGAAAATGCTCAGTATGTTGTTTTCCTACCCTCTGTATGAAGGTAATTCTGTTGTGCCTACCGATGCAATGCTGAATCTGGTAATATCCACAGAACATTTATTTACAGGCTGCTAAAAAATTTTTTTAAAATTTTGGATTGCAGCTACCAGCATTCAGGAGAAAGCTTGTTCAATGGATTTGAGAAACTGTAGTAAAAAGCTGGAATTCTATCAATGCAATATGTTTCTGAGAAAGAGGACAGTCAGAACCTGGAGATAACCCCCACAAATATTTTGGTTTTGGCTGGCCTATCCCCCCCCCCCAGAGTGGTACTTTCTTCACAACTGCTACACCCACATAGCTGATGCAATATACCAACAGGATTCTGGTCTTCCGACACAACTTTTCCAAGTTTCACTTGCTGTCATCAGAATTTGGAAGTTTCTTTACTCCTACTTTGGGAAGCTGTTTAGAGACCTGAGCTTGGATTTTCTGTCATACTTTATTCACCCAAGTACATAACTTATGATCAACATGATTATCAGTTTCTTTCCTTCCCTTACCTCCTCTCTTCCTCCCTTATATGTGTATGTTGGGGGCAGGGGAGAGGAGAGGACAAATGGAGTTTTCTAGTCTGTTAGATTACCTGAGAGCTTTTGGGATATGTGAGTTCCCTTTGTTAGTAACAGGTAATTCTGATGGGACGGATGGAACCAGAAGCTGGCTTAAGTCTGCCAGATGTCCTAAAGCTTCACAAGGGAAACTATGATATTTGTCTAATGCATAAATGTGAGGGGCTTTAATTAAAGAGAGAATCTGTATTTACTTTTGCTACCTTGGGCCAAATGTGCAATGGAGCAGAACATGTTGTACATTGTATGGGATGAATAGCGCATGGGAGATTAACCGCAGAAGAACAAACAGAGCTTTTCATTGGAAAACTGCATGTGATTGATCAGAACAAGGTTGCCACCCAGACACCAGCTTTTAGCAGCTGTAACTGCCTAGAAAACTAGAGTGATTTTCCCTTCTTTTTCCACTTTTAATCTCCCCCTAGTTTGCACATCTGGAATCCTTCTTACTTCAGCAGGTAAGAAAAGTGGGCAAATGAAAGAGTTGTGGGGGGGGGGGGATCCTCATTGAAGCCAGTATTTGATGGATCCACAGCATCAGCTTAGCCAAAAGATGCTTAACCAGGGCACTGGGGTAATGTTTTCTTCTGCCTAAAGTAAAAAAAAGTCAGAATATTTCATGGAACATCTTGCATTGGGATTGAGGTAGGGACTTGGAAGAAATTCAAACTGAAAAGCTCTTTGTTTCAAAGAGAAACTTTCCTTTCCTCTTCACAGTGGCATCAATTTTGCCCTGTCATTGATATTATGAAGCCTGCTAGGTCATATGTAGTCCACTCAAAAGTTTGGTAGGATATTTATACCACATAGTAGTCATCATAACAGAGGTTGTTAGAAAAATACAACATTTTGAATGTAGAGTGACCCCCGGCAAGGAAAAAGAGGTTCCTCTTCATGTCTAATAACAAGTTTATCTGCATAGGTTATAGCAGTCTTTCTCAACCACTGCTCCTCGGCACACCAGTGCTCCTTGAAGAATCACTTGGTGTGCCGTGAAAAACCTCTCTCCCCCCGCCTTTCTTCCCCCTCCTGGCTGCTACTTCTGCTTTGGGGGAGGAGGAGGAGGGGCCGGGCGGCAGCGAAGAAGGGGCTGGGCACTGCCCTCTCTTCCCTTCGCAGTCTCTCTCTCTCTCTCTCTCTGTGTCTCTCTCTGGGAAGGAGGAGGCGCAGCCGCCAGCGCAGACAAGAGGAGGAGCCGCACAAAGAAAGGCAGCCTGGCCGGGTCTCTCTCCGCCAAGGAAGGAAGGAGGGAGGGAAAGAGAGAGGCCCTTGCCTTGCCCACCCCTCTCCGGCTGGAGAGAGAGAGAGAGAGAGAGAGAGAGAGAGAGAGAGAGAGAGCGCACTCTTGGAGGAGGAGAGAAGGGGCGCGTGGCTGCTGCGCCGAGAGGGCGTGTGCCTATGCTGAGCTCTCTCAGATCTCTCGGCACATGCCTCCCTCTCCCAAGGCAGCTCCTGTTCAGATTCAGCGGATCCTGAAGGAGGGAGGGAAGGGGAGGAAGGGTTGCCACCGCTGCCTTCCCAAGGGCAGAAGCAAGCCCTGGAGGCAAAGCAGAGATCTGGTGTGGCTCCTCCTTTCCCTCTCCCTCCCAGTCTCTGCAAACAGCCTTTTCCCCAAAGAAAAACAGACTCAGGTGAGCAGAGGGAAGAGCCATCCAGTCACACCTCCAGCCACTCAGAAACACACAATCAAAGCACTCTGGACAGATGGCTCTGCTTAAAAGAGTCCAGAGTAGGAAGGAGACTCCACCATGCCCCAAAACAGCATGTTCCATTATTAAACAATTTGGCTCCTCTTTCTTCTCTCCTGTCTTTTGAGGAAAGGTTGGAGCCTGTTTGTGTCTCTTTGGGGTTCCCAGAAAGGAAGACTGGGGTGAGGGGATGCCATGCTCTATTTATTGTTGTTATTACATTTATTATATTATAGTTGTTATTACATTTATTATTTTACTCTATTTTTATTATTTATTACATTTATTATTTTATTCTATTGTTATTATTACATTTATTATTTTATTCTATTGTTATTATATTTATTATTAGAGTGTCATTTTGGTTGGTGGTGTGCCCCAGGATTTTGTAAATGTAAAAAGTGTGCCGCGGCTCAAAAAAGGTTGAGAAACACTGAGTTATAGTGATGCAATAATCATTATAGTAGTATTTATTGCAATTCTCTTATTTCTTTTTCCCTCTCCCTTGCTCCATCTTTAGGTGAAGCATTACAATTTTTTCTCCAGGAATTCTAAAAACCCGACCTTAAACTGCAAATCCTAGGATTTTGTTGGATGGAACCATATCAATTAAAGTGGAATCATGGTGCTATAGAGTCAAAGGACCCCATGACTCTTTGCTGCATTCTCTCATCAAGAAATAGGACTGCTCACGGCATGAATTTCCTAACTTAGAAGCCTATATATGCTTTATATCTGTTTAACTGTTATGTGTCATGACTATCTGCTAAGGCTAGGAATATGAAATCGACCCCAAGGTGCTTCGAGTCTCTATCTTTTGGCCTGTTTGAATTTAGATAAGCCACTACAAGGATTATTTCAGATTTCTTGAGAAAGTGTAGAATATTATCCCAGTCAGGCTCCATGGCTTGGTTACATTATTGTAGAGAAAAGGATGATTGAAGGACTAAACTTTTTCCAATCCCTTCCCCCCCTCTCCCCCCCCAGCGAAGAATCTGGGAGCTTCCAGGTACACATCCATATGTGTGTGTGTGTGTGTGTGTGTGTGTGCACAAAAACACCTGAGTATTGCAAAGGCTTTGCTTTTTCCTTTTTCTGGCTGACTAATGGTGGGGATACATTATCAAAGCTAATAGGAGTCAAATGAAGAAAACTAGCCAAGTGAAACCCTGTAAATTGGTTCCTGCGTGGTTGCCATCTCTCCTAATACTTAGTGCCAAGGATTTTCATTCTTGTCCAGCCAAAGCTAAGAGGGAAAAGATTAGAAAGTAAATAACTCCCACACCTGCAATAGGGGAGCAGTCCGCTGTTTCACTAGGCTATTTATTAGCAGGACTGAAATGTAAATCTGTACCACAGAAAGGACTCTATCCTTCCTCCCCACCTCCAACTCTCTCTTTTTCTCAATCTCTCTTTCTACACACACAGAGACATTTTACAAGTGATATTTCTGCCCTGAAGTGGAAGGAAGGAATGAAGGAAATTGTGCTACACTTCAATATCTGTCTTCCCTGTTGGGTTGCTTGTTTATCTTTTGCTGATACCAACTAGCATGTAGTAACTATTCATGAAGACAAAAGTCCTCATTCAGTGCACTTGGGGTTTTGCCAGGACAAATGTTCTCAGAATCCCATTGGATTCACAACACTCTTAAAGGAAACTTTTTGCACCTTCTTATTTCCAGAAGAAATGCACTTCGCCTTGGGAACTTTCACATCTGTGAAGCATATGGGTTGTTGTGAAGAAATAAAGCACACACAAAACATGGTGCATACTTTAAAATTCCCAAACAAAAACAAATATGAAAAACTGAAAACAAAAGATTGTAAATACCTTCTTTTGTCAATGGAAAAAATGCATTAATCCAATTAATACATTAGTATATTGGGAAAATTTTTATAAAACATTGTTGTGGAAAGGGAAAAGCCCATATTTTACAGCCCTATATAAAATAAGCAGAGAAAGAAAATAGATGTTGCATTTAGAGAAAAAAACAAAAAAAACAAAAAAGGGAATTCACAATGTTCACATCCGTAAGGGGCAGATAAAACTGCTATGGTGGTGAAAAAAGAAAAAAAAGTGAAAAAAGCAAATTCTATGCTAGGCATGATCAGAAAGGGAATCGAAAATAGGTCAGCAAATGTTGTATTACCTCTCTACAAATCGATGGTAAGGCCACATTTGGAGTACTGTGTACAATTCTGGTCTCCGCACCTTAAGAAGGATATAACGGAACTGGAAAAGGTACAGAAAAGGGCAACAAGAATGATCCAAGGGATGGAGCGGCTCCCTTATGAACCAGGTTGCAACGCCTTGGTCTTTTCAGCCTTGAAAGACGGCGTCTAAGAGGTGACTTGATCGAAGTGTATAAAATCATGCATGGGATAGAAAAGGTGAATAAAGAGAAATTATTTTCTTTGTCACAAAACACTAGGACTAGAGGGCACTCCTGAAGCTCCAAGGTAGAAAAATTAGGACTAATAAAGGTAAATATTTCTTCACCCAGAGGGTCATTGGGTTATGGAACTCACTTCCAGAAGAGGTTGTGACAGCTGTCAGCCTGAACAACTTCAAGGCAGGATTAGACAGATTCATGGATACCAAGGGAGTCAGTAGTTACTGAAAAGGACATTCAAGTGCCACCTCGGAGTTGGTTGAGGTAGGCAGGATTTCCCTGGGTACTGGTTGTGGGGGGTCGGGAGCAGGTCAGGGTTTTGCCCTCCCTTCTGCTCGAGATCCCCGTGTACAACTGGTGGGCCACTGTGAGATACAGAATGCTGGACTAGATGGGCTGAGGTCCAATTCAGCATGGCTCTTCTTATGTTCTTATGTTCTTATGACTTCCTTTTGCTTCTCTGTATTAGGGGGTTTCACATGAACTTACAGAGGCTAGCTCTGTCAGTTTGGTCTATGTGAGAAAGTGTTCTATATTTGCAGCAATATATACCTAGAGGTGTAGTACACAAGGTTGGTTATTGCCTCTGAATCAATATTTGCACAGAGGAATCTATATAATTATGTCAGCATATGCATAACAACCATTTCTCGCATATTATCATTTGTTCTGTGTTCTTGGCACTGGAATCAGTTGGCAGATTGTGGTTCTAATGTCAGTGGAGCAATTTATTAATATAAATATTCAAGGAACTGTCCATGGTTCCCAAGTAGGTTCAGCACCTCAGGAATATCATATCCAAACGCACCCAGAGACACTTAAGGCTCTGATATTAATGGACCAATGAATCTGCTTTGGACTCTGTACTTTAAACAAACTTCCAAGGAGTTGAGCTTATGTGGAGATTGTGTTCAGCACCATGGATAGCAACACAAAGCTCAATTTCCTTAAAAGTTCAGAAGGTTTCCTAATAAGAAAGTGAGGCACTTTCATACAGGATTCACAATGCATTTCTCCAACAAAAAATGCCACGTGTAAGCTTGTCACTTGCTTGTTCCCATTTGCATTTCTTATCAATATGAAGAAGGATCCAAGAAATCTTGCTTTCCTATTATTCATTTTTAAAAGTATTTCTAAGTAGAAAACATGTTTAAATGCACTTCTAAGCTGAACACATGAGATAGTGGTGTATTGGGAAAGATGACAATTATTCTCTTCATTCTTTTCGAAGGAAGAATTAAGCATTGTGGGTATTTTAGCCACATAATTCTTTTTGATAGTGACAGACAACCCCACTGCACATTTGTTAAAGTTGTTGACCTTTGAAAAGTGAGGTATGATGAGATATGTACAGTGGGCCCTTGGTATACACTGAGGTTTTGTTCCAGGACCCACCGTGGACACCAAAAACTCTATGTGTTCAAGTCTTTTTATATACAGTGGCATAGTAAAATATTGTCTCTTATATAAAAAGGCAAAATTAAGAAGGGAATATTTTCACGTCATGAACAGTGGAATCCGTGATTGCAGAATTCATAGGTACTGAGGGCTGTCTATATTGTGAATTTCCTCTATGGACTCTTTAGCATATCAGTTACCGAAGAATATTGAACTAAGCGTGTATGCATCCAGGATTAAGTTTATAATGTTTCCCCACCATCATAGTTACATTTGTATAACCAAAGGCTACAGGACTGCCTTACTGAGAAACTCCTCAAAGTGACATCTAAAATTTAATTTACTAAGCTCTAGGATAAAATTGGTGGCTAGAAACTTTCTAGATAGGGCTGGGAAAACAGACTTTGCTGATCACTAATTAAAACATTAATTGAAGAAGAAACCTTCCCATCCAGTCATATCCATACCAAAAAATGTTTTAAGAAATTCCCATGTCATTACAAGTAAAAGGTTCACATAAACTAAATTCTGGCCCATGGGGCAGACATGCTCTATCTGAATATCAATACCAATTTGTGTCATTCAATATCCAACAAAAATTTTTTTTAAAGATACATATTCATGGTTCAATACATTAAAAAAATAGTCATACGAAGTACAGAACACCCACTATTACATAACATCTGCTAAAACAGTACAATGCAACACAAACTGACACATTAAGAATCACAATTTCCACCTCAATACCACACAATGCACATTAACCTATGTCTTCCCACCCCTCAAGTTGAAAACACCAAGGCAATTAGTAATTATTTTCTTATTTATGAATGGCATATATTAATCTTCTAGCTAGATTCTTCTCCTACAGTGCTTTGGCAACACATCAAAAACAGTATCCTGCAGTCTGCTGAAGAATCCCTAGGATTCTCCCTCAAGAAAAACCAAGACTGGTTTGATGAAAACAACCAAGAGATCCAGGAGCTGTTGGCAAAGAAGAGAACAGCCGCTCTGAGTCCCCCCTTGGGGGTTGAGAAGAGCGGGGTAAAATCCCGAAATAAATAAACTGCTCACCAGGCACACCTGGCCCAGCGATCTTGCCATGTAAGAAAAACAGCCTTCCGTCTCGCATGTAGTAAACTCCAACAAAAACTCCAACAAAAACTCCGAGACATTCAGAACAAGTAGTGGATTGATTTAGCAGAAAAGACACAACATTGTGCAGATCTGGGTGATCACAGAGGTTTTTATGAAGCTCTCAAAGCAGTGTTTGGACCTACTTATCAGGTCCAAAGCCCCTTATACAGTACAGATGGTCAAACACTAATTACTGATAAAGCCTCCATCCTGAACCGATAGGCTGAACATTTTCAGAGTCTCTTAAATGCCAACCGAGTAGTCCAAGGTTCGGCTATCCAACACATGATCCAACAACCAATGAAAAATAAACTGTACACAGCTCCCACTCTGGAAGAGACCCTTGAGGTCATACAGCAGATGAAAAATGGCAAGGCAGCCGGGATCGATGAAATCCCACCTGAAGCTTGGAAACAGGGAGGCCATGTACTTCATGCTAAATTCCACAAGCTCCTTGTGTGTTGCTGGGGAAAAGGTGAACTGCCATCAGATCTCCGAGATGCAGTTATCATCATTCTGTATAAGAAAAAAGGAACATAATTCGATTGCTCAAACGATCGAGGTATAACACTGCTCTCCATTGCTGGAAAAATCCTTGCAAGAATACTCCTGAACAGATTAGTTCCTGCTATTGCAGAAGAACTTCTCCCTGAAAGCCAATGCAGCTTTATATTCAAAAATTGAGCAACACAAAATAAATGAATGAAGAACTCTAAATTTAGTCTTGTGTATCAGAGTTCAAAATAGTAACACAGCAACTTCAACATAAGCAGTCAGTCTTCCTGTGGACCCATTCACATAATCCTTTGCATTCTTCCGTGTAATGCTGTCCACCACAAAGGACTTCTTCTTCCTTGGTTTATTCCTTCTTCATGTAGGCAAGCAGAGAACACTTGCAATATCAAATAGGCTGCAAGTCAAGAGCTTCTGCCCAGGAGCAAATATTCAGAGAGCCCAGTGTTAATGTATTGTCGAAGGCTTTCATGGCCGGAATCACTGAGTTGTAAGTAATTCAGGTTGTATGGCCATGTTCCAGAAGCATTCTCTGCTGTCGTTTCACCTGCATCTATGGCAAGCATCCTCAGAGGTTGTGAGGTCTGATGGAAACTGTTTCCAACGGACCTCACAATCTCTGAGGATGCCTGCCATAGATGCAGGTGAAACGAGAGCACAGAATGCTTCTGGAACATGGCCATACAGCCCCAAAACTTACAGCAACCCAGAGTTACATTTCAAACATTCTGCATTTATACCCCTTAGGGAGTGGCCCAAATTAGTTTACCTTAATTAGTCCAATTGCACAACCTGAGGATTCTGATTAGCCAAGGTGAGTTTTTTCTTTTTCTTTTCCTGTAGGAATTTAGCCTGTGTAGCTTAATATAGCTTAAGTTATGCCAGCTAGGCTAGGTTTAGTCAATGGTCAATACGCATGAGAAAAAAGTTATGAAAATTAAAAGAAATCGTAAGTGATTCGTATGTAATGGGACTTTCTAGTTTATACGCATCACAGCAGCTAACCAGGAAGTAGACTTTCTTTTACAATCCTTGAGCAAAACAATTTGCGTTATGATCGTAATAAATTCTTAATTATTGTACTACTCACTTCTCCCTGTCTTCTCCCCCTCATTTCCTTCCCGCCTTCATTCAGCTTCTTCTTTTTCCCGCATTTCTATGGGGAACTGGAAGTGACACTGCTGCTAGGCATTCTGGAAAGTGTAGTCCTCCACGCTTCTCCCCCCCTCCCTTCTCTTCCCCGTTGCTCTGTCTTGCCCCACCGCAGGGGCCAACTTCACACACACACACACACACACGCTTCTCCTCCTCTCTCTCCCTGCACTCTCTCAGATGCTTCTCTGCCCCCTCCTCTTTCCTGCTGGCTTCTCCCCCCCTCCCTTCTCTTCCCCATTGCTCTGTCTTGCCCCATCGCAGGGGCCAACTTCACACACACACACACACACGCTTCTCCTCCTCTCTCTCCCTGCACTCTCTCAGATGCTTCTCTGCCCCCTCCTCTTTCCTGCTGGCTTCTCCCCCCTCCCTTCTCTTCCCCGTTGCTCTGTCTTGCCCCATCGCAGGGGGCCAATCTCACACACACACACACACGCTTCTCCTCCTCTCTCTCCTGCACTCTCTCAGATGCTTCTCTGCCCCCTCCTCTTTCCTGCTGGCTTCTCCCCCCCCTCTCTTCCCCATTGCTCTGTCTTGCCCCATCGCAGGGGCCAACTTTCACACACACACACACACACACACACACGCACGCGCTTCTCCTCACTCTCTCAGATGCTTCTCTGCCCCCTCCTCTTTCCTGCTGGCTTCTCCCCCTCCCTTCTCTCTGCCCCAGTTGCTCTGTCTTGCCCCCTCCTCTTTCCTGCTGGCTTCTCCCCCACACACACACACACATGCTTCTCCTCCTCTCTCTCCCTGCACTCTCTCAGATACTTCTCTGCCCCCTTCTCTTTCCTGCTGGCTTCTCCCCCCTCCCTTCTCTTCCCTGTTGCTCTGTCTTGCCCCATCGCAGGGGCCAACTTCACACACACACACACACACACGCTTCTCCTCTCTCTCCCTGCACTCTCTCAGATGCTTCTCTGCCCCCTCCTCTTTCCTGCTGGCTTCTCCCCCCCCCTTCTCTTCCCCGTTGCTCTGTCTTGCCCCATCGCAGGGGCCAACTTCACACACACACACACACGCTTCTCCTCCTCTCTCTCCCTGCACTCTCTCAGATGCTTCTCTGCCCCCTCCTCTTTCCTGGTGGCTTCTCCCCCCTCCCTTCTCTTCCCCATTGCTCTGTCTTGCCCCATCGCATGGGCCAACTTCACCCCTCCAGGTAGGTGTTTTGGACTTCAACTCCCACCATTCCTCACAGCCTCAGGCCTCTTCCTTTTCCTCTCAGCCTGGGCAAACTTGGGCCCTCGCTCCCTCAGGATCGGGGTGAGAGAGAGGCAGCGAGGAGCGAGGGGCTCCTCCTTTTTTTGCTGCTTCCAAGAATAGAATACCCCCCCTCCCTCCCTTCTTCCTCCCTCCTTCCTATTTGGAGAGTCCCATCTAGAATTCAGTGTGATTTATTCAAGTTTTGGCCTACAACTCCCAGAAATCCCAGCCAATTTACCAGCTGTTAGGATTTCTGGGAGTTGTAGGCCAAAACCATCTGGAATGCGCATGCTCTGGCATACGAACTACTAACGAATTTCGTTAGTAATTAAGTTACATTTTAGAAATTTTTGGAAAATGTTTTGTAAGTCTTTCTTTTACTAACAAAAAAAACCCCCTCCCCCCCATTAGATTTCCGATTTCCTATTTTTGGGTTCTAAACCATGCCTAATGATCAACTCTTTGATTGCTGGGGGGGAAACAGGCAGAGTGCTGTGTCCAGCTGCATGAAAATTCCCTTAATCACTCATGTGGGAGTGTGGAAGGAAATAGGATGAGGAGAGCAGGAAGAGGGAGTGCAAATGATGTGTGGGTCCCTGGAGCAGATAGGAAAAGTGGGGTGGGGAGAGGGGAGGAGGAGAGGACCCAGGTGGTGGGAAAGTGGCCATAGGAAGAGGGCAAGATCAGTGGTAAGTGGCTGAGGCAGCTGCTTTTATAGTGGCAGTCTTGGGAGGTCTGGGCTTAACATGGGCTTTGAAGCTGCTTCCAGACATCTCAGATAACATTAAGGGAATTGGAAGCTTAAAGCAGGAACTTTAAAAAGTGCAAGATTAAAAAATTCTGATTGATCTGAAGCCCAAGAAAACTCACATCAGACTTAGATCTCTGCCTGAGGAGATGCATGATACTATCACTCCGTTTGTAGGGCAACCTGTAACTTTTGAGCTATTTCTAAAACTATGTGCTCTATTGCTAACTCATGCTTTATTGTAGGTGTTCAGGCAATGACAAGCTGGACAAAAAGTAATTTATACCACACGTGATGGTTTGTTGCACTGTGTTTTTAAGTAACTAAAACTTTAGGTACTTTTGAGAAACTGCAATGTTATTTAATGTTATTTAAACATCACAATGATAAGTCATACTTCCAAGCTTTGGTTTAAATCAGGCCTGCACAACATAGGACTCACGGACTGGATGCAGCCTGCAGAGGGCTTCCCTGCGGCCTGCAGGAGCTCTGGGCATCATTTTTTAAAGGAAGGTCACTGGGAGTTTGGTCACTATAAGGGAAGTTTAATCACCTCGAGATTGCGTAGTATCATCAGAACCAGAGCACCCCTCTTCTGATAGTGATGTCACCCTCTCTTTTGCCCAGCCAATAGTTCTGCCCTGCCTGGTTTTGCTGGCTGCATGTACTTCCCTGGAGAGAAGTTAAAAAGCATGGTGTTTTCCTGGAAAAACGTGAGTTGAAAAGGGTGCTGCTTCCTTGGAAAGATTATGTGATGAAATATAGTACTTCTTTTGGGTCTATACAGGATCAGTCAGATTAAGCCTGTGCCTTACAGGCCTATACTTTGGATTTGATGGTAAAGAAGCAATGGCTGATTGAAATATGTATAAAGGACAATTGAACTGAAATCACTTTATTGCTCAGCGTCAACCAATCATGCTGACAGAAGAAAAGTTTGTACCTTACATTGAGACAGAGTGTGACTCAAGGCTGAGAAAGTGTGACTTACTTAAAACAACCATTTATTAATACCTAGCTTATGTACCCAGCATTGTTCAGGTAAGTATTTTCTAATGCTAATTATTAGGAAAAACTCGTTGTTAGCATTATAATTTTATGGTTGCTAAATGGTACAAGTTTCAATGCATTTTTAAGATTTTCTTACTGTTTATGCTTACATTTACTTAAGTAGCAAATCCCCCCCATCAATGAAAATTAAAATCTTACATCATAAGTTTAATTAGTTGATATCAATTGAAAATCCCCATTTTATAATATGGTTTATTTGCCAATAGTTTATTCTTTTCTTGGAAACTGAGGTGTTAAATAGCTATCTGCGGCCCTAAGAGGTTTTGCCTATTTTAATTTTGGCCCCTTACTACTTCCAAGTTGTGCAAGCCTGGTTTAAATGAATGAATATATTTAATGCCCCAAATGTACATAGAACCTAACAAGCAAGATCGGCCTCCAAGATGTTTGTTAGTTGCCCCCATGAAACACCTCAGTATTTATTTATCATGCCAGAATTGTGTCGGTTGCAATGTACTTGAAAACACATCCAGATACATGAGAAACAATATAAGAACAATCATAAATGCAATAGAGTACTATGATTTAAACATACAAAAAGAAGTTGGGTTTCTATTTTTGGACTCTGAGAAGGCGTTTGATAATGCCAATTGAGACTTTTTATTTCAGATTCTTAAAGAGGGAGACATGGTTTTTTTCTTTACGAATGCAGTCAAAGCAATATACCAAAACCAAACCGCGAACATCATAGTTAATGGAAACTCCACAGGCAATATCAAAATCCAGAAAGGCACAAGACAAGGGTGCCCATTGTCTCTGTTACTCTTCATTATGATGTTAGAGCTACTATTACAAGATCTACGATCTGACAATAATCTAATGGGCCTAAAGATTCAAAAAGAAGAATATAAACTACAGGTCTTCGCAGACGATATCGTTTGCATAGTCGAAGAACCGGTGGAGACAATACACAAATGGTTGGAAAAAATAGAAATGTATGGCAGGGTGGCGGGCCTAAAAATCAATTTTGCAAAAACCAAAATTCTCACGAAAAATATAAAGAGAGAAAGAGTAGAGAAGTTGAAAGATCTTACGAAAATACAAGTAGCAACGAAGGTAAGATATTTAGGTATTCAATTGACATCCCAAAACAACCAACTACTAAAAAACAATTATGAAACAACATGGAAATCCATAAAGAAAAAATTGGAAATATTTAAAATTAAATCTGCTAGGCAGAATAGCGGTAATAAAAATGGACGTCCTTCCGAGGATGATTTTCTTTTTCAGTCAATCCCAATACTGAGAACGGAGTATAATTTTAAAATTTGGAGAAGAGACATTCTTAAATTCATCTGGGAGGGGAAGAGAGCCAGGGTGAAATACAAGATCCTTACGGACAGGAGAGAAAGAGGAGGATTGGCTCTTCCAAATCTACAATTATACCATGATGCGGCCGCACTAAGTTGGGTCATAGAATGGACCACACTCAAGAAGACAAGACTGTTACAGTTAGAAGGTTTTGACACAAGAAGAGGCTGTAACGAATACCTTTGGTATGACAAGGCAAAATCGGAAAGGAATTTTACCAATCATTATATTAGGGCTGCCTTGATCAAGACGTGGGATAAATATAAAGCAAGACTTTATAGGAAAACACCTTTATGGGTTTCATCATTAGAGGCTCAACACAGGAAAGAAATCCCAATGACAAAATGGTATACATACAAATCATTATTAGAAAGGAAGAGCATGTCCTGGGAATTAAAGTCACTAGATGATTTAAGAGACTCTGGCTTGGACATCTCTTGGTTTCATTATTTACAAATAAAAGAGTATTTCAAAATAGACTTCGCTATGGAAGAAACAACCTGGGAGAAGGTACAGAAATATGAGAAAAAAACAAATTAGGATTCTGTATAATAAATTATTGGAATGAGATGTGGAGATTGAATCAATAAAACAAGTTATGATCGATTGGGCCCATGACCTAGGTCATACAATATTACTACAAGAATGGGAATCCATCTGGAAAAAATATATAAAATATTTAGGCTCAACTACCATAGCGGAAAACTGGTACAAGATGTACTTCCGATGGCACTTAACCCCACAGAAGCTGGCAAAATTCTATAAAAATACAAATAACAAGTGCTGGAAGTGCAAAAACCAGCCTGGGACATTTTTCCATTGCAGGTGGACCTGTAGAAAAATTCAAAGGTTCTGGAAATCAATTCACACACAGAGAGAGAAAATATGGGAGGAGAAATTTTATTTAAAGCCGGAATATTATTTACTCGATCTAATAGATGAGAAGGTTGACAAAAAAAGAGACAAATTATTACACTTTATAGCGGCGGCAGCCAGAATAGTACTGGCGAGAAATTGGAAAAAAGAGGATACCCCCCCCCCCCCGATAGAGGACTGGATAGCCAAACTCCATGAGTTAATGGAGTTAGATGAACTGAATAGCATGGTCAATGACCAGAGCATGAAGAATAGAACAGACTGGCAACCACTAAAATCTTATTTGAAGTTATTAAAGATATAATTATAAGGACACACAATAAGGAAATCGGATGCCGAAAACCAGACTATTAGGAAGAATTGTTTCAAGCATTGTAACATTGCTCCCGCAGACCGAACTGGAAGATTACTCTACTAATCTATATCTTATTTCTTACTATGCACTCCTTCTTTTCCCCTCTTCTCCTAATACCCTCCCCGCTCTCTCCCCTTCTTTCCTTCGTATCTTTTCCTCTCTCTTTTCTTTTTCTGCAATCTGCATTTTACTAATGTGTTAAAACCTTAATAAACATTTAAAAAAAGAAAAGAAAACACAAACAAAGTTTTAAAACTTGGTATTATACGAAATGTCTTTTGACTAGTAGCTGGCCACTTGGAGTGAGTGTCTCAGGGCTCAGACTGCATTTTAATAGGTGATCTGTGGTTTGCTTCTCTCCACACTCGCATGTCGTGGGCTCCACTTTGTAACCCCATTTCTTAAGGTTGGCTCTACATCTCATGGTGCCAGACTGCAGTCTGTTCAGTGCCTTTCAAGTAGCCCAGTGTTCTGTGTGCCCATAATAAACAAACAAACAAACAAAGCAATGGAGAGACAGTTTGATACATTTATTCAATATCCATGGTTCCAAATGTTCCAAAAATATTTCTTACAGGAAATGTTTGTGTTACTCCTCCTGTTATTGCTGTGCTTCTGGTCCAAGTACAGTTAATGTATAGGGTTCACTTTCACTTTATGCAGTTTCATGTGTGTACAGTGTCGTGATATATCTCTAGCACATATGATAGTTATACTGTAATGTCCCGAGGCTTTATTGTTATTGCAGTTAGTAACTAAGGAACAGTGTCAAAATCTTCAATGAAAATAAACACTTCAAAACTTTGATCTTGAGCTTCTCTGGCAGTCACAATAAGACTTTGAAAATGACATTATTGAATTTACATGGTCCAACAAAGCACATAAAAATGGACCCCTGCCTTTTTAGAAAGTATAGTTCTATTGATGGAACTGCAAGAATCTTTTGCCCTGGTGTCTAAAAGCACCAGCGGACTCCAGAAAATGTGGAAAATCACCTGAAAGAAAAATGAGCTTGAATATACATCAAAGGAAAAAAATAGCAGAGACCTGGGTGAAACTATGGGGGAAATGCTTGAAAGGTGAACCAAATTATTATTCATACAATACTATATTAAGAGTTTCAGTGTATAAATGAGAGTATATCTGAAAACAGGTGAAGACAAATGCCCTCCACATGTTGAATAGAAGAATGATGTGTACAAATACTCAACAGAATGAAGGAAGAAATATCTAGGAGCCAAAGAGAGGGAAAATATCTGAATGGAAATTTTATTGCTTGATTCATCATTCTATGATAGAGCACCTGTACCATTGCTTCCACATTCAATCTTTATTACTCCAAGAAAAAAATGAAACTAGACAAGGTCCCTAGAGCTGAAACATGATGCAGTTTTCAAATTCACCATGAATTTGAAATTTCAATTGCAAAATATACATTTGTTAATGTACCATTGTAATTTCAGAAGCTTGAATTGTTAAGATTTTCAACTTATGAGGATTTTGGGGTTCTTAGAATTTGAACAGTTATCAAACATGAACTTTCATACACTTACAAATTTTCAGTGTTACTATATTTTATGTATCAAGCAACATTATACAACAAACACCACCGCAAGTCAGCTATCATTGGAACCAGACTGCAAAATACCATACTGTTACCAAGCATTCTTCATATTTGGGGATTTAAAAAACCCTTGAAAGCAAGAATGGCATACTGTTTTGTTCACTGGACTAAGACTCTTAGTGTCCATATACTATCACAGCCTTGAGAAAAATCAATGGCAAACCCTCTCTGAACAATTTTTGCCTTCATGACAGGTTTGTTGTAGGGTTGCCGTAAGTTGGAAATGACTTTAAAACACAGCAGCAACAAAAACAAACCTTTGGTTATACAAACTTAGCTACTGTATATAATTGAGAGTGGGAAATTCTGAAGTAAAGTGTCACATCTTAATTTTGACCCAACACTGGCATTTTACTTTGACTTCTTGCTGCCAACGTGGGAGAACTGGTATTACTTTAAATGTCCTCTCTTATAGAAGTTGCAGATATCAGTGGCCGTGAAATAACAAGCCCAGACACAAAGCATTGGTTTAAATAAACACTTTATTTTACTTTTATCCTATTAAGTAAACAAAACCTGAAAGAAGCAATAAACTGGGAGCAACCTGGGCTATAATATCTATCCTAGATTTCTTCCTCAGCCATCCCAAGGGCAGTCCAATAATTATCTGGCTACCTACCAGGAGACAAACCCTGGGCACTTCCATCCAAGCTTCAATATCCTGTAAGGAAGATAAAGCCCCTAGGTTCACCTTAATGCTACCCCCTCCTCCATCCCTCTCTAGTGTCCCTCGGATACAGCAGGGGATGGGCAAAAAGCCCCATGAAAAGGGAGAAAATCCTACCTCACCCCAAAGCAACTAGTAAGATTCATACTGTAACAAAGGTGGGAGAGTGGGCCATGCAAAATGAACCTGAAATGGCTCTAGACCTTGTCTCCATCCTGTGGTGCATTCTAGTGCAAAGCTCCCTGGTCTCAGATAATAAAGGGCATCAAAATTAGTACCCTACTCACAGCATCTTTACACTTCATGGTCTACCTATGTATTTTCAGTGAAAGCTATAAGAGGGAAATAGAGAGAGCAAACAAACAAACAAAAATGCCATGCCTTCTCCTTTTCTTTTCTACTATTATGAACTTGGGAGTTCCTCCATCTTTGGTTCTCTCACCAAAGAAATGGGAGAAAATAGTTTGATCTCTGGTCACACACAGGCATCAGAATCAAGATTGTACTAATTCCTTCTCCTGTAACCATGAAGAAGGAAAGGTGAGTCATTCATAAGGAGATAATTTCACAGCAATAGATTTATTTGTGAGACTCTAAATAGGAATTAGGCTTGATCAAATATACTGCAGTGATTTGGAATCAAACCCTTCCTTTCCCCATTTTCTTTCCCCTCGTCCTGTTCCACAAATTTTTAAATGACTGTAAATCTGGGTTATCATTATCAAGATGTGTGATTGCTTTGCCCTAAGATTTTATGTTGCCATATAAATCCAGCATAATGTGCCAGATTAGCTGAGTTACTTAAAAGAGCAGACTGTTCCAATAGCACATTTATTAATATCATATATAATGAGGATGTAACTGTACTGTGAGTTTCTATTTAGTAAAAAAAACACCTAACCAGGAAAGTTTATGGGGTTAGCCTGGTGCTGTCCAAAGTGAGATATGCACCCAAATGGATTTTTATGCATCATGTGCTAAGAAGCTATAAACCACAAATTAACTGCACCCTAGCTCTTGGTTTGAAGAAAGCACACCCTTAATTTGTTTCAGGTGCAACTAAATAATAAACACGAATCTTTTGTTCTGACCACAATATAGATGCCCGTGTTTTATTTGTTGTTCTGATTCTCCTGCTGTCTGTTGATTATTTTATGGATCTGTCCTCTTGATTAGATGTGCTTAGTGTTTTATGAACAAGGCTATAGGTTCACTGCATAAAATGGATGTTTACCCACATGACAAAATAGATTTCTGAGAGATAAGGTTTTAAACCCTTCCAAATGCAAGCCTGGAAAGGATTTGGTTTTCCTTGTCCCTTCCCATTCTCTTCCATTTCCAAAAACCACCCAGGCTTCAGAACCAGGCATATTACTCAAGCCAAGATTATATTTAATGCCAGTGGAGTGTAAAGCTGAACCACCGAAATGGGGTAATAATAATTTAAAAAACAAAAAAAATTGTTTCTGTTTAGTAATGCTGTAACCCACCTCGAGCCATGAGGAGAGGCGGGCAAGAAATAAAACTATTATTATTATATTTCTTGCCCGCCTCTCCTCATGGCTTGAGGTGGGTTACAGCATTACTAAACAGAAACAAACACATAATCCTTTAAAAACGCTCCGTAAAATACACATGTTAAAAACATACCTCCATAAAATATGTATCAAAATATACAAAACAAAAATTAGGCATACAGTGGATTTTAAAATTCACCATTAAAACTAAATTCCAACAGCTGATCCAACTGTCAGAGCTCCACCAGCCAGTCATTCCACAGTTATGGAGCGGAATACCACATAGCAGTTCCTTTTTTGAGGAGCAACTATCCCCAAGCACCACCATCTGGAACTTGCCAGTGCTTCTGATACCCAGCCGTCCCAGGCATTCCAGAAGGATACTATGGCTGAAAGTCGCTGAGAAGTCTAGAAGGGACACACTCCCCCTGTTGGTGTTGAGATGGAGATCAACCACTAAAATGACCATAGCAGTCTCAACTCCGTATCCTGCTCTGAAGCCAGTTTGAAATGGGTCAATGAAGTGTGTGTCATCCAAAACTGCCTGAAGTTGGAGGGCAACTGGAAGGTAGTGTAGCAGCAAATTGGGAGTTATGGAACTCCAAGTGGCAAGTTACCTCTTACCAAACGGCGGCATGGACGTGCGGGCGCAGGGATGAGGAATTACGCAACAACTTCACTGCTCAACGTGAAATCAAAGAGATTTATTGAGTTAACACCAGCTGGTGGGGTTGCCCACAGAACGAGCTGCGATAAGGGCAAACGGCCCCGGTCATCCTTAACACAAAGCATATATACCCCTCATGGCGGCATCCACAAAAGCCCGCCCTCCTTCATGAACATTTCACAAACATCATTGGCTGGTGTTACAGAACATTTCATTAATCCAATTAAACATAACATTTTCATTTGCATCATATCTTAATCCCCTCCTATGTGTTAGAACAATGAGCATTTCTATGTTAGTCTTTCTCACAGTGCAACTATCAGTGGCTGGGACTCTTGTGTTCCCAGTTTGCAACATTTGGCTTCTACAGACTCCTTGCCAGCAACGGAGGGGGCAGAATGGGTAAGAACTGCTCATGCGCAGTTCTTACCCATTTGGCATTAAGGTAAACAAACCTCATGCTTTGCACTGCTAGACCAATCTGAGCCTACGTTATCTTACGCTAGGCATGGGATGTACTTTGGCAAATCACAACATTGATTTGAAGCACCAATCACAGTGTTACATTCACGGAGCTTGTGCCTGCCTGATTCTTGGCACAGAAACCCACTTTTCTAAGTTCTACACGTGTGCAGCATCACTCTCTGACTGTACGCCTTTAAAACCGCTTTAGTAGGATCTGGTAAAGCAGTAGGAAGGAGCCATCCAAACAGAAATGAAAGCTAGTGGCGCCAATATCAGTGGAGTGATTACTCTGTTCTTTGATTTGTCCTGAACTTTAAGGGGTGAATCTCATATCTCATCCAGCCGTTTGGATTTCAATCATTGATGTACCTAGTAGTTCTTGCCGTGATTTAATTCATTCAGCGACGCGCCCCGAAGAAGTGCCTGTTCAGGCACGAAAATGGCAAATGATTGCTGGCGCCTCCAAGGATTTCCAAGCCGTTCGGCAAGGTCCCGGCTCTCCTTCCATCGTTGAATTCTTTTCCTGCCAATTTTCCCTGCGGACCCAGTCGCTGGCCACCTACATTTACCCTCAAGCTTTGCTACAATTCTTTATTTACTTTTGGCTTATTTACGTCCTTTGATGACGCATCTCACCGCGCCGCCAGTCGCTTTCCAGTGACGTGGCTAGAGCGCCACGGAGCCAGCACCTCCAGTCGCGCCCTTGTGACGCGTCTCCAGCATTCCGGCCCGGACGTTTTCCACTGTTTACCTTTTGACCACATTCAGCCCTCCGTACATCCCTGGACTTCCCATTCTTGTCGTGAGTAACACGGAACAGCATATTATCCTGGACTTTTACCCTTATTGCCCTTCTCTTCATGGACTTTATGTGATTTCATTTGTTGTACTCACGTAACCAGGTGGTAATGTTTGATATATGGGCTTCCATTGCGTGTGTCCTTCTCTGTACCAATGTTGTTAGATTAATGTGTATAGATTGATATAATATAAATCCAATTTTGATTATTTATGACCACTCGTGAGCTTGCATTGCGTCATCCCCTTGTGTTTTCACTGTTGTGTTTTTGCTGCTTGTTAGCCTACCCCTCCCTTTAGCGTTTCTGAATCTCATACCTGAAATATCTTTAGGATCTTTAATAGCTTCTTAATTAAAATTAAAATGAGCAGTGAATGCACTGCCTCATGGAGATTGCCACATTTAAGCCTCACCTGCTACCTTGTTCCAAGTAATCCAGGTAATCCATGCTTCTCCTTCCCATTCACCCATTGTGGGCCAAATGTTCTTGTTGACCTCAACATAACTGTGAAGACTCTAGACCATAGGTTCCTACACTAAATCTCCCACATACTGTTGGAAATTAATAATGGTCAGGACTTCTAGGAGTTGCAGCTCAACAATATTTAGGTAAAGGTAAAAGCTTTCCCTGACATTAAATCCAGTCATGTCCTACTCTGGAGGTTGGTGCTCATCTCCATTTCTAAGCTGAAAAGCCAGAGTTGTCTGTAGACACCTCCAAGGTCATGTGGCCAGCATGACGGCATGGAGCAACATTACCTTCCCGCCAGAGTGGTACCTATTGATCTACTCAACAACAACAACAACAATTTTATTGATTAGCCAGAAGCCATATCAAATACACACAGAACACAGACACATTGCAATGATTCTAAAAACAATCTGAGGAGAATTCTAGACCATTACATCAATTAAACCCCTGTTTTGCCCAGCAGGAGGGATTCTAAGGGAGGTGGTAACAATTCACAGGTCCTCATCTCCAACACAATTTATTCCAATTGCATCTATGTAATCAGATCTTAGTTTCATGGCTTTACAGAGAAAACGAGCAGTAGCATCTGTTATCAGCTTGTTGGAGCCGGCCAGCAGAAGTGAGACTTTTGCTAGAGGGTCCCAATGATTTTTTCCCACAAGAAATATCTCTAGCAGTTGTTTTCTCTCTATTTGATAGATTTTGCAATAGAGCAGAAGATGAGTTAGATCTTCGATCTCAGGGGCACCACAAATACAGATACGCTCTTCATAGGGAATTTTCTTGAACCTCCCATATCTCACCATTGAATCTAATTGCTCAAACCTGGCTCTAGTGAAAATTTTCCTTAGGTGGTGTAACCTTCCTTGCTGTAAGTAAGTGGTTAATTGGAAGGATTTCTTAAAACCACTCAACCATCTCAGGGAAACGGTAGAACCCAAAGAGTCTATATCGGTTTGGGCCGCAATGTCATTAATCGTTGACGCACTTCTTTGAAGTGCTTACTTAACTCTTGACCAGATAGGTGGACTGGGAATATTACCTGAATGCCGCACCTTCTGATGTAATCAAACAAATGGTCAGCCCCGATTTATAAGAACTGCTAGATTGTTCCAGCAAACATAATTTTGGGAGGCGAGACGCCTCCATCTCCATGACCTTGAGCCAGTAGTTAAAGGCTCTGATCTTAGATTGTGTGCTAATAGAGAACATTCCCAACTCCGCCCTAACTGCCGCTGCCGGGGAGCTTCTATCGACCCCTAAAAACCACTTCAGATGTTGAGCTTGGGCCTTATCCAGGAGGGAGTATCGTTTGCACCCCAGATTTCAGAACCATAAAGAAGCAGCGGGGAGATTTTGTGATTGTAAACTTTCAGAAGGGGAACGAGGGAGCCCGGTTGCCGTTGATTCAGCAGCTTTAAGAGTAAGCTCGTTCTGCCCTTGGCTTTAGTTGAACACCTGTGGAAATGATTGTGCCATAGACCATTTTCTGCAAAGTCTAATCCTAGGTAAGTGAAGGATCTAACTTGTTCTAATTGTTCGCCTTCTATTTTCCATTTCATTTTGGGGGGGGCGTTTACCAAAGATCATCGTTTTTTGATTTGGTTTTGTTTATCTTTAGTGCGTTTCTAAGGCAGTAGTCACTAAGTTTTCTTAATAACCTCCTCATCCCTATTTGGGTGTAGGAGAGTAGGATCATATCATCTGCATACAGAAGTGAGTTGATTTGCAAGTTAGCTACTTTAGGCATATGGACATCCGCCCCTCTAAGCGAATTTGGAAGGTCATTTACATACAGATTAAATAGCAGGGGGGCAAGAATACATCCTTGTCTGACCCCTTTGCCGGTGTTAATAGGGCCAGTTCGGTCACCAGCAATACCAAATCTCACCGTCACCTGAGAATTATGATATAGGGCTTTGATCAGCAAAATCAATCTAGGGTCTGCATTCATACATTGGAGTTTGTCCCAAAGGATTTCCCTATCAACTGAATCGAAGGCCGCTGACAGATCTATAAAAGCGGCGTATAGTCTATTACCCTTGGCTAGGTATTTGGAAATCAAGTGATTTAGGACAAAACAATTATCCATTGTCGATCTATTGTGTCTAAAGCCAGACTGCTCTTCCACCAAGGTTCCATTTTCAGTTACCCACTTACTTTGCATACATTTTGGCCACAATATTCAATAAACTGATAGGTCTGTAGTTGGCGGGATTTTTCTTGTCTCTTTTTTTTGTGAATGGGGATAATGATCGCCATATTCCAACCCTTTGGTATATATCCTGTATCATTTATATATGAAAATAAACCAGCTAAAACAGGGGCCCACCAGGCCTTGTAGGCTATAAACAATTCCGAAGGCAGATAGTCATCTCCGGGGCCTTGTTACGTTTCAGAGAAGTAATAATATTTAGAATTTCTTGTTCCGTGACCGGGGCCAGAGAGGTAAATTAGTCAACCCATCCAATTCCTGGGTGGATTGCCTAGAAGGTAAGTTATGGGAGGAGAACAGCTGCCCATAATACTCTTCCCACACATCTGCTGGGATTGGGTTATCAAAATCAGCCTTCCTTTCTTTTAGGATGCCCGCAACCTTATGCCAAAAAGCACTGAATTTTTACCAGCCGCTGCAAGCTCCAATCCTTTCCATAATTGTTCATTGTAATTGTTCTTTTTCAGTCTAATTAGTTTTTATAATTTGTTAGCAGCAGCATGTTGGCGTGGAAGTGTGGGGCTGTATTCTTTTCATTAGTCTTATAGCAGCCTTGAGCTGTTTTTTAATTATGACCCTACCAAACCACAGAACAGAAGAACCCTTATTATCCCTGATAATTTTGGTAGACATAAGTTCTTTAAGTTTGCCACAGATGTTGGCGAATGCTCTGTCTATTGCAGGCCAGTCCTGGGAAGGAGTTTTAATGGTTATGGCCCATTTTGTAAAATCGTCAGAGTCGATAGATTTTTGGATATTGTCTAGGTTGACACAGGGCCATGCCAGACGTTTGTTTTTACAGAGCGTTGCCTGCGATAGCGGGCCTAAATCATTTGGAGGAATACAAGAAGGCAAGATTGCTAACTGAGTACTGTCCAGTTGGTGGTCAGAGTCCTCCATAGTGTGCACTTTATGATGAGAAAAAAGATTTACTTTATCGGAGGATACGCAGATGAAATCCAAGGAGCTGCTGTGAAGATTAGCGTGAAAAGTGAAGGGATAAGGAGATAAGACATTCAAACCACCCAATAGTCTCAGGTTGTTTTACAGATTAAGGAAACTAATGAAGCACCGGCCTTGTTTGACTTCTGGTCCCTAGAAAACCAGTGGGGGTGGGAAGTCGCAAACCAGTCTGGAAGACCTTCCTTTTGAATAAAGGAATGTAAGGAGGGACCAAGCTTAGCGTTAAAATCGCCCAAGAGGATAACAGTAGCATCCCTATATAGTAAGGAAAGGTCTTCTAACAGGATTTACAATTGTAGCCATTGTACCGGATTGTAATAGGGGGAGTTTAGGGGGGGTATATACGCATTGATGATAATTAACTCAAGCCCCTCCAGTAGAGTTCTGACCACTAGGTAGTGGTGAATATTATCATCCCTATACAAGTTTTCTCCGGCTTTGAGAATATCCTCCTTAAGCAGAAGACAGAGGCCCCCTGATTGATCTACTCACATTTACATGTTTTCAAACTGTTAGGTTGACAGAAGCTGGGGTTAACAGTGGAAGCTCACACCACTCCCCAGATTCGAACCTGTGACGTTTTGGTGAGCAAGTTCAGCACTCTGTGGTTTAACCCACTGCACTACCGGGGGCTCAAATATTTATAGATGTATATTTGGAAATCCTTGACCTAGAGGCTGAGACCGCGAGAACATAAGGACAGCTCTCTTTCACAGCCTTTTGTCCCAAGAATGTTTCAGGATGCTAACTCTTAGCCAATTGTGAAAGCACCTTCCACCACATACCTACTTCCATTAAGAACTAGTGATTTTCTAATCTCAAACTACCAGTAAGGGAAAGTAGTACTGTACCTGAGAAAGGATCTGCAAGTGGGCAAAAAAGTGATGACACTTTTTTTCTTTGCACTATTTCCATCATCTACATTTGTTTGGAAGATTAAGTCATATTGCATACTTTATGTCCTAAAATCAAATTCCTTATACACTGCTACTTCAAAGGTTCCTCCCAAAACTTCTGTTTATTTGTCAGAAAGCAAAGTTGTCATTAACATCCATTTTACCTTGTTGACCTTGGAGAAGAAATTGTAGTTTGAATCCAATCTTGGGTGTCCTTAGAGTACATACCTAGAAACGGATGGGGTGTATGGTTACCATAACTATCATAAATCTCATTATAGGTCCTGTTTATCTAGGACTAATCATGATTTTCATTTAGTACTTTTATTTTGTTGCCTTCTACCTATTGACCGAAGCAAGAGAAAGCTTCAACAATGGTTAGGTTTTTGGAACTCTTTGAGGTATACAGGAAAGTATTCAGAAGTGAGTTTTAGAGTAGGAGATGTTATTAACTTCTTCGTGAGTGAGGTAGTTTGCTGGCCACAAAATCAATGTGCTCCTGGAAGATTCTAATGTATTCAGTTTGTGATTTTTCCAACCTTGTTTTGTCATGTAAGCACTTCATGGTATCTGAACAGTTCAGTTCAGAGTTAAAAGGTGTTATCAATGGCAACAATGAATTCTACAGCCAATCATGAAAAGGTCATGACACCTGGATCCTTAAGAAATCCACTGTTCTGTTCAGGACTGTGTGCTGCACATCTCATTTTGATACCATCATGAACAAGCACAGCAATAAACAAACTGTAGGGTGATTTATGTGACATTCACAAATGGCTTCATCACTTCTAAGAAGAATTGAAAGGTAGATGACAAAGCGCAATCTTCAGGATGAGAGCTGTCAGCAAGGAGTAAAATTTAGTGACTGCCAGTAACAACAATTGTAAAAACTACCCTGCCAGCAAAAATTCCCCAACTAGAAAATTTCTTCTTCCTTCCACCCTGTTGCTACTACAAGTTGCATTCAAAGAAAAATAAAATGTCACACCTACATATTCTGAATGTGTACATGGTTTTGATTTGTACGATTATATGTGTAGCAGGAGCTGAATTTCAAAGCCACCCAGCTTACCTTAAGAAGAAACACATCCTATTATAATATCATTCCAAGGGTGATGGACATTATAAATAAGATGTTGATGTATTTATGTGGAAGCAAGTGATGATTAATCTCTAATGTTATATAGCACTGAGATGATTTGGAGTTTGAATCTCCAAATCTCTTCTGCCTACATTATAATGCCACATGAAGGACTCTGTTGCAAATTCATCAGAACACATGGAAGGGAGTAAATCTCTTCACTTCCATATATTTGTCTGAACATCAAATTGGACTCCGCGAGCATACAATTTGTATTCATGTAGACTCTCTCCCTAAGTCAAGAGCTTTGGATCCTTGTAGGTGCAGACTCTAGATATATAAAGCTGCACATATAAAGTTTTATTGTCAATTTATAAAAAGGGTACAGCTGGCCCTTCAGATTTACAAGTTTAACTTCTGCAGATTTGATTATTAGTGGATTTGATCAACATATTCTCTCTAAGAATCTCTAGGTCTTCCAGCATGACTCTATCATCAACTTCTGATAACTTCTGAGGATGGAGGGCAGGCCTGGATCCGTCCCCGATAATTTCCAACATTGCCTTGAGGCCGTTACTGGATGGCTGCGAGCCAGTAGGTTGAGGGTGAATCCAGCGAAGATGGAGATCTTGTGGCTAGGTCGTCCGGGTGGTGGGGATGTCCAGCTCCCAACCCTGGACGGTGTCTCTATGGTCAGCAAATCTGCTTTATTCCACCTCAGACAGGCGAGGTGGCTGGCCCCCTACCTATCCCGGAATGACCTGGTCCCGGTGATCCAAGCTACGGTCATCTTGAGACTGGATTACTGTAACGCACTCTACGTTGGCCTTCCTCTGTCGGTGACCCGGAAGCTCAGGCTGGTGCAGAACACTGCCGCCCGGCTCCTGTCTGGCATTCCAGCAGGTTGCCACATAACACCTACCTTGCAGGACCTGCACTGGCTTCCTATTGAGTACCGGATCACCTTCAAAGTGTTGGTGCTCACCTTTAAGGCCTTGCACGACCTGGGGCCAGCGTATCTGAGGGACCATCTTTCCCTATATTGCCCTACGAGATCACTCAGGTCTGAAAACACTTACCTGTTAGCCATTCCATCGGCGAAGTCAGCCAAATTAACAGCAACACGTAGGAGGGCGTTCTCCGTGATTGCGCCCACGCTGTGGAACGCCCTCCCAGCCAAAATGCGCGCCATCCAAGATCTCCTGCCTTTCAGGTAGGCGTGCAAGACCTACCTTTTCCAGCAGGCCTTCGGCTTATAGGTCCGCAAATGCACAGCCCGCCGACTTTGTATCACGTTGCAATGTTTTACACTGTTGTGCCTGCCCGGCACGTTAGGTTTTAACCTATCTGTTTTAACTTGTGCTCATTAATTTGTGCTAATTTAATGTGTTTTAACCTGTTTTAATATGTTGTTTTATTTGCTTGTGTGAGCCGCCCCGAGCCTTCCGGGAGTGGCGGCGCAGAAATCCAATAAATAATAATAATAATATACTGGAAAAATTAGAGATTCTTAGAAAGAATACTTCTGTAGCCATGTGTAGGTCTAGAGATTCCTAGAGAGATATCCTCTCAGGTTAAAAAACGTATTTTAATTTGTGCCCCTCTCCCGTTTTCTATACACTTACCCCCTCCAAATATGGTGGGCAGACTAGATTAACCAACTTGAATGTGTCCAGATGAGGATGATTAAGATGGTAAAGAGTCTAAAAACTGTATGTTTAACCTAGATAAGGGAAGATTGGGAAGTGATAGGACACTGAGGACCTCATCACATTACCTAAATTTACCCGTCCTACAACACTCCTTTGATACAGCTGGCATGGAGCCTGACGGATCACATCCCATGATGTAAACCTACTTCTGGCGAGGCTCTGTGCCAGCTGTGTCGAGGGACAAACCTAAACACAGGAGACTGAGAACTTATAGGGAATATCTAACTGAAGGAAAAGGACAATGGAAACTAAAAGGGAGAAAAGAGTTAGAGATAAATGACTGGTTTCATTATCATCAATTGCAGGATATATTTAGGAAAGACAATAAAATTGGGTTTGCCAAAAAGAAATCAGAGTTGGAAAATATTTTGGTGAAAGAAAACAAAGGATTGATTTCCAGGTTATACAAATATATTCTAGAGCAGACACCCTCAAACTGAGCCCCTCAAGCTGTTTGGGCCTCCAACTCCCAGAAGCCCTAATGAGCTTGTTCAATTGTCAGGAATTCTGGTTGAAGGCCAAAATAGTTGGAGGGCTGGAGTTTGAGGATGCCTGTTCTAGAGTATCACCCAGAAGACAATAAAATAAAAACAGTAATGATTTCCTGGACCAGACAATTAGGGAAAGGATTTAAATTTTCAATAGTGGGTTTTATCAGATAAAACATGTATAAAATATTCTATAGTAGTTATATAATTCTTGAATTAATGGCTAAAATTGATAAATCCCAAAGCAGGTGGAATGTTGGAGATGCAAAACGCAAAAAGGTACTTTCTTCCGTGTTTTGTGGACCTGTATGGTGGTAAAAAGGTTTTGGGAAAAGGTGGCTAAAGAAACCAACAAAATGATTATTAAGAAAATTAAGAAAACCCCAGAAATATGCTTAATGAGTTTGTTTCAGGAGAGAATTAACAAAGACGATGTGGAAATTTGTCAATATTGTTATGTGGTGGCAAGAATCATTATAGCAAAATCTTGGAAGGGGGAAAAGAATTACTTATTGAGGATTGGAGAAGAAAAGAAGCATAATGGCCATGATGTCCAATGGCATAAGGAGAGAAAACAAAGAAGAATTTACTAGAAAATGGAGACTGTCCTCTAGGTATTTAAAAAATAAGACAAAAATAGATTTTGAAATAGCTGAACGGGGGATTTATTAGTGTAAGGGCATATTTTTGTTAAATACTACATATTGTGTGGTGTTATAAGTAATGGGTGATACTTCACAGGTGGGAATGGGGAGATGGTGGGACAGTGGAAATAATACTTGTATTTTGGTTGTTGAATCTCAAAGATTGTATGCTGTTGTCCCCCCCTTTGATATATCACAATAAATGCATACAAAAAGGGCTAGGAATCATGGGGGCAACACAGGACCAAACCAGAAAGCTATGCTGTGCTTTTCATTGTGTGTTGGGCAAGTGGGTAGTATGGGCAATGTGGGGTACTGGTGACAGATTCATCCCACTGCTCATGATTTGCCCCTGTGCCCTACGGTCCTCCACTGTCCCTCTCATCAAGGTCCTCAATGTGATGAGGTCCTAAGAGTTCTCTGTTTTGAAATGTGGTATATTTTCTTTCTTTGTAAAATTTTAAGCAGAGACTGAATGCGCATCTGTCAGGGATTCTTCATCAGTGGATTTCCTGCATTTGTAGAGGTTACTTAGTTGTCATCTAGGATCACTTCCAACCTCATATGTCCATAATTCTATCCAACCTTACTATTATTGCATACAGTCTGAAATTTCCCTTTTTGCCAGTTTGCTTATTTTGCATTATACATCTTCATATAGATGGAGATTTTGTTTACCAGATGCAAAATTATCTTAATTTTGCACAGGAGTCTTTTCAAATCATTTAGTAAATGGAAGAAATATATTGTTAAATACTGCCAACTGTTTCTCTTCACCATGATTCATGCTATGTTCAGAAAATCTATGTCAAATAATCCAGTAACATCAATTTAAGAAGACATGTGTAAATCCTGCCCATTCTAAATCAGCAATCATTTTGTGTTCTTAGCTTATGCTTATACCTTGTAGATAATCATTCATCCTGCATTCTGTTTTACTTCTTGCATTACTTGTCCCTGACTGCCTAACAGCAGAAGCATCCCGTGTATTTGTTCTTTCATGTGTTTGATCTGATCAGAGGGTGTTCAGATTTGAATCAGGGTTGGGGATAGATTGTACAGGACTTCTCTGAATGGCATACCAGACCCGTTTGACATGCTCCCTCTCCATGGACACAGAAGGACACACAAGGAAAACAGAAGTTTGTATACAAATGCTAAGTGTAGGAAGAGGAAAAACCAGAACACTGTATGACCCCCCCCCTTATTTGTATATTTGATATCCATGGTTATACCTACCATGCTCCAAAAACAGTTTCTTCCAGGGAATATTTCCTTTTTGGGTTGTTGTAGGTTTTTTGGGCTATATGGCCATGTTCTAGAAGCATTCTCTCCTGACATTTTGCCTGCATCTATGGCAGGCATCCTCAGAGGTGGTGACCTCACAACTGCTGAAGATGCCTGCCATAGATGCAGGTGAAACATCAGGAGATAATGCTTTTAGAACTGGCCATATAGCCCGAAAACCTACAACAACCCAGTGATTCCGACCATGAAAGCCTTCAGCAATATTTCCTTTTTGTTCTCCAGTGAGATTCTATGATATGCTTTGGGCCCTTGTATAGTCAAACTATAGGGCTGACAATTACCCATGGTTGCAAGGGGGGGGGGGGGTGTCCTACTGTATCAAAATAAAAAAAATAAAGTAACACCTCATAGATTTTAAAAAGGAACAGAAGATAATTACCAGGCATAAATAATGCATAGGATCTGAGATGATATGAGAAAGTGAATGAGTGTGTGTGTGTGTTTGTGATTGTATGGGGTGACTTGGGATCTTGCGTGCTGCTGACTTGTGTCCTCAGTGGTAGAGATTGATGGCTCTGTAAGTGTGCTCTCTGCCATATTTGGATGTTTTAAACCTTGGGTTCTTATGGGTTGATCAAGGGAAGAAAGGGTGGGTGCTCATATGTGCTTGGGTTAACATATGTGTCAATGAAGGTGACTGGAGGAGTGCATGTGTATGTGATACAAGTAAAAGAGTGATTGACATAAAATCTCCAGATCTCCAGGGGGCTGCTCACATCTCTATCAGACTCTCACCTATGAAACCTGACATTACCAAATTGTGCCCCCCCCCCCCCAATATCTTTAGACTCCTCACACCTTGTAAAATAAATGTGGGGAATTTTGCTACATTTTCACTCCCTTCCAAGCTATTCCGAACCCAAACCAAAACTTCCTCTAAATCACTTATGGTCTTGAGAAATTTCCAGGCCCAAGGCTAGTACCTTTCTTGAAAATATAGCAAAAACAAAGTGAAACAAAATAAATGAGTGCCAAACTTGGATAATTGTGCATATATATGGAGGTGAGGGGTGTGTGTCTGAAGTATGCAAATCACTCTTTGCACATCCCTAGAATAAATAGAACAGAGAAAAATGGATGATGAAAGAGAAAGGTCTCCGTGAGAAAGGGAGAGAGAGAGGGAAAAGAGAAAAGCACCTCAACTTTTTATATCTGTTAATTACTTTGATTCCTCTTATCGTATGTAGGGTTGCCAAATTTCCATTTTGGTCCCATATCACAGAGCCTAGTTCTTCTTTTGCAGACCTCTGGATGAGGGGGAAACTCTCAGGGTGAGACATCAAAAATGTTTGTGGCTTTTTCTTTTGTTAGACTTATTAAAGGTTTCCATGGTCTCAGATTTTGGCCATGAAATCTCTGGGCATGGAAAGAAACCAAGTGCACAACTCTGTATGGAGTTATGTGGCTACAGATTATATTCTTTAGAAAAGATGGCCACTGGTGGCCCAATATCAAAGAAATGAATTTCAATATGAAAACAAACCCTACAGATTTCAATAGATTTTCATGCTTAGTTAGGTTTTTAGACATAGCTCCCAGCCTTTAGCCTTGAGTCTTCATCTAATAAATATTTATTGTCAAGATTATGTATTTTATAAATTTAATTCATTCCCCTGCCAACTCTTTAATTCTCCATAAAATCATATTTTTCTTATATTTATAATATTTCTAAGCAGAAACCAAATAGTAACTCATTAAACTACCTGATATCTGTAATTTATAATAATTAAGAAAAACAGATGCCAAGTTATGATTGGTGAGTTGGGTCCTGCAAGTCTTTAATCTTTTTAATAATGTTGGGTTGAGCAATGTTGATTGAACATGCACAGCCAATCTTATTTCTGGGATGAGACGAAATATGATTGGCTTTGTTTTGTTATAGTTTGCAATTCTTCCAAAACACCCACAATAAGAATATCTAATTGAACAAGGTGCCCTCCAGGTACATTGTAGGTAGTTGTACTTCATGGTGTGTGTGTATGTGTGTCACACACTTTAACTTTGTGCCTCCACAAATTTCCATTATCCCAGCAGAGGATACTATGTGGTGCTAGAGGGAGAAGGATGGTCTATTTTCTGGGGGCGGAGGGTGGGTTGAAGTAGGAAAACCATTTCCCCCTGTTTTCCTGTTACTCCCACCACCCATGTCTCTGTTGTGGAAACAACCATAGTTTATTATGTGTGTGTGTGTGTGTGGGGGGAGGATTAACCAGTGAAAACGGGGGAAATTATTTTCCTCCTTCAACTCTACCTGTATAATAAAACAGTACCAAGACCAGAACTTTTGTAGGAGCATATTTGGAACTCTCAGAATTGGATCTCTGAAATATTTTCTTGCAGTATTACAGTTTGCACATTTTTTTAAAAAAACGCTGCAAAAGTGTACAAAATTTTTATGAGAATGACAGAAGAAGAAAAAAATCCACATTTGCCACTACACAGCAAAGAAGATGGAAATTAATCTAGTTATTTACTACATGAGGCTCTTACAGGGCTTCAGTTATTCCCTCTGTTGTGACTTAGGAAAAGCAATATGAGGTGGGGTATGATTCCTGCAATTCCCTAAGCGAACTGAAGGCAAAATAAGGAAAAAGAATGGTAGAAAAAAAGGGTGGGGGGACAGGACTGAAAAATAGGAAAGACTGACTAAAGTAGCTGTCTGACTCGAATGTAAATTACAATGAAAAAGGTCAGTGAACTAAGAAACATTTCCAATCCATTTCACATTTCTGTGGGAAGGATTTCTTCCAGAACAGTCAGGAGAAAGGGGGGATGTATGGTTAGGTTTGCTTTGCTCCATTACTTTGAAAAATTAAATTGTGGATCGAAGTGGAACCCATCATCTACATGATGTGTTAAAGGAGTTATGTGCACAAACCATAGTCCGATGTTAATGACTAATGTAACAAATGCTTTTGCTGGTGTGGCCAGTTGAAATGGGTGCCTCCAGAACAGCTATTCTCACAAGGGGCTCTGTTTACAACATGGCATTTGCTTATATCTGGCATTTTCACACCTTTCCAGAAGAAATGGCTGAGCAATTTCATGAACTCTGTAAAACAAAGAGAATAGATTGCACAGTCACCTTGCCCTGGTTTCCTCAAACCTCTCTGTGATTAATCTCCCAACCTTGAAATAGAGATAACTAAAAAGAGCTTAGAGGGATGGTTCTGAACAGGAGCACATCTGAACTCGTAGATAACAAGTGAGAACAAAACTTCTTTTACCTAATTGTTTTAGATAGAAATGGGAAAGGTGTAGCCAGCTGGCTTTATCCTTGTCCCATGATTAAACCATCTTCTCATCCTGGCTTGTTCACATTACAGAGTGTAAAGGAAATCTTTTAACTACAGCACTTTCTAGGTGATTTTAAACTTGCGGCACCAAAAAGAGTAATGATTGTAATGGTGCAAACCTTTATAGATGGTAGTTCATCTTAGTTGAAGTGGGACTATATTGGCTCTCAATAGGATCTTGGTCTTTAGTAAGAAGAGGTGGGGAAGATTGGCCCAGGTTATGGGGACCCAATGAATACCAATATCAGTTTGGAGGGATGATGTTAAACAGAGATGTGAAAATCTCTCAGATTTTTATTTAGTTGTTTTTCTTCAAATCACATCTGTCTTCTTTTTTCATGTGAGATTGCATGTCCATTACTCTCCATGTCCTGCAAGGAAATCCATTCATATGTTGGTGAACAGATTTTCTAATGCATTTCTAAATGTAGACATCTGTATGCCTTTTGGGATGAAGATTGGATTATTCCAAAGAGATGCATTTTGTGTACTGAACATTAGCATATTTTGAAAACGGGGTTCTTGTATGTTCTTACCAATGATGGGCAACCAGAAGATAACATGCACACCCTCATAACCAGTCTTGGAGAGGAGAAAAAACTCTGATAACAAGGGAATTTTGTTGCATCATTGAGACTAACTGAGAGAAGGAAATTTACACCATAAGCTTTCACAGACTCAAGTCTACTTCCTCAGATTCAAAATACACTCTGTTTGTGATAGCTTATTCTATAAACTTATTTCTAACAGTGAATCACAAAGGTTCTTCCAGTCCAATGAATTAGACTAACTTTCTCTCCCAACTTTCCGGAAGAAAGTAAAGGCATGGCTTTGGGACCAGGCGTTTGGTCAATAGAAGCAGCAGCACCTTAAAGGGATGAACTGGATTGACGTTAAGACTGACGAGGCTGGTTTATGTTTATAATTGATGATTGTAACTGATTTTAATTATGATGTTTTATTGTGTTGTGCATATGTTGTGATTTTATTGTAACTGTTGAAATAGCCTCTAAATGGGGCTCAATGTAAGCTGCCCTGAATCCCCCTTCGGGGGTTGAGAAGGATGGGATAAAAATGTGATAAATAAATAAATAAATAATACAACTATGTCTTTGAGAAGGATAAATTGAATGCATTATTTTAAAGGAAGGTTTAATGCTAATTTCCTTTTTTTATAACCCACCCTCTGAAAAGAAAGCAATAGCTACAAGCTATCCTTTAAACCTGGTATTAAGCCGGATCCCATTTTGCAGACCTCCAAGGCCTCCAAGCATTGGCAAAGGCCTTCAGTTAATGCCACCCCTTACAAATCTTGCCCCCCCCTTTTTGGTCAAAATCAGGACCAAATGCCCAAACTACTACAAATATGGCTGTTTGGATCCTTGTGCCCTCAGGCATTCCATACCCTTTAAACTGGAAAATATATGGCCAAGCAACATCAGTGTTGTCAAAGTATCAAAAGTTATTAATCAGGAAGAACTCAGAAGCTAGAAGGGTTTTCAAAAGTTTGCTTTTGCCCAAGCCTATTGTGGAAAGAGCAAGATTTCCGGGAGAGCTGGGAGTTAGCACAGCAGTTAAATCAGCAGCTGTAGCTGCAAGCTGTAAGCTATAAGATCTGAACGTGGCAAGTTCGAATCCCGGGTTGACCTGGGTAAGTCAGCTGTAAGCTCTGTCCCTGTTGACCTAAGCAGTCAAAAGCAGCTTGCCACAAGTAGAAAAATTAGGTACTGCATAAGCAGGGGAGGTATCTTAAAGACTTTTTAACTGCAATAAATATTGAAGACGAATACCGGAAGTGGATTCGGCTGGCTGGCAGGCTCTTTGTCATAAAGGAGAAGGAGGTAGCAGGAGGATGGAACATCAGCGCCCCCCTGTGACGAAATGGAGCAGCAGCACCCAGTGACTAATATAGCAACATCACCCGGTTGGAAGCAAAGAAAGAACAATGCTAAGTCCAGAAGATCTTCCTATTATGTTGTGTATGTCTTGTATGTCAAAAACGGCAGGGATTGTCTGCTGTATGTGTTATGTGATCCGCACTGAGTCCCCTTCGGGGTGAGAAGTGCAGCATATAAATAAAGGATATTATTATTATTCGGGGAGATAGTGGTGGGGTATAAATAAAGTTTATTATTATAATACCTTTAACACAGAGGTAGGCAAGGGCACAGGGACCATATGGGAGTTACACTTTACTGGCCATGGTGATCCATGCTTTAGTTACATCTTAGATGGGTTACTGTAATGCACTCTACGTGGGGCTGCCTTTTAAAATGGCTCAGAAACATCTGCTTGTGCAAAGGTCTGCAGCCAGGCTTCTAACTGGAGCAAGTTATAGGGAGCATAGGACTCCCATGTCAAAACAACTCCACTGGCTGCCGACCTGTTTCTGGTCGCAATTCAAAGCACAGATTGTTACCTGCAAAGCCCTAACTATTCAGGTCCAGCCTATTTACGTGACTGCATCCCTTATGAGGCTATTTGGGCCTTAAGATCGGCCGGGGAGGCTCTCCTCATGGTTCCGTCTCTGTCACAGGCACGGTTGGTGGGAACGAGGGAGAGGGCCTTCTCAGTAGTGGTTGCTTGCCTCTAGAACACCCTCTCCATGGAAATTAAGAAGACTCCCATCTTATTGAGGTTCAGGAAATATTTGGAAACCTGGCTGTGGAAGCAAGCATTTGAAAATGGCTTGAAGTTGTATTATCTATAGGATATAGGACCAAATGGAAATCTTACATTGGATCTGACTAAGTAGTTGGGGTATTTTAATGTCTTAATGATGTAAGTATTGTTTTTATATTTTTATTTAATTCACAGTTCATGTTTTATGCTCTTTTAACATAATGGTTTTTCTTGTTTGTTTGTTTTTAATTTAAATTGTTTGATCTTTTTAATATATTGTTTCAATTAGCTGATTGTTTATTTTATATGTTGTGAGCCACTCCAAGTCCCCTCAGGGAGAAGGACATGATAGAAATAAAGTTGTTGTGTTATTATTACTATTATTGTCAAAGAATATCTTCCTCTCTTTCCAGTTTTCCTCTGTGCCATTTTCTTTATGTGCAATATTTGATATTTGAGACTCCTTCCCTCTCCTTTTATTTTCAGAAGACACAGGACAATTTGGTATCCAGGAGGAATTAGCTATGCATTAAGCATTTTGTCAAGGTGACCAATTTAATGTGTAACTTCTTCAGAACCAATGCACACCCTGGTAATTCAACCAAACAGGGTCTGGAAAATTGTCATAAAGTGGTGTAGAATTAGGTTGCAAGGCCTTTGTCACAAAGTGGTATAGAAGTGAAACAATTCAAGATTAAAAGCATACATAGATTGAATAATATAAAATACATTAAACATAACATTTAAAAATGATTTAAATCCTGCAGTTTCGAGTCATATACATGCATATTTTGCAACAAAATTGGTCCCTGAAACCTTTTCTAAAAAACGTTTTTGCTTGGCAGAGGAAATATTTAATACATGTGATGATTTACATAACTTTAAAGTAGATGATGAAGACATTGAAATAGTTTCTCCATACCCTGTCTCAGTAATTAATCAGAATAGAGACAGTACTCAAGAAATCAGAAGCCTTAGAAGCACAGCTATGAAGAAATCAGATAAGATCCTGAATTGTGAAGATATATAATTGAACCTTGAAATATGGATGATCAATGACATTATATTTCCGGTTTCTATGCATGGTTGTGAAATTAAGACAATTAATAAAACTGATACAAAGAAAAACAGCTCATCTGGAATATAGTGCTGGGGAAGAATTCTAGATATTATGGACTGCTAAAACGAGAAATACATGGGTTCAAGAGCAAATCAAGCCTGAACTCTCTCTGTGAGCCAAGGTGACTGAGATTGTCATACCGTGGCCATATAATGAGAAGACGTAACTCACTAGAAAATGTAATGATGCTCAGGAAAGTAGGTGGCAGTAGGAAAAGAAGACTGCATTATAGATGGATAGATTCAATCAAGGAAACCATGCATCAGAGTGTGCAAGACCTGAACAAGATTGTTGATGACAAGGTTTCTTTGATGTCTCTTATTCATAGGGTTGCTATAAGTTGAAGTTGATTTTGATATTGAAAACCCACAACCCCACCCCTAATAAAAAGAATATATAAATTGAACACATGATTTATAGTTTTTCCAGGGACCTAATGGAGTAGAAATGTCCTCTGTCCCCATGGTCTCCCCAGGACCAGCAGCAATCCCGCTGACATGCCCCCCCCCCTTTGAGCCGATACACACAGAGACATGTGCCTCCAACTCATCCACTTGGTTTGGGCCAGTCTGCTCCAGCTGATCTCCACAGTTTCGGCAGAGCCAACTGATCCTCTCCCTTCCCAGCCAGGAAGCCAGCCAGAAGGCCACACAGTAACCCAAGCACCTCCATTTCCTGAGCCCATGCCACTTTGTATCCCTCCTTCCCTTGCTACTATATATCCCTTCCAATTGCTCCATTATTATTATTTTATCTCTTTCTCCTCTGTGAATGTGCACATTAATGGATGAGCTAAAAAAAAGAAATACTACAGATGATTTCCTCAGCTGCTGCTAAGCCATGGAGAGACCCCCCACTCTTCATCCTTTCCTATTTCTTCATAAGTGGTTCACACCAAGCACTATACAAATGTATGTGAACCCATCAACCTTTTATCTTGAGTCATTCCAGACACCCTATCCTCACCCTGGGTGGAAGCCAGAGATGCGACATAATGCATAAACAAAGGACCTTCCTGCATTTCAGCAGGAGCCCATCCTGTCATGGCCCAGCACTTTTCCACTGGGAATCTCAGTCATCCACGAGACAAAAGCCCGAACAGAAACTGTGACTGCTATCTCATCAGCAAATATACATCTTTGGAATTTTTCCATTGTTCTCTGGCACAAGGAAATGTCTGGGACAAACAACCCCATTATGTTCTTTGACATATCTGCCTAGTCCTGTCAGGTGGACTTTTGAACATTTCTCATTGGAAGCCTTGGGACTCCCAGCCCAGGTGGGAGAAGATCCCCAGCTACATCACTGGCACCTCAGCCAATCAAGGCAAGCAGCCCTGAACTGCCTCCCAGCCAATCAGAGATCAAGGAGAATGCCAGCTGGCTTTGCTGGGCTGGCCAATTAGGCAAGAGGGGGAGAATTTTTGAAATAGGATGATGTTAGTGAATGGAAACTTATGTGTATAAAGATGTCAGCTTGTGAATACATTTTTCCACTTTTACTCTTCAAGCATCTATGCTGTACAAGTGTTGTTTACCTTCATCCTGGTGAAATCTTCAGTTCCTGATTCGCCACGCACAGTTAGTGAGCTTGCCAGGCATCCCTCGGGACTTAGAAAACTAAAAAATTCACCATCAATTTAACAGCAATTAACACCAACAATATATGTGTATCTTTATGGACATTTATCCATTTGGTGTAAGGAAAATCAATGTGTAGAATATGTGCATTTCTGTGTAATGATTGGATATTTACAGTACTTAAAACTTTTAAAGAAAGTAAATGCATGAATTCTCTTTCCTGCAAAACTATATCCTTATAAATAATCCTGTCCATCAGGGCTAATATTTGCTCTTCAGCAGCTGAATATCACCCACAATCTAGTAGTACGTCACTTAATATTGATAGCTAGTGCACCAAAAGCTGAAAACAATCCCCTTGTCACCTGGAACCAATTGGATTCTGAATATTGGGTTGGTTGTTTTTGTTCTGAATTTCAGCCAAGCAGTTGAATGATGTTTATCAAGGCAACAAGATCAAATACAGAATGGAAAAATGCTTCTTACAGAGGTATCAAGGGATTTTGGTCCTGATGGCAAATATCATTCAGGAGACAGACCAATTCTTTGCTATTTACAACTTAGAAGCTGTAGACAAATACAAAATAATTTGGGATTCATTACATGCCATTTGCAGAAGGGCAATTTACATGTAGTACTTGTCCAGACTTATCTACCCCCTAATGCATATGGAAACCTACAGCAAAGGCTCTAATCGAGAGAAAATGTTATGCATTCAGGCTTTCATAGGTCATACCTTTCCATTGTTTATATCTAAATAGTACATACCTCATACATAGAAACATTACTTTCAGGGATGGTTTTTAGTTAAAACTCCATTTCCAAGCAAACAGCTCTCAGTCTGGTAATATTTAAATGACATTGATTGGCATTCAGTATTGTAGTTATGGATTCGTAATGATTCACAACACAGGAAGATGACACTCCCTCCCTTTTTGGTCAGCAAGTGTGACTGTAACAATCAGAAGCAGGATCTCTATCACAGCTTCCCTCACTGACATGAGGGATGGAAATACCATCTTTGCAACCCAATTTACCAAATCTGGCTACCAACTAGTCTATGTGGGGTGTTGGGCCAAGAAATGTTACTTGTGTCTACAGATGTGACTAAGTTGCATGTGTAGAATATAAGCATTGATTTTATATCTCTCTCTTCACAAGCACTTCCTTTCTGCATGTTAATCTTCATTATCATCTCAACCCTTTTCCCCACGGTTACTCTTATGCAGTGGAATGAAGACATTCTTGAGCTCAGGTGATAGCCCTGGTTGGTCTTGCACTCTGAAGTCAGATTCTGACTTACATTCTGAAGTCACCCATGTTGGCAATGTGGGAATACGCCAGACATTTAAACTATTATATGAGCTGTGGCATTTCAACTTGATTTCCTACCACCTTGATTGACCACATAGAATGAAGTTTTTACTAGCTTCTGTGGGCAGAAAATAACATATTTTGTGTAACCTTACACCAGGGTTTTTCTTAATCAGGAAGACCTGAGATGCCCTGGACTGCAGCTCCCAGTACTTCTATACAGTTTGCAAAGGCAGGGTATAAGGCTGGAAATGCTTTTAATCTGAGGAAAAAAAGTATTAAAGTTTTACATTAATGAGAAAATATCTTTTGCCTAAAACAAATTTTATGTGAAGAGTACCCAAGTATGTTCATGTAGAAGAACACTCTTGAAGTACATTAGGTGCAAGAACAGAAGCTCTCTGAAGCTTTAGGTGCTCTTACCGATTATTACAGGGAAAACCAGCTGATTTCTAATCCATCTGAAACATAGACATGTGCTTTCCATCTTAATGAGCACCCCTGATAGAAGAACAAGTACATTATCTCAAGCTCTGATGATTATTACAGGGAAAACCAGCTGATTTCTAATCCATCTGAAACATAGACATGTGTTTTCCATCTTAAGATCAAGCATCTCAAGCTCTGAGATGAATCAATGGGACCCAGATGTCTGGGAGTCACTCTGTACAGTTCTCTGACCTACAAGAAGCACTGCTTGAATATCAAGCAAAAAGTGGGTGCTACAAAAGCTGACTGGCACAACCTGGGGACCACAACCAGATATAGTGAAGACATCTGACCTTGCACTTTGCTAGTCTGCTGCTGAGTATGCATGCCCAGTGTGGAAGACATTTCACCATGCTAAAACAGTGGATGTGGCTCTTAATGAAACATGCCACGTTATCACAGGATGGCTGCACCTTACACCACTGGAGAAATTACACTGTTTAGCCGGTTTTGCACCACCTGACATCCACCGGGAAGTAACAGCCAATAATGAAAGGCCCAAGGCAGTGACATCTCCAGCCCATACCCTGTTTGGATATCAGCCAGCACGCCAAAGCCTTAAAACAAGAAATAGTTTTCTAAAATCTACAGAAATACTCTGTATAACACATCAGAGTCCAAAAGTGGTAGGCTACCCAGAACCTCAATCCATGGCTGATACCGAATGAGAGACTCCGCCCTGGGCACACAGAAGACTGGGTGACTTGAAAGGCACTGAACAGACTGTGCTCTGTCACCATGGGATGCAGAGCGAACCTTAAGAAATGGGGCCACAAAGTGGACTCCATGACATGAGAGTGTAGAGAAGAGCAAACCACAGACCATCTACAAAAATGCAACCTGAGCCTTGCCACATGCACAATGGAGGACCTTCTTACAGCAACACCAGAGGCACTCCAAGTAGCCAGCTACTGGTCAAAGGACATTTAATAGAATGCTAAGGGTTTTTTTTTAAAAAAAAAACCAAAACTTTGTGTTTTAAAATCATTACAACTGTACCCTTGGTTCACTCCTGATATGATAAATAAATAGTTGCAAGTAAGGATCGTTATTTATATAAGGGCATGTTCCTATTTGCAGTTCCACTTTGTAGTGATCCGATTGGTAAGTTCAAGTATCTGTCACAGGATTGGTTATGGTGCATCTAAGAATTTAGCAAGATGGAAATCTCACCGGTTTTTGTGCTTTAAGGTAATGAGTTGGAATATACAATGGTGTGAATGTTCTCTATAGAAAAAGTCCTGACGCACAGAAAAAGACTGCAGCTTTGAAAGAAAGGTAAAAAAAATGCTTTAAATAAAGAAGAAAAGGTCAGGAACTGACAGTACTGAAGAACAGTTTTTAATTATTTCCCCATTCTTACATAATAGAGAAGAACCTTGTTCCTCTTAGATATCTGTGGTACTGTTTTTCTACCAGTAATTATGTATCTATAGAAACAAGACCTCACTAAAGTTAAGCACTTTAAGTCTCATTACCTTCAGTGAGAGAGACTGAAAGTTAAAACATATATTTAATCCCTTTCTTTTTTTTAAAGGTACTTAAAAGTGCATGACCTTGCTTGGATTCTTCCTATTATTTCTACAACATCAGAGGTCAAGTCATTTTGGGATCTCAGCATTTCAGGTCATTTCCAGTTTCCTCTTTATGTGAGCAACATGTAACCTTTGTTTGATAGGAGTTACTCTACTCCAGCAGATTAGCATGAAGTGGTAATTAATTGACTGTGCCAGATTTTGAAATGGTATAATTAAAAACTAATTGCTTTAAGAAATAGCTGTCCTGACGTCTCAGTTTGAGGAATT
Organism: Anolis apletophallus; assembly: GCA_030556195.1. Classification (NCBI taxonomy): domain Eukaryota; kingdom Metazoa; phylum Chordata; class Lepidosauria; order Squamata; family Anolidae; genus Anolis; species Anolis apletophallus. Next base: position 60,423,486 of record JARBWK010000002.1, read on the forward strand.
AGATCAGGTGGTGGGGCATCAAATGTTGGTAGTTAATGTTGGGCTAATTTTTGGAGATCCAGGTTCTAAACTCATGGAGCAAAGGTAGGAACATGCCTCAATTTACTTATGCTTTTGGCTATGGTGGAGAAAAATGCCATAGACTTGAATCCCCATGATATCTGTTGGGCCATATAGTTCCTACTTTTGCCATACAGATGCAAAACTCCACCAGTCTTGTGTACCTTAAAAATTGCTATGAAAATAAATTGGGAAGGAAGGAGTGTCATCATGTATGTTGAGCTTATGATGAGAAGTGCAAACTAGTTAACAAATACATAAAAAGAAAGTAAAATCGTGGTTGTGGGACCAGGCCTTTGCACCGTAACTGCAGCACTTTATATGGAACAGACTGTTTTAATGACAGACATGAAATACGGCTTCCGTCATTGATTGATTGATTAAATGTGGATTGAATTGATAGAATTTTAAATTGATTGGTTAGCTAATGTTTTAATGCTGATGTGTTAATCCTATTGTATTAGTGTTTTTATATTGTGTATTGTGCCGGCATCTAATTGTGCCTTGTAAGCTGCCCTGAGTCCCACCTTGGCGGTTGAGAAGGGCGGGTTAGAAATACAGTAAATAAATAAATAAATATAAACAGGAAAGGAGGAGGAGGAATAGGTCCACTGAACTAGATACTTAAAGAGTCTAGTGGACACCAGGATTATAAGGATCCTATTTGGTGGAAGTTCTAGGAACCCTTTGGTTGTAGAGCTATATTCGTCTTTAGCTGCCATGGCAACATCTTATGGACTCCTGGGATTTGCAGTATAGAGAGGCAATTCCATTTCTCAGCTACAGATCCTTCGTCATCCATTAAGCTACAAACCCCAGTATTACATAGAAAGTTGCCATAGCCTTTTAAGTGAAATGTTGTGCTATGAGACAAGACCCTGCTGTAGAACCTGCTGAAACTTGGAGACAACCCCTTTACCTTTACATATCCTGTAGAATAGAGGAAAATAAGTGTCAAGGATAATGGGACTGCATTGGCACCTCAGGATAATAGATTCCCCACTCCCAAATACTTGCTTGGCAGACAAATGAATACTTTTGCCATTATTTCAACCATTCTCGGCTAGTTTAGGTCAAAGAATGAGCTGTTTTTGCAAGGAAAGTATAGAAGTATTCCAAAACTTCAGCAACAGAAACAGTGTCAAATTCATATTACAAAAGTATCCTTTGTAGCCTAAGGCCTCACATTTTCTATTACTATCTATGCAAAGTCTAAGGTATGAGCCCTTTGAAATGCTACTGGAAAAGATACAGCCACCACGCTGTGTATAAAATTCTTTATGTTATGGATCTTATGGCTTATTATTGCCTCTCTTCGCTAAGCTTTGATTCTTTTCATTGGCTTTGCATACCTGGCTGGACAACTGTTCTGTTGTTTCAGTATTCTGATCCTGGAAACCGGCAAGTTCAAACTCAGCCTCCCATGGTGCATGGCTAATCTTCTCACAAGGCTTAGACCAGGACAGATTCTGATTGCTGGGTCTGCCTAATGGTGGGACTACACTCCTAGCAATGGGGCAAGCCAACATTTGCAAATGATAGGAAACTGCTTCAGCTATATTTGCACAGCTCTTTACTAGAAGATGAAGGTTTAGAGGAAATGCTTATCAAGTTTGCAGAGGACACCACATTAGGAGGGATAGCTAATACTCCAGAGGACAGGATCAGAATTCAAAATTATTTTAACAGATTAGAGAGCTGGGCCAAAACTAACAAAATGAATTTCAACAAGGGCAAATGTAAGATACTACACTTAGGCAGAAAAAATGAAATTCAAAGATACAGGATCGGTGATGCCTGGCTCACCAACAGACCACGTGAAAAACATCTTGGAGTCTTTCTGAACAGCAAATTGAACATGAGCCAACAGTGTGATGCAGCAGCTAAAAAAAGCCAATTGGATTTTGGGCTGCATCAAAAGGAGTATAGTGTCTAGATCGAGTGAAGTCATGGTGCCTCTCTATTCTGCTTTGGTTAGATCTCACCTGAAATACTGTGTCCAATTCTGGGCACCACAGCTTAAAAGAGATATTAACAAATTGGAAGGTGTCCAGAGAAGAGCAACTAAAATGATCAAAGGTCTGGAGAGCATGCCCTATGAGGGATGTCTTAAAGAGCTGGGTATGTTTAGGCTGAAGAAGAGAAGGTTTAGAAGACACGTGACACATAAATATGTGAAAGGATGTCATAACGAAGAGGGGGCAGGCTTGCTTTCTGCAGCTCTGGAAACTAGGACTTGTATCAATTGGTTCAAATTACAGGGACAGAAATTCGACCTGAATGTTCTGACTGTAAGAGCTGTTCAGCAGTGAAACTCACTGCCTCAAAGTGTAATGGAGGTTCCTTCTTTGGAGGCTTTTAAAAGGGGGTTGTAAGGCCATCTGTCAGGGGTACTTTGATTGTGCTTTTCCAGCATGGCAGGAAGTTGGACTAGATAGCCCATGTGGTCTCTTCCAACTCTATAATTATATAATTCTAAAATAAAGGAAATTTGAAATTATTATTTTTTTAAAACCATTTAAACATGGCTTTCTTGGATATGGGGTTTTCTGATGAAGAGAATCCTAAGTGGGTGATGATCTTTTGACCTTCCTGGGCCACGATTTTACTCTGTTTGGCACTTATTTATTTATTTATTTATTTATTAGGACTGATCCGTTGCCACTCCTAGCCGGCTCGGGGCGACTTACAACATGTGAAAAAAACACTGGGAGGGGGGGGGGGTTTACATAGAAACTGTGATCTTATGCAGAGAAAAAGACATTGTTTGCATAGAACACAAGTTTCCTGAATGGAAAACATTTTCTGGCCAGAAATGGCATTTTCCATGGAGAAGTTTTTATCTGAAAATATGTACAGATTGCATATTTTGCACAAAATAAGTTCCAAATTGTATACTGTATATTCAAACAGAATTGCACACTTTTCAATAGCTTTCTTACAATGAGATTGAAAGTTGTAAAATGGCTTTTGATTGTCTGTGGCAATGAAATGAACAACCCTTATTCTTTTCTACTTGTTGGGCTGCAAAGCTCCATTAAAATCAATGGAGCATGTGGGTGAAACTGGTAGATTTTGGAGAAAAATGGTGAAGGTATGTTGACCAGTTACATTCTTTCCAAGCAGTAGCTTGGATAACTTTTCTCAACTGGAGTTGATGATGAGGCCAACTTGAAGACAGTCTCTTTGGTACCCTTTTCTTGTTCCCCTTTCTTTCTGATCATTCATGTGGCAGAGAGGAGCCCCTGGTGGCGCAAGGGGTTAAACCCTTGTGCTGGCAGAACCGATGACTGGTCAGAGGTTTGAATCCAGGGAGAGTGTGGATGAACTCCCTCTGTCAGCTCCAGTGGGACATGAAAAAAGCCTCCCGCAAGGATGATAAAACTTCAGAATATCTGGGTGTCCCCTGGGCAATGTCCTTGCAGACAGCCAATTCTCTCACACCAGAAGCAACTTGCAGTTTCTCAAGTCACTCCTAACACACACACCAAATGTGGCAGAGTTTGAAAAGACCAGGCTAGAGTTGCCACAAAGCAACAATTCTCATTGTTTCTATTTGAAGTATGTGCAAAAGAGCTATTCAGAGGACCCTGTTTAAGAATGCAATCCATTGTTAAACTTCTAAAAATTCCCACTTGCAAGCCATGCATTCATTTATATTTAAGAAGGAAATGAAACTGCTTACAATATCGTCAGCAGGCAACACACATGGCAGCTCTGTCAGTTGTTCTTCCTCTATAAAGCAAATTAAAATGCACACAAATCTTTCTGATCTTTTTCAGGAAACACAAACTTCAGACAGAAATATTGTTTATAGTGCAAACAGCAACTAGATTCAAGCTCTACTATAAAAGAATTCTGTTCATGAACATATTTACTTTATGACTTCTAGGTTTTTTTTAAAAAAAATCAAAACCAAACTACATACATTTTGTTTTATTTACTTTTGAATGTATTTATTTCTTTATGTCAGAAGAGGTGGCACCTCCATCCAATAGTTAAAACAAGATAAAAGAGATCAGTATTTCTTCCAGGAGATGTATTAAGCATCATTATGAATGCAGACAGTAAAAAGGTAATCTGGGACTCTGAGAGCAGGCTGCAAAATAATTTACAGTTGTGCTCTTTGCTGGCATAATGCTAAATCACATTTTAAAAAATCATTTGTTCTCTGTGTGTGTTCAGTTTGCTATTAAGGATAAGAGGAGCTTGTCTACTGGCTTTAAATACCAGGAAAAAGTCCAAATAAAATCAGAGAGTGGCTTAATTAGGCATTTCTAAGGCACACGCCCTACTTTTTTCTTGATTCCACTTTGTAACGTGACAATGAAGGATACAGTTCACACCATTGACTTTGATGAGATTTTTGACCAATGAAAATTGAGAACATAAACATTCCAATTCCACTCTATGTTCTGATATCTAAGCAAGGAAGGTGCTATCTCTACAATGTCTTAAGGTTAATGGTGCATTTATACTATAGGAGAGTTGAAATTAGAAACTACCTGACCTGCCATGGCTCAACACCATGGAATAATGGGAGTTTTAGTTTGATGAGGAACTATCACTGTTTGGCAGGAAAGAGTAAAAGCCTTATAAAACTAAAACACTCATGATTTCATAGCATTAAGCCATCACAGGTCACTCCCTGTAACCAAAAAATTCACTATATTCTTTTATTAAACTTTTCACTGGAAAGTCATGCTTAACAGTTGATTGGAAAATGCTGCAAATGGGTAAAAAAACTATTAAAACAAACAAGCTGAAGTATCAGTTTCATGGGGGCCCTTCCAGACAGGGCCCATATCCCCGACCCTGTCAGATTTTTACCTGAGGTGTCCAAATGACCCCTCTGGTAAAAGCGAAGTAATTTGGTATAAAGCAGGGTTTATTTAGATACCCCATTAGCATCATACCTTTATCACACGAGGCAGGTAAACTGGCATTACAGCTGCCAGTAAGCCTGCTTCCTGTGATTCTGTCATCTTTGCCTATTAATGGATGACACCCATCAATATCTTTCAGTCTCACTAAATTTCTATCACCTACCTTGGTCCCTTCCTCTTCTATGCTCGAAGGTAGGCTGTAAAGTGATGTTGCACATCTCCCCTTTGCTATTACCAAGATGTTTTTTTCTTGTCTTTGGTATTTTATAATTATATTTGCTTTTAAAAAAGCTGAAATGGAGCAATTGCACTAAAATAAAAAAAGGAAAAGGGGTAGAATGAAAAGGCAGAGTTACAAGCATATATGGAAGTATGATTACAAAAGATGACAAATTTGCACATCAGCACAATTGCGCTATTGAAGATGGTGCAATATTAATCCTGGCATGATTCTGGTATTAGCAATAGGTTTGTGCAATAAAATCCATAGTCATCAGCTGCCTGGTTCATGACTTGAAAACTTAGGGCACTTGTGGATTTTTTCTTATTCTATCTGTCTTTTGCTTTACCAAGCGTGATTGTACTTTCCAATATATCAGTTAGGCTTGGGAAATGCCTTCAGGTGGCTTTAATAGAAGGCTCTTTACTAGCTCAAATTGCCTTGTGAGAAAGAGCTTGGGAGCAGGAGGCAAGACAGCATTGTTAACCTTTTCCTCCTGAGTTCCAACTGCACCCACTGTCAGTAAGTATGGAAAAATCTTGCAGTGATGCTAAGTGACTGTTACTTTAATTTCCAGCTAAGAGTGTATTCATAATACACATTTATAACAGTTTGATACCACTAACTGCTCTGGCTCCATCCTGTAGTTGGATGAGGTAAAGGTAAAGGCTTCCCCCTGACATTAAGCCCAGTGGTGTCTGACTCTGAGGGTTAGTGCTCATCTTCATTTCTAAGCCAAAGAGTCAGTGTTGTCCATAGACACCTCCAAGGTCTTGTGGCCGGCATGACTGCATGGAGCACAGTTACCTCCTGCCAGAGCGGGATTTATTGATCTAATCAAATTTGCATGTTTTGAACTGCTAGGTTGGCATAAGCTGGAATTAACAGCAGGAGCTGCTATGGGATGTGAAAGTGGCTGGGCTGCAGAATGGGTTGGTTCACCGGCTGAAGATTTCCAAGCCATGTCTTCATGGGGCAACTTGAAGAAACTCAGGCCAGTTTGTTGGAAACTGCTTGACTGTCAGTTTCTAACCCTGACATCTGACTGAGGCCTTCCCAAAAAGCATTGTGTGGGTTTTCTTTTGTGTATAATCAAATAGTTGGATCCAAACTGATCTGTTTCAAACCAGTCAAATGCTGCTTTTTGAAGGGGAAGAAGAAAAAGAAATAATGTGTCCTTGCTTAAATGATTTGGCAGCAACACAGAAAAATGAGCACTGTATGTTGAATATCAAATTGCTACCCATTGATGCCTTTCATACATTTAGGGGACCAGTAATTAGGATTTCCTTTGTTTTTCTTCATAGAGGTGAACTAAAATTAAATCCCATTTATAACCATTTTAGTTTTATAAGCAGGCTCACAGCAATCAATTTGAGCTGGCTGGTAAATCTGCCCTCCATTATGTTAAAGGTTGTGTGCTACTGAACAGCATGCAAATATCTTTGCAAGTTTGCGACTTGTTTTGGCTTATCCCTTTTGTTGTTCTGAAACCTAATTTGCTTCCTTTGAATGGAGGTTGTTGTTCCTGTTACCCTTTCATTTTTCTCTTTCTTTCTTTCTTTCTTTCTTTCTTCTTTGCACAGATAGGCCAGGTGTCGACCATGTTTTGTCTTGTGGCTGAACCTGACATTTTAGGAGAAGCTGTTTACATGGAAATGTCATTTAGATATGTGGCTCACGATTCATGACCTGTAGAAAAGAGTATCACCTTTAACTTTGAAATAAATGATTTATAGTTACAGTGACAAGGTAGAGTTGCCATTGCTTTGGATTCTTAACAGAGCTCCTTAGCAAGTTAGGCAGAGGCAGGAAATAACTCAATGAGGTTATAGGTCAGAGTCAGAGATTGCAGAATTTTCTTTTCTTTTGACAGCTCCCAAATTCCTCCTGCCATCATGGCTGGTGGCTATTCTTGCAGGAATATATTAGTGGTACTGTCATCTAAAAAAAGGAATTATTTCAAGGTCAGGGTCCAGCCTATATGAAATCTATTTTTTCCATACTGAAGACAGATTGGAATCTGGCATTGTGTGTGAACTAGCCAAAATTGGCCTTGATGGTTGTACATGGCAGAATTCATAGTTGCATGGCTTTCTGGACTTGACAGGATGTAACTTTAATTGACAAGCCAGCAGAATACTGGGTGATTGGCTAACAACATGAAGTTAGCTGTTTGGAAATAAAAATATAGCTATTTTGTAGGTTTGCCATACTCAGGAAGCCTCAGTGGAGCAGTGGTTGGGGGATTAGTACCAGAATTGTTTCCAATCTGTTTCTAATTGCCCTTAACCTACTGATCACTTTTTTCATGGAGTCATTCAACTGAGATATACTTTTTTTGGTCAGGCAACAAAAACAAAAACACCATACATGTCTATTAGGTCTGTGAGATCACTGGAAAAAAAGTTTCAATACTCATTACTATATTAGGGTGTGTGTGTGTGAATTGTTTCTAAAGTGTTTCTAAAATAATGTAATGGGTCCATATTGTAACTATAATGAAGTAATGACATCTTTGTTATTTTTTGTAATTATGCAGGGGGGAGGCTCCTTTATCCCTCATTTTAGACCTATCATGAAACCTAGGATGAAACCTGCAACAATAGTAGAACACATTTACCACTGTTATCCCCCTTCCCCAAGTTTCAGAATATTTCACGCATCCACTGATTTTGGGGAATTTAATTTATATAAACATTTGTGTGTGTGTGTTTTTTTAAAAAAAAACAACTACAAAAGTTATCTCCCTGAATTTTGATTTTTAATTATACAACATAATTATGCATAATTCTACCCAAGTTTCAGAAAGGTTTGCACATCCACTGATTTTTAGGGAATTTTAACCAACATTAACTTAACAGCACTATTTCACTGGAAGACCCCAGAGACCATCCAGTCATACCCCCTTCTATCAGGCAGGAAAAACACAGTCAAATCACTTCCAACAGATGCCCATCCAGCCTTTGAAATAATAATAACAATAATAATAGGAAACTTACTGGGTAAACTTTGGAGTTACTGTCTCTTAACTTTGCCTACCTCACTCCCAACAATCACCTTATATCTCGAAATCCCTTTAGACAATGAACAGAGGTTTCCCCCCACCAAAACATTCAGGGAGGACGAGGCAAAGGAAATGGAACAAGGTGGTAAGCAGAATTTTGGGAAATTTAGTTTGGGAAGGCAAGGATCCTTGTGGCAGATAATTCAAATGGCCCCACCCTAAACTACACTTCCCAGAATTCTCCTCGCTTCCCATGTTAAAGCCTAATGTGAATGTGGTCTCCTGTTTATCCTTAGACTGGCCATATGCAAGATGAGCTTCTTCCTTGCCTGGCCATCCAGCCAGGCATCCATCTATCCCTCCCTCCCTCTTGCCTGCCCCAGGGAAAAAGCAGGGCTTCTCCCCACTCTGGTCTCATCCTCCTTCTCAGAGTCCTTTGGGGGAACCAAATCCAGCCCTTTTGCGGGGAAAACGGGACCCACAGCAGAGACATCGAGCCATTTATGAGACTCAAATAACTCTTCTGAAAGTCATAGGTCACTGTTTAAGTTTATGTGTGGTGCCCTCCCTGTTTTTTAATATTGCTTTGTAGTATGGATGTTATGAAATAGATTTGACAAACAAACTACAAAGTTTAATACAGCCCTAATGTCTATATGAAATTAAAACCCTTTATCCATGAGCATAGGGCTACCAGAGTGAAAACTGGAAATAGCTTCTATACTTTTAATGGTTGTGCTGCGCTCTCTCTTCTACATATAACCATTAAGAATATGGGAACCCTCAATCTGGCTAATAGGCATGAGAAAAATGAAACGGAAATTAAAAGGATTCGTAAGAGATTCGTATGTAATGGGACTTTTGAGGTTTTACGTATCGCTACCGCGATCCCGGAAGTAGACTTCCTTTTACGGTCCTTGAGGCCAACAATTTGCGTTATGATCGTAAGAAATTCTTAAGTATTAATTAATTAATTATTGTACTACTCACTTCTCCCTGTCTTCTCCCCCTCATTTCCTTCCCGCCTTCATTCAGCTTCTTCTTTTTCCCGCATTTCTATGAGGAACTGGAAGTGACGCTGCTGCTAGGTAGGCTAGGCAATGCATTCTGGAAAGTGTAGTCCTCCAGGCTTCCCCCCCCTTCTCTTCCCCGTTGCTCTGCTGCCATGCCCCATCGCAGGGGCCTGCTTCACACACACACACACACACGCGCGCGCTTCTCCTCCTCTCTCTTCAGGCTTCCCCCCCTCCTTCTCTTCCCCGTTGCTCTGCTGCCATGCCCCACCGCAGGGGCCTGCTTCACACACACACACACACACACACACACATGCGCGCTTCTCCTCCTCTCTCTCCCTGTGCTCTCTCAGATGCTTCTCTTCCCCTTTGCTCTGCCATGCCCCATCGCAGGGGCAGGCTTCAGCCCTCCAGGTACGTGTTTTGGACTTCAACTCCCACCATTCCTCACAGCCTCAGGCCTCTTCCTTTTCCTCTCAGCCTGGGCAAACTTGGGCCCTCGCTCCCTCAGGATCGGGGTGAGAGAGAGGCAGCGAGGAGCGAGGGGGGCTCCTCCTCCTTTTCTTTTGCTGCTTCCAAGAATAGAATACCCCCTCCCTCCCTTCCTTCCTCCTTCCCTCACTCCTTCCTATTTGGAGAGTCCCATCTAGAATTCAGTGTGGTTTATTCAAGTTTTGGCCTACAACTCCCAGAAATCCCAGCCAATTTACCAGCTGTTAGGATTTCTGGGAGTTGTAGGCCAAAACGAAAGGGATATATACTAAAATAAAATGCATTAATTAATAAGGCTTTGTTAGAAGAACGATGTCATGATTGTAGATTAGCATTAAAGTAGTAGCTGCAGCTCACTGGATCAATGGAAATCTATGAGCATTTTCCCTGCATTGTTTCTAGAGAATAGTAGCAACTTAGTTGCTGTATCTTGTGCTAGCTGTAGTTTCTGAATTGCTTTTAAAGGGGCTGTTGTAGTAATCCAATCCAAAAGCTCCCAGTGTTAGAACTACTGTAGCAAAATCCTTAGCTGGCAGATCACTCAAATCCAGGCTAGGAAATCCATCTGGGTTTCTAGAGACAGAGAAAGATTTAGGACTACTTCCAAGCAATGAAGCTTCAGAAAATGCTGTTTCTGCCAACCCACAGAGATTTTATCTTTAAAGAGATTTATTATCAGTTTATAGGCTTTCCTCCAGCCGAGGTACAGGTCCAACACCTACAGTACACAGCTCCACCTGGCTCCTATGAGACTGGGAAATGTTGGGACTGAAGCCATTTGGAAAGATCAGTGTGTTCTTAAGCACATATCTCCCTAGCGATATTATTCTATCCTCTGTTTTCATAGGATTATATTTTTGGAAGGTAGATCATTTTGAAAGACTCCATTGGGCTAATCACAAATATGCCCAAAATGACTCCATTAAATCACTTTGCATGGGTTTGCTCTGTTCTTTTAATATATTCAAATGTTTATTCTTTTTTGAATGTTTGCTATGACGATGTTTGAGAAAATCTGTTTCAGAGAAATAGATGAGAGTGTGACCAGAGCAAAAGATTAATCAGACTAGACTCATTGATTTATATGGGACTAAATCACAGCTAATGTTAGAAGGATTGGAATTTTTCTTAGCATCAAATCCAAATATTATGAAATACTCAATGACATCTAATGTATACAATATTTACTTCATTGATGATAAATGCATCATGTTTAGTCATAGCTACATAGGAATCTGTCCATAAACAAGTAATTATTTATTTATTTATTTATTTATTATTCGGTCTTGTATATCGGTCTTATTTATTTATTATTCGGTCTTGAGGGCTTGGAGTGGCTCACAATATGACATAAAACACCATAAAAGCAAATTTTTTTTACATCAGTTAATACTAGATTAAAATTTCAATTCAACAATCGAATGCCATCCGAAACAGATGGGTCTTGCACACCCTGCGGAAGGATGACAGATCTCGCAGGGCACGAACTTCAGTTGGCAAGGTATTCCAGATGGATGGCACCACAACAGAAAAGACTCTGCACCGTGTGGATGTTAAACGGATGGCTTTGAAACTGGGCACTTCGAGGAGGTTCAGATCTTCAGAGCGGAGTGATCTCTGGGGTTGGTAGGGGGTGAGACGATCCTTCAGATACATTGGCCCTGGAGCATATAAGGCCTTGAAGGTTAACACCATCACCTTGAAAGTGATCCGGTGCTCGACCGGTAGCCAATGGAGCTGCTGGAGAATAGGAGTTATATGATATCTCACTGGAATCCCAGCAAAAAGTCGCAGCATTCTGGACGAGGTTAAGTTTCCGGATCACTGACAAGGGTAGGCCAATGTAAAGGGCGTTACAGTAGCCTAATCTTTAGATGACTGTGGCCTGGACCACTGTGGCTTTGTATTCCATTAAATCTAAAAATAATGAGGTGGTAAACATTTTATGTTTCTTTAAAATTTAAATTTGTCCCTTTAAAAAATCTAAAAGAACATTTCCATTTTATTTACTATGTATTTATTTGAGTTTCCTCCACCTCTCTATGAAATAATGGCATGCATGGAAGTGAGCAATGATAAGCAAAACAAATGCAGTTTAAGGCTAAAATTGTTTTAAAACATAATTTAAAATATATTATTAAAATAAATAACAGAATCCGCACAAATAAATGTGTTCCCCATAGCATTAAGGTCAGCTGAGAAAGAGTGGGTGAATAAAATGGAATGTGGATACTAATAATATATTGTTTATAGTTTTATTAATAATTACAAAATTACATAATTATTTGTATAGCATACCAAGTGCTTTAGAAAAATAAATATTTGTATTGAAATGTCATTTCTCTAAATGTAAATGTGTCATCTTGACACATACTTCTGCGTACTTCTTCAAGGTGTCTGTGTGCTGCTTTTAGGGTTCCCTTCCATCTTTTCTCTCTTTCTCCCACAAATGAGCTGATTTCCTTTTTATCATATGGGTAGAATCTTACCTTTTCCTGTAAGCTAGATTTCTATTTGTGTAACTGGGACTAGTTTGGTGCTCTGTAAATCATCTTTCATCAATAAAACCAATTTGTTATTTCTGCTCCTTTTTCAGGAACTTGTCAGATAGTAAGACACCATGTGTAGTAGCATTTGATCAATAGCTAATTTGTTTAAAATGCCAGGGTTCATTAGTGGTCTAATGCTGCTCTACTGGAAGAGGATAGCAAACAGAAAGATTGGTCCAGTTCTTCCACGAGGCACACTATGACCTTTGTAATACATAGGGATGTAAATCTTCATGAGCTTCATTCCAACAGGCAATGATTGATCTTTTAACCATTTTTTTCCCGGTTGTGAGACAGTTGATAAAAAGCTGCAAGTCTTCAAGGATGCGCAGGACTTTCTGCAAAAAATGCACAAGGAAAGTAATAGTAGAGGGAAGTAAAAGTCTCAATATATTCTGCATTGGTCAGGTGTCATCTAAAGTACTATGTACAGTTCTGGATGCCTCATTTTAAGAAGGATATAGATAAGGTGGAGAGAGTTAAAAGAAAGGTGAAGAAGAATAAAAGGTATGGGGAGCACACATATGAGGAGGAGTTCAATGAGCTGGGCTTGTTCAGTCTGGTGAAGAGAAGATTAAGGGGTGACAGGAATACATTCTTCATATACCTCAAGGGCTCTCCCAAAGATGAGGCTTGTTGCCTGCTTTCTCAGAGGATAGAACTAGGTCTAATGGTTTTATGTTCCAGGATAGGAAATGTCAGTTGTCTTTAGAAAGAACTTCTTGACAATGAGTGTGATTCAGCATTGGAACCAATTGCTTGTTGGAAGTGGTAGGATCTTCTTCTTTGAATGTCTTCCCAAAAGGTCTGGAAAACTACCTTCTGGTGATGCTCTATCTCAGTTCCCAAACTTTGGTCCTCCAAGTATTTGGTACCTCAATTCTCAGTAGCCTCATCCATCTTGGCAAAGGAATTCTGGAGGATCAAAGCTTGGGAACCACTGCTGTAGCTGAAGATCCTGCATTCAGCAGAATTTCTGACCTGATAGTCCATCAGACTCCATCTAAGTTCTTCTCACCCCCTTGCACAAATTACCATTATCTGTACCAAAAAAATTACCGTATTTTCCAGCATAGAAGATGACTGGGGGTATAAGATGACCCCCCCATTTTAAAGATAAAATACAGAGTTAGGGATATACTCGCCATTTAAGATGGCCCCTCTTCCAAAACTATGCCCTGCACTGCCACTCTCCATTCAAGGACCTCCTCCGCCCTTGCCACTTACCTCTTCTAAGGCCACTGGGCTTGCCTAGGCCCAAGGAAGTGCCTCCGGATGCCAACTCCCAGCAGTGCTGGGTGGCGGTGTGCCTTGGATGTGCTCCCAGAGGCATTCTGGGAGCCGACAGAGTCAGGGAACTACTGCTCCCAGAATGCCTTTGGGAGGACATCCAAGGCATGCCACTGCCCAGTGCTGTTGGGAGTTGTCTTCCAGAGGCCCAAGGTCTCCAGATGATTCCCAGCAATGCTGGGTGGTAGTGTGCCTTGGATGTGCTCCCAGAGGCATTCTAGGAGCACTAGTTCCCTGACTCCACATCCAAGGCAGTGCTGCTGGGAGTCATCTAGAGGCGCTTTCTTGGGCCTCTGGAAGATGACTCCCAGCTGCCCTGGGCTGAAGCACGCCTTGGATGTACTCCCTGAAGCATTCTGGGAGCTGACGGAGCCAGCGAACTACTGTTCCCAGAATGCCTTTGGGAGCAGATCCAAGGCACGCTGCTGCCTAGCGCTGCTGGGAGTCATCTGGAGACACTTCCTTGGGCCTCTGGGAGACAACTCCCAATAGCACTGTGTGGTGGCATGCCTTGGATATCCTCCCAAAGGCATTCTGGGAGCAGTAGTTCCCTGACTCCATCGGCTCCCAGAATGCCTCTGGGAGCACATCCAAGGCATGCCGCCACTCAGCACTGCTGGAAGTCAGCGCCTGGAGGCACTTCCTTGCACCTAGGCAAGCCTAGGCAACCTTTGGAGGAGGTATGCGGTTAGGACTGAGGAGGTCTTTGAATGGAGAGCGGTGGGGGCGGCAGGGAAAGCCCAGAGGTCCATCACCCCCAGCTGGTCTCTGTGGCAACGCAGCCTGCCACTCCTCCTTCGCATGCCCTCCCTCCCTCCTTTCTCCATCCTGAGGCTGCGCCACTAAGGGAGATTTTTTTCTTTTACTTATTTTAATTTATACCCGGCGTACTAGACAACCTCTGACTTTTCATAAGATTTTCCAGGCTTAGAAAGTTGTCTAGTTGTCGGAAAATACAGTAAATGTGTCCTTTACAGACACATTTTCTGCCCAGAAATATTATGTTCGGTTTTCTGTACAGGAAATGTGTTTCATGTTCAGAAAACTTGCTTTCTGCGCATATACAAATAGCTCTTGCTAGTGATAGTGGATGGCACTCATTGTGCTTGTGGGAAGCTGATGGTCAGTAGAATGGACAAAAAGATATTGAAGACAAAGCCATTTTTTGAACTCACATTTCTTTTTCTCCCCTGTTCTATCACAAACCCTTTGCACCTGAAGTCAAAGTGATGATATTTTTCAGATAGTTCTGAAGGAACACGAGTCAGTCCTTATGACACAAGTCTTTGAATTTAGATGAGTTTTGTCAAGTTTGGTTGCCTCTGCAACCATTTGTTTCATTCTTCTGCCAGGCTGTTCATAATGATTTCCTGATCTACTCTTTAAAATTATTTTTCTTTAATATTGTAAATGTGTGCATGTTTGATTGGGAGTGTCCTATGGCCTGAAGGGCAAGTTATTCCCTCTTTTTATTTGTTTTATAAATTGAGTTAATAAGAAGTTAGCATGAAAATGTAATTTCAACTATGCACTATTGCATTAAAACATTATAAACATACATTAAAATAAAAAAGAAGAGAAGAAAAAGAAACAAATTGTTCCCAGGTGTCTAGGGATTAAACATAAATTCACTTGAGGGAATAGAATATCGGAGCTGGTACTTGAAACGGAAAGAAAATAGTCTGGGACAATAGAAATATCATTTGGCTGTTTTAAATAACCCCAAGATTCACACCAACATGGAAAATCTCCCAACAACTTTTACTTCATCTGGAGGAGCCTTACATCTGAAACTAAAGAACTGGAACAACAGAAGGGAAAGCTATAAAAATAGAGGAAGAAACAATTTTGTCAAGGAAATTGATTTAATAGGGTAAGGGGAATCAGTTGCATAATTTGGGGTTTCATTTAGTCCAAGAACACTGGATAAAACCATTTGGGGATGACACCTGTTAGGATGGTCATTCACTGTCCATCACAAAATCCTCTGGCCAGCCACCACCACCAATCAGGGTGCCCTTGCTGGCTGGCTGGTGGCTTCAAACATCAGCTGGAGCTAACAGCACTGCTAGCTAAGCTGGAAAACGGAGGTGGCAACAATGGCAGTGGTGGCCATAGACTCCCTCTCTTGCCCAGAAATAAGTGCAGAGCAGGGTAGCAGGAGAAAAAGAAGGCAGTGGCAAACCAGGTGTGAGGCCGCTCCAATTCTCCCGTAAGGATCACGCGCAGACTGTCAGTCGATCCAACGAATTTATTGAAGGTACAACACTTGTAAAGCCAAAGCAGTGTCCCGCCACCCAAACACACCTTTTATACTCAAACAGCCCCCCTCCCTCCACCTGCAACGTCCGGGAGAGGTTGCATCATACCCGCTGACTCAGCAGTTCTAGTGTCCAGTGGATATTACATCATATCCCAACTGAGTCAGCACTCTGTAGACCAATGTCCAATGTCCAGAGGGAGTTGCGTCACATCCTTCCTGACTCAGCAGGAATCCCCCGTTGGCTCCTGGGAGATTACATCATCCCCAGGGGAATCCCCAGGGTCACCTCAGTTTAAGTCAGACTGCGAGTTCCCTTAGCCTCTCCAAGGCTAAGAACCTCCAGTTCTGACATAACGACCTCCTCCACCTCGTCCTCCCCCTGCAGAAACAAAACACCATTCAAACGTTCGGCATCACAGGGTTTACATACCTCTTCAACAAACTGCAATGAAACGTAGGGTGAATTTTATGCATCCCCTTTGGCAATATTAGTCTATACGACACTTTGTTCACCATCTGAGCCACCCGAAAGGGGCCTATGTATTTTGGGCTCAGTTTCTTAGAGGGAAGTCCTAATTTAATGTTTTGAGTGGATAACCAAACCAGGTCACCTTCCCGATATTCTTCCCCTTCCTGCCTTCGCCGATCACCAAACTTCTTGTAGGAGCCCTGTGCCTTACGCAAAGCTTCCGTCACCTCCTTCCACTCAAGCTGAGCTCTCACACCCCAATCTTCCAGCTCCTCCTCCGAGCTCACCGGGATCTGGGGCAAGGGAACCACCTCCTGTCCATAAACCACCAAAAATGGAGTCATCCCTGTTGAGGAGTGAACCGGCCCATTATAGGCCATCTCTGCATACGGCAACAAATCCGCCCAATCATTCTGTTCTCTATTGGTGAATATCCGTAAATAACTACCTAACGATTTCTGCGTTCGTTCCACTCCGCCATTACAACATGGATGATAAGCGGTGGTAAGTCGTCGATCGGCTCCCAACACCTCCAGAAACTTTTCCCAAAACTGAGCGGTGAACTGCACCCCACGATCACTAATCACCTCCTCCGGACACCCATGTAACCTATATATATGCTGAACATACAATTTTGCCAACCGCTCTGCCGAGGGCAACCTGGCCAAAGGAATAAAATGAGCCTGTTTGGAAAATAGATCTAATACCGTCCAGATATACCTAAAGCCCCGACTCGATGGTAGCTCTCCAACAAAATCTGTACTCACATGGGTCCAGGGCCGAACCGGAGCAGCTACTATCTGTATTAACCCTTGAGGCTTAGCAGTGGGGGCCTTCCCCCTAGCACACGCTTCACAGCTTAGCACATAATTCCTCACCTCCGCTCTCATTCCAGGCCACCAATACCGATTTCTCAATGCCAAAAGAGTCTTAGTAAAACCCCAATGACCCGCAGTTTTATGATCATGACCCAATTCCAATATTCTCTTCCTCAATCCTTGTGGGACATACAATTTCGACCTGGCGAACCATAACCCCTCTAAACATTTACACTCCTCCTTATGCTGACTCAACCAATCATCCTCAGGATAATATCTCTGCCATTCCAGCCGCCAACCTTCTACCTTAACTTCATTCTCCTCCTTAACGTTGCGAGTCTGAGACCTGGTTTGCACAGCCAAACCCCACTGATTCTTAGTGAACACACCTTCTAAGCTAGGAGGAGGACTAGGACCCATGGCAGGATAACAGGACAAAGCATCCGCCACCACGTTGTCTTTTCCCTTGATGTGCCTCAGGGAGAAATTAAACCGAGCAAAAAACTGCGCCCACCTAACTAATTTAGGTGACAACTTCTGAGGCGCCATTAAATACTGCAAATTCCGGTGATCAGTTAACACTTCAAAAGGGTGGTTCGCCCCCTCCAAAAAATGACGCCAAGTTTGCAATGCACATCGCACAGCAAATGCCTCCTTTTCCCAAACCGGCCACTTCTTTTCCTGCTCACTAAATTTCTTAGAAAAATACGCACATGGACGCAATCTCCCCTGAGCATCTTTCTGCAATAACGCTCCTCCATAAGCCCACGCAGAAGCATCACTTTGCACAACAAAGGGCTTCTCAGTATCCGGGTGCACTAGCAAAGGCCCACTAGTAAACGCTCTTTTCAACTTCTCAAACGCCAGCTGACACTTCTCTGTCCAGAGTAACCTAGCTCCCGGAGACTTCACTTTCTTAGTCTCTCCCTTCCCCTTGGTCTTTAACAAATCTGTGAGAGGAAGGGTAATAGCCGCAAAATCCAAAATAAAAGTTCTATAGAAGTTAGCAAGACCCAAAAAAGCCTGCAGCTGTCTCCGAGTCTGCGGAGCCTCCCACAACAAAACATCCTCAACCTTGGCCGGATCCATTGACACACCTTCTTCGCTAATGCGATATCCCAAGAAATCAATTTGATTCTTACTGAACTCACACTTACTCAACTTCACATACAACTTGGCTTGCCTCAACCTCTCTAATACTTCTCGCACCAGCTCCACATGAACCTCTTTGGTCCGGGACATGACCACTATGTCATCCAAATAAACGAATACTCCTCTATAAAGAAGGGGGTGCAGCACCTCATTTATTAATTGCATAAATATACCGGGAGCTCCGGCCAAACCGAATGGCATGACTGCCCATTTATATAGCCTGAGGGGACAAGAAAACGCCATCTTCCATTTGTCACTAGCTTTCACCCTCACCATATGAAACGCATCTATCAAATCAAGCTTCGTGAAATATCGTCCCCCTCCTAACTGACCCAATAAATCTTTAATCAGAGGCAGTGGATAACAATTGGTGGTACTGATCGCATTTAATCCTCGGTAATCAATACATAACCTTAACCTCCCATCCTTTTTCTCTCTAAACAGTACAGGTGCAGCAATGGGAGATTCCGACCTTTCAATGAATCCCTTCTTCAAATAATCATCAAGTTGTTCCCGTAATGCTAACTTTTCCTTCACCGACATCGGGTACATTTTTGGTTTTGGCAATAAAGCCCCCTCTTTAATTTCCACTCTACATTGTACATTCTGAATAGGGGGAAGACATTCTGCCAACACCGGGTCAAACACATCAGCATAATCCCCATATTCTTCGGGAATCCCCTGCAATTTACCCTGGACTTCCCCACCTTTATTTTCATTTGGAACTCTTTCTATTAGAGCCGGCTCACATTCTAATAGCCCAGACTTCCAATCAATTTTGGGATTAGCATTTTCTAACCAGGGCATTCCCAATACCACATTATGCCCTTTTACAGGTGCTATCACAAAGTCTATCTCCCCCTCCCAAGGTCCCACACGTCCTTTTAACCCCCTCGTGCTTAAAGGAAAGGGCCCCCCTCAAGGAAAGACCCATCTAACTGAGCGAAATGCACGGGGGCTGACATAACTTGAGTTTCACATTCTAAATCCTTGGCAAGACTGGGAGAAATGATATTCTCAGAACAACCACAATCCACTAATGCTCGATATTCATCATAGTCCCCTTTTTTACACAATTCTAACGAACATTGGATACTCTGGGGGCTTACACTCACCCCAGTATCAGGTTGTTCCACCTTTTCACCCAAAGCACCTCCAGCCACAGCCACCCACTTTGGGTCTGGTATTTTTTTCTGCCAACATTGTGATGCCAGATGTCCGGGTTTCCAACAAATGAAGCAAAGGCCTCTCCCCATCACCGGCTTTCTCACTCCACCGGATCTCCCCTCACTGGCACCAACACGTCTGAGCTCTCCTCGAGATCCTCGCCCATCACCCGAACTGCGCCTCAGCTCTCAGTGGAATTTCCCCACCGCCGTCGTCTGGGCCTTCCGACGCTGCACCTGGGCCAGGATCCCCTCCACACTTCCTGCCAACTGGATCCAGCCATCAACATCTCCAGGGTCGTCCCGATGAAGACACCACTCCAGGATCTCCCTTCGTAGACCGTCTTTAAAGAGTTCCAGCAGTGTTGCCTGAGACCACTCAGCCACTTTCCCAGCTAGGCTCATGAACTCCTCCGAATACTCAGTCACTGACCGGGAACCTTGAGCCAAACACCGCAACGCCTCCTTGGCCTTCACCCTCTCCAATGGATCCCGAAAGCGATTTCTCACCGCCTGAAGAAACCCTTGCAATGTTCTCAAACAAGGGTCTCGGCGATCATGGCACTGGACGTACCAGTCAGCAGCTCTTCCCTTAAAAACTGCTCCCATGGCTCGAACCCGGCTGCCCTCACTCGGGTATAAATGACCATAGTCCTCCATATGATCACTTACAGCTGCCACGAAGAAAGCAACTTTACATGCTTCACCTTCAAATTCCACCCGTAGGGGCTCCTTCCTAGGCCTCCCATCATAGTCCTGGAATCGAGGTTCCCTCCTACAGAGACTCTCCTCTGGCAACCGGATCCCTCTTCCCAGTCCCGCCGATTTCGGACGCTCCAGGGAACTCCTTTCATTGGAAGACCCGGGCCTGCGGGGTTCTCTCTCCTCACGAACAGGATTCAATCCCCCTCCGAGGGGTTTCCTCACTTGGCTGTTTCCCGTCCACACTCCCACAGGAGATCTAGGACGAACATCCGACTTCTCGCCATCCATCCAGGATTGATAGGTGAAATCACCTCCTCCAGGAGCACTCCACATCGAATCCAAAGCTTGCTCCCTTCTCGACATCTCCCTGGACATCCGCCGGAAGGTATTTTCCATCGCCTCCATCTGGCACTGCAACACCTCCAGCTCCATCAGAGACTCCGGCTCAGTAGTCTCACTACCGCCTGCGGGCAACCTTGCCTTGCCTCGCCCCTGAGCCGCCAACGGGTCCACCTGACCAGTCGTGTTCCACGCCGCTTCTCTGGTCCCTCCGGCTCCTCGGAAATCCACCTGAACAGGGGCACCCCAACCTCCTGCTTCTCTGGATTCCCCTCCAACACTTCTAGAGCCCACCTGAGTAGAAAACGTCCTCCAGCCTCCCACTTCTCAGGGCTCATCTCGAAGCATACTTCTGTCCACCTGAGCCGACGCACGCCACGACGCCGTCGCTTCTCTGGACTCATCAGGAAATCCTACTTGATCGATCGTGGTCCATTCCCACTCCATCGTCCTCCGGATTTCCTCTGGGGCGAGATTTCAGGTATCTAAATAATCCTCTTCCTCCAACGCCAACTTCGCCATACTGGGAAGGTTAAAACGGGCTTTGGCTTCTGTGAGGCCGCTCCAATTCTCCCGTAAGGATCACGCGCAGACTGTCAGTCGATCCAACGAATTTATTGAAGGTACAACACTTGTAAAGCCAAAGCAGTGTCCCGCCACCCAAACACACCTTTTATACTCAAACAGCCCCCCTCCCTCCACCTGCAACGTCCGGGAGAGGTTGCATCATACCCGCTGACTCAGCAGTTCTAGTGTCCAGTGGATATTACATCATATCCCAACTGAGTCAGCACTCTGTAGACCAATGTCCAATGTCCAGAGGGAGTTGCGTCACATCCTTCCTGACTCAGCAGGAATCCCCCGTTGGCTCCTGGGAGATTACATCATCCCCAGGGGAATCCCCAGGGTCACATCAGTTTAAGTCAGACTGCGAGTTCCCTTAGCCTCTCCAAGGCTAAGAACCTCCAGTTCTGACACCAGGCAGCTGCAATAATTTAGGGGCAGTGAGGTAGGCACGAAGGGGAATACAGATGAGTATCAGTGCCCTTCCCACCTACTGCTGTTACTTCTACTTCTGCTTCCACCTTTCCTAAAAATTGCACTTTCTGGCCGGGGGAGGACTGCCTGGCTGTCTGGGGTGGCCTGGGTAGAATTGCTGCAAGAGTGGCAGTGACATCCCCTTCTTATGCCTTCCATTATCTTTTCCCTTTGACTGGGCTGTGGGGATCCCCAAGGGGCCTTTCCACTCCATCTTTGCTGAGAGTGAACAGCAAAGACTGGATGTCTCCATCTTCCAATGACTCCCAATTGCTGGAGCAGTCGGCAGCTGCCTGCCTGCCTGGGAGTAATACTGAAGGATAAAGGGATCTTCAGCTTTCTACTTATATCTGCATGCACATCCAGATACATTCAGGTTGGAAAAACTATATTGGGGACTATGATTCCCAGACTTTCCTAGCCAGCATAGTCACTGGCCCATTCTGGGAGTTTTACTCCAAAGAGAAGTTCTGCGCTGAACAACCCCCCCCCCCCCCCAAGGTTTAATGCATACAGAGGTGAAGATTGAAAAAGAGAGCAGTCCATAACTGAAGGCTTTGCCATCCTTCCTCTGGATGCCATATGTGGGCAACTTCTCTTTTCTGTCATGGCTTCTCTGGCCTTGAGGAGAATAACTCAGAACCAGTTGTGTACACTGTACAAGCACTTGGAGGAATTTAAAAATAAACCCTCAAGGACAAGATTGGCTGTCAGCATTCTCCAGAAGACACTCCTGGTCATTTTCAAAAGGGCACCAGATAAAACAAAAGTATTGTATTTTGATTGAGTCAAGGTAACCAATTATGACAGATTTTGTGGTAATCTGGTAGCAAGTCATCGAGGATTGTTCTGATTTTTGCCCTAGAATACCGGTATATTCAGGAGACTTTTGAAAAGGTGAAATAGAGGGGAAGAGTGATGTTTATCCGTGTGCAGCAGACAGACGCAAATGGGAAGGAAGGAGATGAAGATGGACTAGAGCTATGTGGAAAGTCTCGCCCAATGCAAGTGAATTGGGTTTTAGGGATAGAGAACTCCAAGTTCTAAAACCCACTTGTTCCCCTCTGATCTTAAAAAAGAAATTATATCTGCTTTCAAAGCTTTGAAAATGGTGTTTTTAGTATGTAAAAAACCCACTCTTTGGACTACAACGAGTACCTTAGCCAGCAATGTCAGTAGTGATTGGGAGATTCAAGGAGCTGCAGTTCAGTAAAACAACTTTTCAAAGGATTTTGAAAAGTGTCCATGGCTACTTTTCCTACAACGTGACCTTCTAATGATAGGGTTAGATAACTGAGGTCCAACAGTATATGTCTCTTGTGTGCTGACATTTAACAAAACACATGTGTACAGGATGAGAAAGAGGGCATGGCAGGACCTAGTTAGAGAAGACTTTGGCTTTCAGCTGAAAGACAAAGGTTATCCTTTTATGCTACAAACCTTTTATACAGATCTCACATGCCAGCCATCAGCAGATATCTCCTTTGAAAAACAAATGTGGAAGCTGCTTCAATTAGAATGTATATTTAGTGCATGGTGATAGTGAGGCAGTTGACAGTGCCTCCGGCAGTTGATCTTGAGTGTTGTACAAGGGCAGAATTTTGGGAATTATTTGGTTGATCTTTCTAGTATTTTTTATTGCTAGGAACAAGAAATCAGGTTATTGTGGAATTGCCCTTAGCCAGCAATGTCAGTAGTGATTGGGAGATTCAAGGGGTTGAAGTTCAGCAAAACATCTTTTCAAAGGATTGTGCCTAGTGTCCATGGCTACTTGCATAGTCAAGCTTTTCCTTCAATGTGCCTTCCTTTCTCTGGATAAAGGTTAGGCAGAAAACATCTAAACCTGGTCCTGCAAAAACTACAGGTCAGTTCTGCTTGAAGTAGAGAACATGGAGAAAGAGGTGCGTGAAAGTATGGAGGAGAATAATATTCTAATGGATAAGTTATGGTGATTGAGTTTTTACATCATAATGTCACTTGCAATTCTTCAGCAATTTAGAAGAGCAAACTTCACTAAACTCCCAGTGGCTCTAACAGCATAGATCTTGAAGTTTCTATGTAGATTGTGCTTTGTACACCTGTTTTGGAGTAAGTCTCACTGGACGTTTTGCATTTACTTCAAAGCAGGGGAATTGGTGACATCTCAGTGAAGTTTGTTGCAGCAACCTCACCAGCTGACAGTTCATTTACCAGCAAAATCTGAAGTGTTAGTTATGACCTAGGAAGTCCTATATGGCTCAAGTCCAGGTTATTTGAAGAACTAAATTGTCATTTATGGGCTTATATAAAATCTAAGATCTTGAGGAGAGAACCTTCTCCCTATCCCACCAACTCCTCGGTCACTCTGATTGGTTCCGACTTGGATACCATATTAATGGCAGTCTCTGAAGATGTAACACCAGCACTTGCTTGTCCCGTTTTGATAGATTCATTTCAATTGGTGCAACCCAAGGATGTGGACAAGATCATTGGAGAAACAGGGGCAACCACATGCATCCTTCACCCCTGCCCATCATGACTGATAAAGAAAGCTAGAGAGAGTTTGGAAGAGTGGGTGAAGATGGTGGTTAATGCCTCCCTGTGGGAAGGTAAAATTCCAGCCAGCCTAAAAGAGGCTGTAGTAAAACTGCTGTTGAAAAAACCATCATTGAATCCCACTCAATTTAACAACCAAGGACTAAATTTGGTGAAGATTGTATATTATATAATTATGTAATGTATATTCACATTTTAGATTTTCTGGATACTACAAATAATTGATCACACGCCTTGAAAAAGCAATTTTGTGAAACGGTTTTTTGGCCGCTATTGTTTGCATATGCATGCCTTTGGCACTTGGTAAAGTTCGCCTACTCTTGTGAGACGCTCGATTCCCGGTCTCCGCGTCTACACATCCTTTATTCGGAGCATACTTCACTCCACTCTGGGGCTGCATGCACCAAGGTGGTGCCTCTCCGTGGATTACTTGGAACTGTGCATATTTTACCGTGGTTTGATCCTACCGTAGTTTGATCCTACAGTGAGCTGGTTGGATTACTTTGAACCCCATTGATTCATATGGACCCACTATAGAGACTCTGGATTATTTATCCCGCTACTAAGAGACTCTGGACAATATAACCCGGTTTGGACTTCTATAAATATTTCTTGGTCACCTTGAACATTGAAAAACGTATGTACAATCTTTCCTTCCATTATCCACAGAATTATATACATCAGACCCAGTGTTGTTTTCGCTATTCACCTGTGTTTACTTGCTATTAACCGATATTGAATTTTGCCACTATTATGTTGGAAACCACTTTGAGTCCCCGCAGGAGTGAGAAAAGTGGTATATAAATACAGTAAATAAATAAATAATAAATGTTTGTTGGAAACAAAGTAGAAGACCTTCTTGGTGACTGCTCCCAGAATTTGGAAAACCTTTACAAGGGAGGTTTTTTCTAGAGCATTGACTGTGATGGGCTTATAAGGGAATAGTGATTTTTAAATAGCTTCCATTTTAGTGAATTTAACTCAACACACTGTTTAGTTGGTTTAAAACACACATACATTAATTAATGTTTTTGTATGTTTTTAATTTGTAACAATTTCAATAATCTTAAAAGCAAGTTGAGTTTGAGTTTTGGAGAAAAGGCAGCATTGAAACAAATAAAAGTATAACAATCACATCACCAGCATTCACTCTGAATTTTATTTTGACCTTTAAAAGAGGTTTTTAATGCGCTGAAGCTTATGCACAGTGCTTCAGAGAGAACATGCAGAGGATTGTGTGTCACCCTATAAATAATGTTTATTGCTCTTTCTGAAATTAAAAGACATTGTTTTGAAGCAGCTGAGGATGTTCCTGCTTTAATTTTTGTTATATATCCTCCTTTCTTTTTCTGTATTTTCCTTTGCTGTCCATTTGTTTTGATCAGAAAAAGTCAATGGGGTAGTAATCTGATTGTGAAATGTAGAAATTGTTAGCATATGAAGTAGAGGAAGAATGGTGAAATGGGCTCAAAATATGGGTATACAAATTCAGCTGTAACAATTAGGCATAGTTAGGTCCAGTTGGAATCTTCGTAATCCAGATTAAAGTCGGATCTAATTCATTTTTGAAGCGATTTCGAAGTGATTTGGGAACTTGGAAGTATCCTTGCCCTTTCGAAGCTACTGTCACCATCTTTTTTCCGATTCAGGAAGTGAATAGGAAAAGAATCAGCCTTTGGAGGCAAGCAGCTGCTTGCCTGCTGGGATGCTTGCCTCCAGCCAATGAGGGGAAACCACCTGGGGGGGGGGGGGTTCGGCACAGCAGGCATTGTCCTTTATAAAGGGCCTTACGTGCCTCGTGGTCTCATTGCGAGCCGGGGACGCAAAGGGAAAGGGACTAGGGCAGGTTGCTTGGGTGGGAAAGGTGCCACACCACTGCTTTGCAAGGGAAGGACTGGGTTGGGAACAAATAATTTCTTTGGGGAACCACACAAAATACCACTAAGGGGCGCCCTTTGTCTGTTTTGGGTTACACATTGTAATTTTAGAAACTAGAAATCTACTATAATCTGCTTAATAATTCCCTTCCTGAAGCAGGGAATACAACTTTTTAGAGCCTTTCCTCTCCTGGGGTTTGACTTCTGTGCTTTGGAAAACCAGAATTCCCCTTTGCTGCTAATAATTCCCTTCCTGAAGCAAGGAATACAGCTTTTAAGGGCTTTTTCTCTCCTTGAGATTACAAGTTGTACTTTTGGAAACTAGAAATTTACTAATCTAATATTTTCCTTGGGGAACAACACAAAAAAGTTTGGAAGGCCCCTTCCCTCTCCTTGGGTTTGCACATTGTCCTTTTGGAAAGAACTTGGAGGGCTGGGATGGGACGCTGCCATCCACAGGGCGGTCAAGGAATCGGTCCTCTGGGGATTCTTCCCTCCTGATCTGGGAGGATGGGACAATGCTGAACAGTGGTCTGGCCTTTGCTTATCTTGGAAACAAGCAAATAAAGTAAATTAATTGAATGTTATGAGATAAATTCCATTTTCTCATATTCAGAGGGGTGTGCTCTAGACAAATGTGCAAAACAGGTAGATTTAAATTTTCCAAGAGAATCTTGGAGACAGCACATTTCTTCTTGTAATATTCCTTATTAAATTACTGAAATTACTTTTAAAATTGTCAAAACCCCAGGGATCTTCTATACATGTTGAAAGTTAGTATGTTGACAAAGGAGAATCTTTTCAACCACTGTGTCAAGTTTTGTCAATAGTGTTCTAAAACTGAGGGAAAGGGAATCCCCCAAGTTTTGCCTGTCCTGTTTGCAGGTTTTCGTGTATCACGCAATCACGCCCGCCATTAACGAAGCAATTTGGAAATTTTGGAAAATTCCGACTTTTTGGGGGGGAAATTTCAGAAATTATTTCAGAATTGAATCACCAGTGCCCCCTACATCCAAAAAGTGTGGTTATACAGTATTATCTAAAGGGAGTTGAATAATAAGGGGGTGAAAACAAATGGGTGATGAATCTAATCTAGGAAAATCAAAACTATGAATGGGCTGTACAAGGCACTGAAATTACTGGAGTTTTGAAATTATTTTGTGGCTTAACCTCATCACACTAGAGGAGGGGTGCTCACACTTTTTCAGTATGCGAGCTACTTAAAAAACAACCAAGTCAAAATGATCTACCTACCCACTACTCAGAGAGCCATAAAAGCAAAATATTTGGAAATGT
This sequence comes from Anolis apletophallus, assembly GCA_030556195.1. Taxonomy (NCBI): domain Eukaryota; kingdom Metazoa; phylum Chordata; class Lepidosauria; order Squamata; family Anolidae; genus Anolis; species Anolis apletophallus. The sequence goes on from JARBWK010000002.1 coordinate 60,450,661, forward strand.
ATTCCAGTGAGAGCCATATAATATATTTTAAGACTGAATTCAACTACATGTGAGTATAATAACCCCCTGAATTTATTCATAATAATGATGATGATGATATTCATTCAGCCTCTGCTACTACTACTACTACTAACAACAATAACAACAACAACAGGTTCCTAGAGTAGAAGGAAACCTCCAAGGGCCATCCAGTCCAACCTACTTCTGCCATAAGGGAAAAACACAATCAAACATTCCTCACAGATGATCATTCAGCCTCTGATAATAATAACAACAACAATGGGTTCCTAGAATAGGAGGAGACCTCCAAGGGCCATCCAGTCCAACCTCCTTCTGCCAGGGCCCTTCCACACATCCTATTTTACAGTTGACACACACAAACTGATTTCTTACTACTGGACGAATTGCTGCCAAATTTGGCCACAAAACACCTACAAGGAGTGACCATCACAAAAAAAATGATTTTGTCATTTGGGAGTTGTAGTTGCTGGGATTTATAGTTAACCTACAATCAAAGAGCATTCTGAACCCCACCAACAATAGAATTGAACCAAATGAGGCACACAGGACTCCTATGACCAACAGAAAACACTAGAAAGGTTTGGTGTGACTTGACCTTGAGTTTGTAGTTCACTTACATCCAGAGAGCACTGTGGACTCAAACAATGATGGATCTGGACCAAACTTGGCATGAATACTCAATATGCCCAACTATGAACACACATGGAGTTTGGGGAAAATAGACCTTGACGTTTGGGAGTTGTAGTTCACCTATATCCAGAGAGCACTGTGGACTCAAACAATGATGGATCTGGACCAAACTTGGCATGAATACTCAATATGCCCAACTATGAACACACATGGAGTTTGGGAAAAATAGATCTTGATGTTTGGGAGTTGTAGTTCACCTACATCCAGAGAGCACTGTGGACTCAAATAATGATGGAGCTGGACCAAACTTGGCATGAATCCTCAATATGCGGGTGGGCGGGCCTCTTCCTCATGGGGAGGGGGACACTCCACCCCTTTCCAACCCTCCCTCCATTCACCTCAGCCTCTCTGCCGGCCTTTCCTCCTCCTAAAATGGTGGCCTCTGGGGAGGGGGCGGGGCCCGAGTGACATCACCCTCCTCCCTCCCTCAAGCGCGTGGGGTGGGGCACTCCCAATTGGAGGCTGGCTGGCATGTGCGGAGCGGAAACGGCTGAAGGAGGCTGTGCCCCGGCTCCTTCTTCTTCATCGCTGCCCGGCCCTTCCTCCCCCTCCTCCCCCCGCAAGCAGCAGCAGCAGAAACAGCGCCATATCCCTGCCTGTGAGTCACCATTATGTCCTTCGCGATCGACCAGTCGATTGCGATTGACGTAATGGGCACCCCTGCACTAGAGCATAGATCCATTCTAAATCCAGTTTCTGTGTCCTGCAGAAATCTGGGGCTTGTAGTTTAGGGAGATGCCTTTAAACTGCTCAACCAGACTGGACCTGGGCCTCGCTAAACTACAAAGCCCAGAATTCTGCAGGAGGCAGAAACCAGATTTAAAGTGGACCCATGATCTAGTGTGTTGCTCCTTTAAGGTCTTTACTAAAGCTGTTCTCACTCATTTGAGATCCACTAGCAACCATTTCTACAAAGAAAAACAAAGGTTCCTGAAGAATATGTGAGTAGGGGGAATGTGCTGGACCCACTCTCACTCTCCCCACATAGAGGAGGGCTTCTGTTACACATGAAGACTTGTCACACAGTTATGGACTCCTATGAATCACCATACCTAATCATCCAAAAAAAGTATAAATCTCTCCAAATAACAACCTAATTGGCTTTAGGTGTATGCACATGTATATCTGTATGTGCCTTCAGGTCACTTGTTGACTCATGGTGACTCTATGAATGACACAAGGGAATACTCAACTGTGGTTTATTTAGTTATTCTTTGCCTAAGAAAACACTATGGAATTTATGGAGTCACCATAAGTCAACAAGTAACTTGAAGGCACATATATACTCACACATATGTACACCTAAAGCCAATTAGGTTGTTATATGGGGAGATTTGTTTTTGGATTTTCCCACTGCATCACTAAGTGCTCCAGCCTTGCAGAAATGTGTTATTTACTAACCTTAATTCTTCTGAAGCATTCTGATTAAAAAACTAGTTTTTTAGTCAAAGGATCAATACTGCATTTTAAAATACAAAGTGCAACTTATTCATTCATTTCAATGAATTATAAGGGTGGCTTTCACGGTCAGGAAATACAAAAATAGTCAAAAGACATAAAAGGGAAAAAAGCACACTCATTGACAATAAAATGTAGAAAAATAATGTAAAGTTGAACAGAGGAGAGAAAAATAATACTAAACCTAAAACAAGTTCAGGAAGAATAAAATGACATTACTTGGCAGCTGGGGCCTTTTCATACTGCAGAATCATAGCAATATGATTCCACTTTAAATGTCATGACAATTTGTTATGGATTCCTTTTTTTAAAAAAAAAAATTTATTGAAGGTTTAAACAAATAATAAAAGACATACCACATTTGCCAACCCCCTTCCCTCTCGCCCTTCCTCCCCCCTCCCCTCCCCCAATCACAAACCATCCATCCACAATTGACTTCCCCTTTTCAATCCCCTTCCCAGTGACCCTCAACTGGGGTCTGAGTTTATCCAAGAAAAAGAAAAGCTTGGAATTCATCAAAGTAAATCCTTTTGACAGAACCTACAGTACATTATCACAAATATAAATTTTCATTAATGTCCATCTTCTTTTGAGTCTTCAAGAAGCCCAGAATTGGGGACCAATCCGTTGCATCCATGTTTTGCGCCAAGGCTCTGGAAAGGCAGTCCATTGTTATTATATCCATCAGCCTAAGAATCCAGTCCTCTTCCCTGGGTAAGGTCTTTTCCTTCCAGCGTTTGGCCAGTACCAATCTCGCTGCAGTAATACAATAAATAAACAGTTTCTCTTTGTTCTTATCTAAAGTAAAATCTAAAAGCCCCAGTAGCATATACTCTGCTTTGAAACTAAACTCAATATTAAGTGCGTCCTTCATTGTTCTATATATTCCTTTCCAGAATTTCTCCACTGGCTTACAACTCCACCACATGTGGAGAAATTTCCGCTCTACAGTTCCGCATTTCCAGCATTTATTGCTGTAAGTGGAGCTATATTTGGCAATCTTGTCGGGCGTCAGATGCCATCTATAAAACATTTTTATATTGTTTTCCCTAAGGTCATAGGCATAGGTAAATTTATAGTGTTTTCTCCAGAGTCTTTCCCATTGTCTCATGGGGATCTCATGACCTAAGTCCTGTGCCCATCTGACCATACATATTTTTACCGTTTCTTCTTCTCAGCTCCATTGAAGGAGCTTTTTATACAAAGCTGAAATTCTGCCCTTTTTTTTCTGGGACACCACATCCCAAAACTGGTTGGTGCCCTCATAGCCCAGGGCTTTATCTTTCCGATAAGTCTCAAAGATTTGCCTGTGCTGAAGCCAATCCAGATCTTCGTCCAGTTCTCTGAGCTCCTCTAAGTCCTTAACTACAAACTCGGGGCCTCGTCTCTTTAGGAGTATATCATAGCTCAACCAACTATTTTTCCCATATTGCCTCCTGCCATAGGCCTCCTGAGGTGATAGCCACTTAGGGATTTTGTCGAACAGCCTCTCTTTATATTTTTGCCAGGTCCTCAACAAGGGTTTTCTGAAACAATGTACATTGAAGTTTTTTTCCACCTTAACCCTGCCATACCAAAGATACCCATGCCAGCCAGCCCTCAGGTCAAAGCCTTCGAGGGCTAGCAGCATGGTATCTTTCAGCCTGGTCCACTCCATTACCCATTCGAGAGAGCAGGCTTCATAATAACACCTCATATCCGGGACTCCGAGCCCACCCCTTTCCTTTTCATCTATCAAATTTTTCCAGCTTATCCTAGGTTTTTATTCTGCCAGATAAACTTCCTGATTTCCTTATCCCATTTATCAAAAGTTTTGGCATTTATCAATACTGGGATATTTTGAAAGAGAAAGAGGAGCCTTGGGAGAACATTCATTTTAATTAAAGAAATTCTACCCAGTAATGAGAGGTTCAGGAATTTCCATTTAGTCAGGTCTTTTTGGATTCCCTGCCACGTAATTTCATAATTGTTTTTTACGAGGTCTAAGTTCCTTGGCGATAGGGTTATTCCTAAATATTTTACTTTGTTTGCTGAGAGGATGCCTGCTTTTTCTTCTAGCTCTTCAATTTCCCTCTTATTCATATTTTTGACTAACATTTTGGTTTTACCTTTGTTTAGTTTAAAACCCGAGAGGGCTAGCAGCATGGTATCTTTCAGCCTGGTCCACTCCATTACCCATTCGAGAGAGCAGGCTTCATAATAACACCTCATATCCGGGACTCCGAGCCCACCCCTTTCCTTTTCATCTATCAAATTTTTCCAGCTTATCCTAGGTTTTTTATTCTGCCAGATAAACTTCCTGATTTCCTTATCCCATTTATCAAAAGTTTTGGCATTTATCAATACTGGGATATTTTGAAAGAGAAAGAGGAGCCTTGGGAGAACATTCATTTTAATTAAAGAAATTCTACCCAGTAATGAGAGGTTCAGGAATTTCCATTTAGTCAGGTCTTTTTGGATTCCCTGCCACGTAATTTCATAATTGTTTTTTACGAGGTCTAAGTTCCTTGGCGATAGGGTTATTCCTAAATATTTTACTTTGTTTGCTGAGAGGATGCCTGCTTTTTCTTCTAGCTCTTCAATTTCCCTCTTATTCATATTTTTGACTAACATTTTGGTTTTACCTTTGTTTAGTTTAAAACCCGAGACTCTACCAAAGGTCTCCAGCTTTCTGATCCATAAATTTATCTTCTCCCCTGGGTCTTCAACAAAACAGACCATATCATCAGCATATGCTCTTATTTTAGGCTTTCTTTGGAGATTATTAATCCTTTCAATTCCTTATCCCTCCTTATGTTCTCCAGTAAAGGTTCTAATGCTAATATGAATAAGAGCGGCGACAGGGGGCACCCCTGTCTAGTGCCCTTCTGAATCTGGATGTAGCAACCCAGTTCTCTTTCGTGCCTGGAGGGCAGGGGGCAGCACCGGGGGTCCCACTTGCATTGGAGCCAGCTGATTCTGAGGAGGATTTGGAGGGGCTGGAAGAAGGGGATTTTGAGGTAGCTGGGCCTTCTTCCCTCACAGAAACCTGGCCTGGGATGACGGCTGGCCTGATCCTTACGAGATGCAGGAAGGCTAGACGGAATTCGAAAGCAGTGATAGTGAAGATTATGAACGGCCGGGGGGCGAGGTTCACAAGAAAGAATGTGGGAAACAACCGAGGGAGAGGCCTGGGAAGCAGATGGGGAGTTCGACTCTCACGAAGATAGGGAACCAGGTGCTGGGAGGCAAGGTCGAACCTTTGATAGGAGACGGAGCATTGAGGCTAGCAGGAGGGGTTGGTTCCACAGCCTAGACCGGCCAAGGTCCCGCAGCACAGATTGGAGGAGGAGAAGCCTAGAGCGTCGGGGCCTCGCCAGGGGATTAAGTATAGGATCCATGGAACGGATCCTCAGTACCTCGGCCACGTCTATCCTATGCAGACGTGTAGCGAGCCAAGACCACATAGCTAAGTTTTGGGCTAGTGGCCTGCCAAGGAGTGCCTTGGATCTTGAAACCTTGCTTTGTTCCCTGATCCGCTTGTGTTGAGCAGAGCCTTGCCAAGTCTTTGGAAACTTCCATGCCAAGTTTGCTTTTGGACATTACCTTTTACCTATTGGATTACTTTTGATACTCTTATGGACAATTACCTTTTCAACTGTTTCTTATTCCTCAATAAAGTAGTTAGCTGATTACCGTCTCTGTGTGTGTGATTAAGGGGCCGGCCAAGGTCTTGCATCGTGACACTGGAATTTATTTGTGGGAGCTCCATTTACTATAAGGTTTGCGGATTGCTGTGTATAGATAGCTTCTATGGCATTAGCAAAGAGGTGCCCCATGTCGAGCTCTTTAATCAGGAGTAGCAGGAAGTCCCAGTTAACCCTGTCAAAGGCCTTTTCTGCGTCTATGAAGAGCAGGGCAGCTTTCTTCTGAATATCGACTCTATAATACTCCAATGAGTCTATTACTATTCTCATGTTCTCTTTGAGATGCCTACCCGGGAGGAAACCCTTCTGATCTTGTTTTATCCACCCATCTAGGAATCCCTTTAATCTCTCCGCCAGTATAATCGCATAGATCTTATAATCTTGATTTAGTAATGAGATAGGCCTATAATTCTTTACCTCCGACCTACTCAACCCCTCCTTGTGTATCGTTATTATACTTGCTTCCGTCCAAGATTTTGGGATTTTTTTATTTTCTATACACTCATTCATTGTTTCCAGTAGGTAGGGCATAATTTGATCTTCAAAGAGCTTATAATACAAGGCCGTAAACCCATCCGGGCCCAGGGCTTTATTAGATTTTAGGTTCCTTATTGCCAATTTTAATTCCTCACTAGTTATACGTTGGTTGAGAAGGGTCCTCTGTTCTTCTGAGATCTTATCAAGATGTAGTTTGCTTATATACTCTTCTGCCTGTTCTAATTCAATGTCATCATTAGCGTATAAAAGCTTATAGTATTTCTGAAATCTATCCCTTATTTGCTCATCTGTGTTATAGGTGACTCCTTTATTGATTATCTGGGTGACATTATTTGCTTGTTTCTTTTTCCTTATTTTGGCTGCCAGCCATTTTCCGGGCTTATTAGCATTCTGAAAATGCTTTTGTTTGAGGAATTTTAGATTGTTCTCAATCCTCTCTACCTCAATTTTTTCTTTCTGTTTCCTCAATATTTTTAGCTGGGTCTTACATTCTTTGTCTGAGGGGTTTGACTTGAGTCTTAATTCAATTTCGCTGATTCGCCTAAGGAGATCTAATTCTGTTTTTCGCTTGGACCTCTTCTGTAAGATCTCTTGTTGTATAAAGTGGCCGCGTAGGACAGCCTTACTGGCCTCCCATACCGTATGTATATGGGTGCCACGATGTGCATTCAGAGCAAAGTAGTCATTAATAATTGACTTATACCTTCCTTTTTGCTCATCCGTCTTCAATAGGCCATCTTTAAGTGTCCACCTCCTTGGCGTTAATTTCTTCAGCCCTAATTGGAATTCAAGTGGGTTATGGTCAGAAAACTGCTGTGGCCGAATTTGGATCTTATTCATTTTTGTTATTAGGTTGTTTGAGGCCCAGATCATATCCAGCCTAGACCATGAACTGTGTCTACCAGAGTAACAGGTATAGTCTTTCGATGTAGGATTCTGCTCTCTCCACCCATCTTTCAGACCTAATTCCTCTAAGATCATTTTCCCCTCCTTGGGGATTTGGCCAGTTCTCTTATCCCTCACCTTTGTGGAGGACCTGTCAAGTCTCCTATCCACCACCCTATTAAAGTCCCCCATTATCAGTAACTCATCGAAATCTGTCCTATCTATATTATGTTTCAGGCTTCTTAGGAATTTTATTTTTGGCCCATTCAGGGCGTAGACATTACACACTAGAATCTTTTTATGGTCCCATTCCACAATTGTTCCCACCAACCTCCCTTCCATATCTCTAAAGGCAAGAGCACTCTTCAGGGAGTCCCTTACATACGTAAACACTCCTCTTTTTTTTTTTTTCATCACAAGAGTAATACATTTTTCCCAATTTTTTTTGGTTGAGATATGCCACATCCCTCCCCCGGATATGGGTCTCCTGTAAAGCAATTAGATCCTCATTTTTAGCACTCAGAAAGTTAAAAATTCTTTTCCGTTTTTTCTGAATGTTAAGCCCATTCACATTATTACAAAAACACTTAATTCCCATTATAGAACCTTCTCAGTTCTTTTTGTGCCTGAAGTCTTGTCTGTCTTTTCCAATCCCCTTCGTCCAGGCAGGTGTTAGCCTCTCGTCTGGCCGCCCGTCTCCGGTTTGATGATCCATCCGCGGGCTCCTCTCCTTCTCCCACTTCCCCTTCTTCTTCTGACTCTCCCTTTTCCTCTTCCTGTTCTGAGAAATGGTCTTCCTCTATGATTTTTTTATAGATGGCTTTAGCTCTTTCCTCCGATGTAACCCATATTCTGTTTCCTTTTAGGGTTAACATTAACCCTTCTTTCCTTTCCCACCGGTATTTAATACCTCTCTTTTTCAATTCGTCAGTTAGGAAGAAATACTTCCTTCTTTTTTCCAGGGTTATCGCAGGAATTTCTTTAAAAACTATGATCTTCCTTTTATTTTAAGTAAGAGGGTTTCTGGAGGTGAACCTTAGGACCTCATATCTGAGGACCTTCCTATTGAAATGGACCAGGACATCACACATGGATTTGTGTTTCTTTGAATAATTAGTCGTGAGCCGATAAGTCCTGTCTAGTTCTTTATAGACCTCGGTCTGGGGAGTTCTCAATGCTTCCGCCAGGATTTCCGCCATTACATCCCTAATATCTTCCTGATCCGTCTCCTCCACGTTGCGAAATCTTAATTGAAATTCCTTCTCCTTATATTCAAGTTGTTCTTGTTGATCTTCTAGTTTTTTATTCATTCTGCTCAAGATACCGCATTTTGTTTTGAGGTGTTCCTCTAGGGATCCTTGTCTCGACTCCAATTTGAGTTCATTCTGTTTCATTAGCTTAATCTCCTCTTCCATATTTGTAAAATGTTTATTAATATTTGAGATCTCTTCTTTGAGTTCTTTCCTAAGACCTTGGAGCTCTTCTTTTATTAAATGCTCCTGATTTCGCAACAATCCTTCATGGTCTTCCTGTTTGCAGGCCATATCCTCTTGTCTCTTAGAGATTTTCAAAATTTCCACTAGGAGGTCCTCCAGGGTCAATTCGGCATGTCCTGATTCTTTTCTGCCTTGGGTTTTTGACGGTTTGCTTTGATCTTTAATGCTATCCTGCTTCCCCTTTGTCGCCATCTCTTCCACTAATTGTCACTTCCTTGTTTCTCCTTTATTTCTCCTTTGGGTCTATGGGGTCTTGGAGGGGAGGGGGTCTTTCTTCTGGTCTCTCTCTTCCTTAAAAGTGGCAGCTAGAAGTCTTGCTAAGTCCCGCGGTGGAGGGCGATCCTGTATTGATTTCCACCACTGTTCTCACTTTCACTGCTTCCTCGCCCCCATGCTACAGGCTCGTATTTCAGGCAGGCTGTTAGCCTATTTCCCTTGCCGCACTCGCCTAGCAATGCAGACGGCCCTCTGTAGCTTGTAACGCCGCTTCTGCCCTCTATTCCCTCCTCGCTTGATTCACCTTACCATTTGTCGTCTCCCTGACAGGCTGCAGTCACTATCTCTTCTGTGGGAGGCTCCGTTCATTCAGGGCCAAACGAGCAGGAGCGACAAACAGATTGTCTCCAGGTGCTTTCTAAGTCAGTTGCCTCTAATAAGCCTCTAACAGGCTCCTTATTGCCTAGTTTCTGCTTCAGGCTTTCCACTCTAGAGCGGGATCTCTCAAGGTCCTAGCTGACCCAAACAAAATCTGCCAGCTTAAAAGAAAAAGTTTCAGAATCACGCCAAAATGAGGCTCGTACACAAAGCGGCGCCTCAAACATATAGCTTTGGCCCCTTGGCTGGACTTCTTTATTTATCTGTAGTAAGAAAGAAATCTTGCTTCCCTCTGGAGGCGTGAGTCTTCCCTCCAGGTCAGACCTCAGCTTTCCCAACGAGGTTCCTAAGCAGGTCGCCCCGGCAAGCTCTCCTTATTTCCTTTGTTTTCTTATTTTCTCTCTGCTCTCTGTACGGTTCCTTCTCCGCTCTCTAATCCAATAGGATTTACTGTTGGATGGGGTTGGAGGGTTCCTGTGTCCGCATCATTTATTTTACTCACTGTTTCATCCCTTTAAAATCGCACCGGCGGTCGAATTCAAGCTGCTGCTTGTCTGGTGCGGAGAAAGCCCACGGCCCCTCTCAGTCCAAATCTTGGAGGGGGAAGCCCGCTTTGGGAAGCAGACCACCCCTCACTGTTGTGGATCTTTAGGGTCGGTAGCCAGGTGTTCAAAAACTGAACAGGCTGGGGTGAGTCAATGTTCACCGGCTTTCCTCCTGGATTCGCCCTTGGAGCTTGCCAAGGGTGCGACTGACCGCCGCAGGTGCTGACCGGAAGTCGTTATGGATTCCTGAGGCTTCTAATTTGAACAGGTACTAATGTCCAGGGCTGCAGTCTATATTCACTGCCTAAACTATAAATCTCAAGATTATACAGGATTTTGCTATGATAGCTAACGTGGAATCATAGCAATACAACTGTAGTGCAAAAGGATCTCAAGTGATTGCCTTTGGGAATTAATTCCCAGTGTTGTGCCAAGAATTAACATCTTATTGAGAGTAAAATTATTGTGCTTACTTGAGTTACAGGGGGGAAGGCAAAAAAAGGAGGGGGAAAAGCAGAAAGAAAAAAAAGAAAAACTAAAAAATGGAAAATGGGAAAAAAATATAAAAAGAAAAAAATATTTTTGTTTGACTTCTGAATTTTTTCTATTAAGTCTGTTAATTATAGATTGTAGTTAATCTCTCCGTCATCCAGTGTTTGCATCATTTCTTCTGTTTTAAAAAAATTCCTTGATAAAGTCCTATCAGTTGGGTATCTCCCCTTATGTCCCACCTTGTAATTTACGATCTTCTGGGGAGGCCCTGCTCTCGGTCCTTCCTTCGTTGAAAATGCTCTTGGTGGGGACGAGGGACAGAGCCTTTTCAGCAGTGATCCCTCACCTGTGGAACTCACTCCCCAATGAAATTAGGTCAACTTATTCCCTCCTTTCCTTTAGGAAAAAGTTGAAGATGTGGCTATGGGACCAAGCATTTAGTTAGGCATCCAGCTAGCAGGCTAGCAATAAAAATAATGGCAATGCTAAGGAAAACGGACTGTGAACTGGCTTTGCATTAAGTTGTAGATGGTAGAACGCGGACTTTTTGTACTTTTAAAATGGTTTAAAATCTGATTATTGTTTATTTATTATGTAACTGTTGTTTTTATTTGTTGTATATGTGGGACATCAAATTGCTGCCGCCTGTAAGCTACCCTGAGTCCCCCTTCGGGGGTTGAGAAGGGCGAGGTACAAATATTTGAAATAAATAAATAATACATTTGGGTTTGCCTTGATGTATTTTCAGGTAATGAGTTAGTCTGTCCATATTCGTTATATCTAATATTTTTAATTTCCAATCTTCTTCCGTTGGGTTTTCTTTGGTTTTCCACTTTCTGGCATACACTATTTGAATCATAGAATCATAGTTGGAAGAGACTTCATGGACCATCCAGTCCAACCCCCTGCCAAGTAGCAGGAAAATTACATTCAAAGCACCCCTGACAGATGGCCATCCAGCCTCTGTTTAAAAGCTCCCAAAGAAGAAACCTCCACCACACTCCGGGGAAGAGAGTTCCACTGCTGAACGGCTCTCACAGGAAGTTCTTCCTAATGTTCTGGTGGAATCTCCTTTCTTGTAGTTTGAAGCCATTGTTCCAAGTCCTAGTCTCCAGGGAAGCAGAAAACAAGCTTGCTCCCTCCTCCCTATGACTTCCTCTCACATATTTATACATGGCTATCATGTCTCCTCTCAGCCTTCTCTTCTTCAAGCTAAACATGTCCAGATCTTTAATCTGCTCCTCATAGGGCTTGTTCTCCAGACCCATGATCATTTTAGTTGCCCTCCTCTGGACGCATTCCAGTTTGTCAATATTTTGGTTCTAGTCCAGTTTCATGTCATGTTATCAAATAGAATATCTTGGTTCTTGTCCAGTTTCATAACTAATATCCCTAATAAGTAGTATTCAGGTTTCATTTGGAATTTCGTTTTAAAGATTTTCTGTATAGTTTCATGAATTATTTTCCAATACCTTTTAGCAACTTGGCATCCCCACCACATATGAAAAAAGATTCCTGTTTGAGTACCACATTTCCAACAACAGTCTTTGATATTTTTGTAATATTTGGTCAATTTTTGTGGTGCAATGTACCACTGCTATATCATCTTGTACCAGTTTTCTTGGAGGTCAGTTGAATATGTATATTTCCATTTTTTCTTCCACATTAGTTCCCATTCTTCCATTCTTATTGGATGTCCAACATAGGCAGCCCATTTTGTTGTACACTCCTTTTCTGTACAACAAAAAATTTTAAAATATTTTTGTTATTGTTTTCTTTTTAATCAACAGTATTTTGTCCCATATTGTATCTCTTTCTGAGAAACCTAATTTTTTTAAATCCTTGTCTATATTGGAGCCATGTTACGTTCTTACATATCAAATTTAATTATTCTTGGGATGTTATTGTATGGGCACCCTTTTGTATTTTAAGAAATTTTTTTGTATGTTGGCCAATTTCCTCTGCCCTCTTCTCTTCTAAAGGTGATATCCATAGTGGTTTTTTTTTAAAAAAAAACGTATATAAGGCCGATTGCACAAAGTGGTGCCTGAAGATTTTTTCTATTTTCTTTTTATTGTACCATATGTACACATGTTATCCTCTTCTTAGGTCAAATCCCTCAAAAGTTAAGTTTTTGTTCTTACTTAATGTGGACCAGTCTTTTAGCCGAATGAGGCCACAGGCTTCATAGTACAGTCTTAGATTAGGGAGTCCAAGGCCTCTTTTTTATCTCTTAAGTTTAAGAAATTTATTATGTGTTTCTTTCCATTCCATATAAATTTTAATAGGTCCTTATTCCAGGTTTTGAATATCTGATAATTTCTTAATATGGGAATAGTTTGAAAGAGGAAGAGCATCTAAGATGCCCTTCATCTTTTAAATAAATATTTCTGAGACTGTCATTGAGTGTTACACAGAGCTTGCCCTCTAAAATGAATGCAACTTGCAAATATTAGTTTATGATTGAGCAAAGCAAAACGATGAGCGAGAAGCTCTTTTTTAAAAAAATAATAGTAATGTAAAGAAAGTAATGACTTATGACAAGGTCTAGTATCCCCTGGGGGAAAAATGCAGGGTGGAGTGTATTTGTGCAGATGTCTTTAAGCTGCAACACAATCTAAATCATTCCATTTGACAACCATGACTAAAACACCACAGAAGAGCAGAGCTGTGGTTATTCAGAGGATGCATCCATCACTTTTGAAAAGTATTAGCAAATCTAAATGTGAAAATGATGAAACACATGCCCCTTAGGAGGACAGCTTCAGGCATGGAAAATAGCTGGAAAGGTCTCCCTTTCTTCTGATTAGGAGTTCATTTACTGGAGCAATGCTGGAAACAGAATGCTGTGATAGCTCTGCCTTATGGAGTGGCACAGCTAAGATGTATATAATTTTCTATGTCTCTGTTTACTTAATGCAACTTGAAAGCAGTGTCTAATCATTCCTCAAGGTTTATGCACGGAAGGGCAATTTTTCAACGGATATTAAGATTTAATATGGAGTTTGCTATTACAGACTTGACCATACACCGCAATTGCAAAAAGGTAACCCAAAAATCTGGATGAGGAATACAGGGACTCCATGAGTTTATGGCACTTGAATGACACCCTTTTGGAAAGTTGGCAGTCAAAATTTAGGGAAATAGGTTAAACCTGTAAAAATACAATTTTCTTTTAAAAAGAAAGAAAGAAAGACCAAGACCTTCTTAATCAGTTTCAGACAGATGTTGGCAGGAGGGGACTAGGGACGCTTCAAGTCATCCTTTTCATATATGCGCATTTGGGGTTCTAGGGTGCTGTGGAGATACAGTGGGGGTATTTGTATAGACATGTCTTGTGTTGGGGGGTGTGTCTCTCTGTGTGGTTTAAAGACAAATAGGTCCCCAAAATATTCATTAAAAGGGTGTATTGAAGGCTGTTGAGACTACAAAGGTGGGGTTCAGAGGCTTCATGTAGCCTGTGGGCTGAATTATGCCCATCCTTAATGTATGCAGAAAAAGGAAGGAAGGAAAGAGAAGTGACCCCAAAAAGTGACCTTCCTTTTTTTCATGTCAAAAACGACTTGAGAAAATGCAACTCATGTCTGGTGTGAGAGAATTGGCCATCTGCAAGGACATTGCCCAAGGGACGCCTGGATGTTTTCCCATCCTGTGGGACACTTTTCTCATGTCCCCACAATGGAAGCTGGAATTGACAGATGGGAGCTCACCCCATCTCATGGATTTGAACCACCAGTCTTCAGGTCATCAGTTCAGCCAGCACAAGGGTTTAATCCATTATGCCACAGTGACTCCTAGCTATTCTTGCTGCTTAGTTATTTTAGGTTGAATTTGAGTTATTATTATTATTTACGTCATTTTTACCCTGCTCTTCTCACCCTCACAGGGAGACTCAGAGTGGCTATTTTGGCAATGATTCAATGATGTAGGGGATACAATATAATAAAAAGATTAAAACATACACAAAACACAGATTAAAATAACATTAGTTACAATAACATTATCTACACAATCCAAAAAGCCTCTCCATTTCAACAGTCACAAGGTCTGTTTCAATGTTCAGTTATATTCATTGTCCAAATGCCTGGTTCCACAGCCACATCTTTAATTTCTTTCTGAAAGAAAGGAGGGAGGATGCCGATCTGATTTCTCTGGGGAGCGAGTTCCATAGGCAGGGGGGGTCACCACCGAGAAGGCCCTGTCCCTCGTCCCCGCCAGCTGTGTTTGTGAAGCTGGCAAGGCCTCCCCGGCGGATCTTACGAGGCAAAATGTAGAGATACGTTCAGACAAGTAAGCTGGGCCAGAGTCATATAGGGCTTTATAGGCCAAGACCAGCACTTTGAATTGTGCTCAGAAATAGACTGGCAGCCAGTGGAGCTGATGAAACAGGGGGATGGTATGCTCCCTGTACGATGCTCCAGTGAGCAATCCGGCTGCTACCCGTTGGACTAATTGAAGTTTCCGAACAGTCTTCAAAGGCAACTCCACGTAGAGTGCGTTGCAGTAATCTATTCGGGATGTAACCAGAGCATGGACCACCGTGGCCAGATCAGACTTCCCAAGGTATGGGTGCAGCTGGCGCACAAGCTTTAACTCTGCAAAGCTCTCCTGGCCACCCCTGAGACCTGGGGTTCCAGGCTCAGTGATAAATCCAGGATCATTCCCAGGCTGCAAACCTGTGTCTTCAGGGGGAGTGTAACCTCACCACAGGCTGTAACCCTATGCCCTGTTCGGTCTTTCGACTGACCAGGAGGACCTCTGTCTTGTCTGGATTCAATTTCAATTTGTTAGCCCTAATCCAGTCCAACACAGCAGCCAAGCACCAATTCGAGGTCTGAATAGCCTCCTTAGTAACAGTTGGGAAGGAGTGACAGATTTGGACATCATCTGCGTATAGATAACACCTTACTCCGAAACTCCAGATGATCTCTCCCAACGGCTTCATGTAGATGTTAAATAACATTGAGGACAGAAGAGAACCTTGAGGAACTCCACAAGACAACGGCTGTGGAGTCGAACAGGTGTCACCCAGTAACACCTTCTGAGACCGACCCTCCAGGAAGGATTGGAGCCACTGCAGAGCGGTACCCTCAATTCCCATTTCTGAGAGGTGCCCCAGAAGAGTACCGTGGTCAACGATATCTAAGGCCGCTGAGAGGTCCAGCAGAACCAACAGGGACACACTCCCCCTGTCTAGCTCCCAGTGAAGATCATCTACTAAGGCGACCAAGGCTGTTTCAGTTCCATGTCCTGGCCTAAAGCCAGACTGTGCTGGATCTAGATAATCAGTGTCTACCAAGAAGCCCTGGAGTTGCGAGGCCACCACACATTCCATAACTTTGCCCAAGTAGGGGAGATTGGAAACTGGCCGAAAGTTGACTAATTGAGTGGGGTCCAGTGATAGTTTTTTCAACAGCGGTTTCTCACACCAGACATGAGTTGCAATTTCTCAAGTCGCTTTTGACATGAAAAAAAGGAAGGTCACTTTTTTCTGTATGGTTTAAAGACAAATAAGTCCCCAAAATACTCATTAAAAAGGGTATTAAAGGCTTTTGAGACTACAAAGGTGGAGTTCAGAGGCTTCATGTAGCCTGTGGGCTGAATTATGCCCATTAGATAAAATGATTAAATCAAGCCTTACTTTGTGTGTGACTGTTTTCAAGCCATTAATACTTAAATCCATAGATGAAAAGTCTATGGATATGGATGGTCAACTGCATTCACAGGGATTCAAAGCCTTAAAATAACATGAAGACAATGGAATTAAACAGGAAAATTCCTTATATCTCAATGTCCGCTCATTATCTAACTATTAGGCGAAGTATATGGAATGATGATAATGATATGACAGCGTCAACACTCTGGAAGGCCCATCTGCATATTGACACACACATTTATGAAATGTTATATTTAAAGCATTAGAATAAGAATACATTGTGAAAATGTTTTATAAAAGGCTTTAAAATGGCATGCTTTTGCAGGGCAACATGGCAGAACTACCTTTGTCTTGATAATCCACAGAGTATGATTTATAACAGCACATATTTCACTGTTCTCTGCAAATAAATAGACCTTGTAGGTAAAAAAAGATATATACATAGATGACATTTTGAAGCCAACAGATGAGTGATGGAGAGGATCATAAGATGATAATGCCCAGTGAGAAATTGAAGACTGACAAAAAGCCTGTGTACTTTATAATATAGATCCTATACATAGAATCAAAAGAACGGGGTTATAGATATGTTTGCACCTCTTAAAACAACAAGCACTGCAATATGATTGATTTAGTGAGGATAGGCTAAAAACTCACTGGTATAATAATAGGATCATTTGTCTTTGCAAGTATCTCGTTATTGGTGATCAATAATGTAGGTAAGATGACTGATTGCTTTGTTTTCTTGTGGTACTCAGCCTCTCTAAATTATTTATTTGACACGGTGCCTCCTGGCAAATTCAGAGAACCAGTGATCATAAGTTTGCAGTCTTGTGAAACACTGATATACTTTAGCACTCACGTCATTTCTTATAGATTGCAGAGAATGATATGTCTAGCGTATCGATTTGTTGATTGAATGAGGAATTTGGGGAATGGTCTCTCTCCCTCTGGCTGATTGCTCAATTGGAAAAAAGCACCAACAGATTCATTGTGGAAATTTAAAGAAAACATATTTCTTTATCTTTTATTATTGTTTGTAAGGCTGCAATTACATATAGTTGTATTAAATAGGGCAGTGAACTTCTTCAGGAATTTAGACTAAGCTTAAAACCTATCCATCATGCTGTTCCCCAAAATTAGGTTTTACTTTGGAAAGTTCCTGTAAATAAGAACTAAAACATGGGATAGATCCATTGTCACACTGACTCAGATGACACTAGCTTCTAGTTGATGGTGTAGAATACTGAGGCAGTGAAAGTAGACTGCAGCCCTGTTAATGAAGTAAGTGGTGCCTAATCCAAATGATTTTTCAATACAGCATTGGAATGTTACCTTGTGGTATAATGCATGTTGTGCTGAGGACGAAGGGAGTATTTTAGCATGTGTGCTTTGGGTCAGTTTAGAGATAGGCATATCATTCTTCACAATATTTCTTCTCAAACCTAACAACGAGTACTTTCAGAAATTTTCTTCCCATTGTGAGAAAATCTTCAAAAAACATATAATGAAGTTACTTTTCAATGGTAATTCTGTAAGAGGTTACACAATTGTGGAGACGATTAAGAAGTGGCTTTAATTTGATTTTGGAAAGGTATTCTGATTTTTCTGCCCTTCTTTTATCAACCCTAAAGTTTCCCCTTACAAAGAATTACAGAAAAATAACAAATTACATGTCTATAAAATTAACATTAAATAATTTTTTTCCACAAGGTTAGTGTCAGCCAAGAGATAGAAAATCTTTTCAGACACAGTGTTGGTTTGAAGAAGATGAAGAATAGGCCCCAGGATTTTGTTTCTTGGCTCAGGGTACAGAGGACAGGAAAACAAATAGGGAGGCAAATCCTCAATTTCTGGGGCCCTGCAAACACATAAACGAAGAGCCAGAGGGGTACCCATGTATCTGCCATCAATCACAATATGTGGGCATACTTTGAAAATGAAGGGCTGTGAAGGCTTGCCTAAGTGTTGGAAATGTGAGCCTAGTCAGGTAGATAGCCCTATCATGGTCAAGTCTATACAGTCTAAACCAGTGGGAGAATTTGGAGTTATTAAAAGTCTGCCTGTCATGGTGGACACAGTGATTAAAAAAATATTCATGGAGCTTCTCCCTTGAGTTCAAGATAGAGGGCATATTAGACAGAGTGGGGTGAAATTCAAGCAGCTTCTAGTATCTTGTATTCCAGACTTTGCATTTTGCTAGCTGTTCAAAACATCCCTTGGGGAGAACCCTAACTGAAGAGTATTTTACTCTTCTCCAATAATTAAATAGGGTGAAATGAATATGTGATCTAATGGAGGGGAGACCAACCTCTGGCCAGACCAAGGCTGCTGGGGTGCCCAGTGGGAATCGCAGTAGTTTCTTAAGAAATCTATTCTAGAGAGTCTCCAGTTTTGCTGTCTGGGAGTCATCCCATCCCCAGACGGCAGCATCATACAAAATCTGGGCTATAACTTTACTCTGAAATATTTTAAGGGCTGGGACAACTAGATGCAGTGTTGTAGAATCTGAGTATTGCTCCAACAGATTTCAAAGCCACTGCTTTAGTGTGTTCTATATAGGGTTTCCAGGATAGTTTTTTCCCCCATGAAATGGATTCCAGGGTACTTAAATTCCTGACATTGTTCTATTTGGTGACCATCTGTGTTGAGAGTGACTTCTTCCAAATACCATTACCTTTGTTTTATTATAGTTGATATTCAGCTTTTCTTTAGAACATTATGCACCAAGCTTAGCAGGCAGTCTTCTCAGGCCAATTTGGGTAAGTGAGATTAGAACCATGTCATCCGCATATAATACTCTCTAATAGCAGAGTCAGGTTAGGTAATACTAACAAAGGTAGTTCAACACAGTATAGAAATCACTTATTCATTTTATATCATAATCAAATCATAAGAATAACAATCACAATTACTTATCTATAAGCATCCTTACAAGGTACCGTGTCCATGGTGCGGCTGCAGTGACAAAATGTCTATAGGAAGTCCTTTCATATATGCAGTCCGTACACTGGGTTCAATAGTCCAAGGCTCAATAAGAGCAAAACAACACAGGTACAAGGATGCGGGAAGGTAATCCATAAACCATAGACTGAAAAAGAACTGAAGCCACTGGGATACAAGGCTCCTGGGAATGAAATCGGGCAAGCCTGACGGAAGAATATCCAAAACAATCTGGGCCGCTGAATTCCGTTTCGTGGTCTTTTTCAAAGGCTACATATCCATCGATATAGGGTTCCAGTCCTGGAAGATTACATATATATATAATGTACAGCATAGTGGGAACACAACATAACCATAAAGCAATAGTGTAATAGCCAAGTCGCAATACATACCAAGGTAAGGGAGAAACCAACCGCAACACATCAAGTGCGGTGACCAGTTAAGGTGAAATCACACCAGAAACATACACATTTAATACATTATCCTAAATTAGGAGAGAATGCAAATTGACCGGCTCATTAAGGCCGAAGGGTAATTCTGAATTTAGTTTAATTGTCCATGAAACTTCAAGCTTACGGAGCACCTGGGAGAGGTTTCCGTGTGGTGGAACCAAAGGCTTTTCTAACACCCTCCAATAATCGCTCACAAGCGGACTAGGAACCTTAGCCAAATTCTTACCCATGCCAATCATATAAGACCCAGCAAATCTAATTTTTCCCCTGGCAGCAGACCTTGTGGGAATTGCTCGGTGTGCTCTAACATATGTACTGATAAAGTGATTTACAGTCCCCACAAAAATAGGAATTTTCCAGTCAAATCCTTCGCAACCTGCGCCTCGTCCGGAATCGTGTATGCGATTTCCTGCGGGTGCCCTAGAACCTATGTGGGGATGTCAACCAGAAAATTAAAACAAAGATTCATAGAGCACAGAAGCAAAATAAATAATGGAAGCACTGAAATCCCTTTCTACCAACACTGTGTTGACAGCAATCATCCCCCTGCGTCTTTAAAATTAATGGTGTTAGAAAAGCCTTTGGTTCCACCACACGGAAACCTCTCCCAGGTGCTCCGTAAGCTTGAAGTTTCATGGACAATCAAACTAAATTCAGAATTACCCTTCGGCCTTAATGAGCCGGTCAATTTGCATTTTCTCCTAATTTAGGATAATGTATTAAATGTGTATGCTTCTGGTGTGATTTCACCTTAACTGGTCACCGCACTTGATGTGTTGCGGTTGGTTTCTCCCTTACCTTGGTATGTATTGCGACTTGGCTATTACACTATTGCTTTATGGTTATGTTGTGTTCCCACTATGCTGTACATTATATATATATGTAATCTTCCAGGACTGGAACCCTATATCGATGGATATGTAGCCTTTGAAAAAGACCACGAAACGGAATTCAGCGGCCCAGATTGTTTTGGATATTCTTCCGTCAGGCTTGCCCGATTTCATTCCCAGGAGCCTTGTATCCCAGTGGCTTCGGTTCTTTTTCAGTCTATGGTTTATGGATTACCTTCCCGCATCCTTGTACCTGTGTTGTTTTGCTCTTATCGAGCCTTGGACTATTGAACCCAGTGTACGGACTGCATATATGAAAGGACTTCCTATAGACATTTTGTCACTGCAGCCGCACCATGGACACGGTACCTTGTAAGGATGCTTATAGATAAGTAATTGTGATTGTTATTCTTATGATTTGATTATGATATAAAATGAATAAGTGATTTCTATACTGTGTTGAACTACCTTTGTTAATCCGCATATAATAGAAAGGAGATTTTCTTGGATCCTACTGTAGGTGGGAAAATTCTGGCCTCGAGAGTGCAGGTATTATATCATTCAAGTATAGATTAAAGAGTATTGGTGCCAGTAGACAGTACCATTGTTTTACTCATTTATTAGTATGAATGGGATCAGTTAATGAGCCAGAAATACCAACTCTTATTCTAGCCACGGTGTTAGAATAAACTGCCTTGATTAGAAACAGTAGGTGCTTATCCTTATTAGTGTTGGCCAACTTATGCCACAACAAGTTTCTATCGATGGAATCAAAAGCTGCTGCTAAATCAACAAAGGCAACAATTAGGTGTTTGGTAGGTCCAGCAGTTGCTTGTTGGGCTAAGAAATACAAGGTCAGACACTGGTCAATAGTACTCTGCCCTTTTCTGCAGCCAGCCTGTTCAGGATGAATGATTTGGTTATTTAATTCCCAGTCCTCTAATTTGTTTAACAGGTGTTTACTGTATAACTTACAGTCAATATATAAGAGGTTATAGGGCAATAGTTGTTGGGATCTTGTTTATCACCCTTCTTGTAGATGGGGACAACTATTTTCTGTTTCTAGCCCTCTGGGATTATGCCTGTGTTATTGATTTACGAGAACACTTTGCCCAATATTAGTGCCCACCACTCTGAAAAATGTTCAAATATTTCTGGGGGTATCATATTTTCCCCTCGGGCCTTACTCAGAGCCAGGGCTGCAATCAATTTATTCACCTCAGAAGTTGACACAGGGGACCAGTAAGGCAAATAGGTGGTATTGGGAACACTGGTAAGATTATTTTCTGCAGAAGTAGCTCTGTAGAGCTTACTAAAATTATCAAACCATTGCTGTGTTGAAATATGCCCAAGAACTACTGGACTGACCGTATGCATTCCGGTTGAGATAATATCCCAAAACCACTTCTCATTTTTTTTCCGACACAGCTAATGCCAATTGGTTCCACTGAGCTCTAACATGTGTGTCTTTTTTCTGCTGTAAGAGTGCTTTATAATTATATTAATTTGTTTTCCAGGCTTCAAAATTAGTTACCCAACACATTATTTCTGAAAGCTCATTTTTGAAACTCTGGTCAAATTATACCAGCATTCACATGTTATGATTTCTTCAATACTAGTCTGTAGCAGGACAAAAGGAAATTATGCAACTATTAAGTACAATTGCTTGATACTGAACTATTTTAAGCTTTAAATAGCAGCATTCAACAACTATGATTTATGGTTTCAATCAGTTTCAACTTGAGAGGGCAATAAGCTTTTGAAGAGAACATTTTGGGATATCACAATCCAGAAATTATAGTGTCTGATATTTTTGATCACTGGGAGAGCTGGGTCTAATTTCAACCCAAATCAAATCAGGTGATTATTGTCAATTCAAGGCATCATGATGTATCATTTCAATGTATTTCATACAAGGTAGTTGACTCATCACTAAACAGAGGTAAATGCTGCTCACATACTGCTTTGCAAATGTTGTCAAATGTTAGGAAGTATCACAGTAAAGCTATGTAGCTATCCTTGGAACATGGGCATATTAGAAATCCTGGAATGCTCAACTTACAATAGCTTAATCTCATTGCCTGCATACCTCGAGGCTGAAACTCGCCAGCACTTCTTGTAGTTTTTTACCCTTGTTTTTTTTAGCCAACATGTACTGTATTTTAAGCAACTTTTACTGTTTGCAGATTTTATCCACTGGATTTTTAAAATTCTCATTACCTGTATAACTTGTATGCTACAGTGTAATAAGGATCTCTGGACCATAATAAAAATTATCCTATTAGCTTATAGTAATGGGATCAGTATACCTTCTTACCTACTGGAGTGGCATTTTGACATTGTAGGGTGGCACAGGAACTGTACAAACCCTTTCACACTCTTTTGAAAACACCCTATGTTAGAATTACTTGTACAATTGTTTACCTGGGTGCCTGAGGCAGGGGCATCCTTGCTTTTTGGTGGTTCAGTGTCAACAAAGTTTGTTTCATGCACAAAATTATTTTTAAAGTGTTGCATATCAAATTCAGGTTGTTTCTATAAAGTACATATGAAACATGAGAGAATTTCAAATTTAGACTTGGATCCCATCCCAAAGATATTTCACTATGCATATGGAAATACAGTATGATCCCTATATCAGTGGGGGATATGTTTCAAATCCTGTGGCTACCTGAAACTACAGACAATACTGAATCTTAAATTTTTATTATATTTGGACCAGAAACATGCAATAGAATCCCACTGGGGGATCTAGAGAGGCCAATACACACTTTATTATACATTTATTTATACTCTACTCCCTCCACATATGACAGGAATGTTTTTGGAGCATATGTAACGGAAACTGTGAGTATCTGTGCATAAGAGGGCCATAGTATATTCCAAAATCCAAAACATTTTGGTACTGGGCATTTTAGATAAGGAATACTCAATCTGTATTTTATTGTGAGTTTGCTTAAATGCCATTTATGAGAGATGTTGGCTATAACCTAAATGAACTGACACTGAAAGAAAAATGGGAGACATTATATATAATAATAATTATTATTATTTTCCAACATTTCTACTCCATCCTTCTCAACTCCTGGAGGGGGACTCAGGACGGCTTACACTCGGCAACAATTTGATGCTGCAACATATAATAGATACAACAATATAACAACAATTTAAAACAATCCATTGGCGCCCCTTGTCGTGGGGGAGAGGCTTGCGTACTCTAATGAAGTTGTGAGCTATGCTGGTGGTGGCATAATAGTCACCGGTAGGGCGTCCCATGCCAGACAGGTCACAACCGAAGAGTCTGACAAAGAGCGTCAATGGGCAGGATGGGCTCTCTAGCCTTTTGGCAACCATCCTATGAGAAGGAAAACTCTAAATTCAAACCTGGTGTTGCAACCTAGACCTAGAGGATCTCTCAGTAAACCACCACGAAGCAGCCGTGATTAAATGCTTTATTTACAATAGGTAGAAAAAAAGGAAAGAGATAAGAATATAGTCCACTGATGCTCCCAGCATCAAGGTATTGCAGTGCAATAGTTTTAAAAGAGTTCAAGATCCAATAAATGAAGAAATAGTCTTGAAACCCCAATGGGCTAAAATCCGGGATAAGTCCTTGGCAAACGATGGCTTGGCTGAATACGTGAGTACCGTGACGTGGAGGCTCTGTGGCCTGGTCCTGGACTTGAGTTCAGTGGAGCTTGGCAATGAAAGCTTAATGTTGGCGTGAGATGCCGAGTGCCAACGGGAACCAACTTGTCCCCCCATTGTTTTGGCCTCGGAGGCGTTGTGTCGTGAACAGATGCCACTTAGAGAGCCAGGCCAGTAGAAGGTTTGATAAAGAGAGTTTATTAGCACAAAACTTCTTTGCTTCAGACACAGAAGGGAAACAAAAAGCGCTTACAGTCAGCTCTAAAAAAGAATCTCAAAAAATATCCCAAACTGGGAAAACAAAGAAGCCTTGCCAAAAAAGGAGTGGGGTTTAGCTCTGTAAAACCCACTATCTTCAATTAAGGACCCCAAAATGCTGGAGGAAAATACAAACGATGCAGGAGACAGAAGAGTAGTTCAGGCCGGTCCATATGTTGTCACGTGAAGTCAGTCAGTGGAGAAACAGGAAACAGGAGCCAGAAAACCAGATTCAACGCGAGGGAGGAGAAGTCATCAATAGAAGCAGTCCAGGGTCAAAAAGCCAGTCAATTTCAGTCCACAGGAATTCAAGCCATGCCAAAAGGAACGTGATGGCAGCAAAGCAGCAGATAACAGGATTTTCAAAGGTCAGGATATCTAAATCAGGAATCAAAATCTGGATACAAGAACACAAAATCCCAACACCTTGCCCGCCACAAAGTCCAGGTCCTAAATGCCCACATTATATTATGCCCTTAATTAGGACCCACCCTTAATCAGACAACTCCCCCCTGTCATCTTCTACAGCTGCAGCATCTTGCCTGTAATCTTCTACAGCTGCAGCATCTTGCCTCTGTTGCCATGAATTCCATCTTTTATCAAAACTTAAAGTGCCCCATCCAGTTTCCCCCTCAGGCCAGTCAGAATCATCCGAAAAACCCATGAAGGTGTCAGAGCTAGTGGGTGCTTCACAAACAGCTTGCACCTCTGTTACTTGATCCCAGTCTATTTCTTCATCTGATGAATCCCCCTCACTCTGACTCCCATCATTTCTACAAAACCTCTCACTGGATTCCTTGTCAATGGCCTCTGTAAGTCTTTGACGGATCTTTTTATATTGCTGTATGTCTTCCTCACTTGAGCCATGAAGAGCTCTTTTCCTGTTTAAAGTGGTATCACCCACAGCCCCTCCTAACTCCATACAGCTGCCAGAAGCTGAGGATTCAGTTTCAGCTGAATCTAAATTGACGTCAGGTGCTGAAGAAGCAACCCCACCCAAGCCATTACTCCTATGAGTAACTGGAGCCACAGGCTCAACTACAACACGTTGACTTTGGCGCAACTCTTTCTCACGAACAGTTCTAGGGCCTGACCTTCCCAAGCCTCCCGAGGAAGGCAAATATGTCAGCTTATTAGTGACTGCACCTGGAGAAAGGGGGGAAGACACGGTTTTGCTTTCCCAGTGTTCCTTATCAGTTTGAGAAGAAAGAAGGCTGCGTCTGGCCTTGACCGCTGGCTGACCTGGAGGCCTCTGCAAAGGTTCCCTCTCAGACCTGGCTGGTGCCTTGGATTTAACATGAATTCTATCTGGCTTGGCTATGGAGTCAGGCTGGGGCATGACACCTGGGCAGATGGTGCTCGTCTAACCCTGTAAGGTCAACCATCTAAGAGAAGGTAACTCTAATCAAACCTATGACCTGAGGACCTCGCTGCCACCGTCCAAGCTTGCTAGGCCCCGGCAGACGAACCTTTGGTTTAAAGGGTTAGGCCAGTTCTGTGCACACTGCACTCTACCAGAAAAATCCATTGCACAGACTCAAAGGACACATCCAACTTTCTAATCATCAATGTGCTTGTAGAAAGCGTGGGATGAGTCCTTCCTGAATCTTCATTCTCGAAGAAAAGCCAAGATAACATTAATTAAAAACAATTAAAACATTGTTATCTATATAAATCTCCTATAATCTAAGGAGTATAGGGGATATTCAGATCCCTTTCTCTACAGGAAGAGCCCTTATTATGGTGACAGAAAGCTCTAACACCATGAGTCTAGTATCAGAAGAGGAAAATGGAAATACTGGGAAGGTCTTGGATCCATTAGTAGATCATCAGTCTTCCCAACTTCCCAACTCCCTGATATACTTCCAACAAAGGTTGAAAACTTTTCTGGGTACAACTGACAAAGGAGAAAACTAACTAAACAGATTTTTTTTAAAAGATCAGTACAACCTTGAAACGGTAGGAAAAGCACTGCTGGGAGAGATGAAAGGTCAACACTATTCAGTCTTCTGTGTGTATCATGAACAACCAGTCTGGTGGAACTTGACTGTCAGAGGACTGTCTTTCCTCTATAACATTTGATGACTCCAGTGATTTCAAACCATGGAGGCCTCTGGGGTTTTGTAATCATTGGTAACCAGAAATAAAGCTGTGATTCTATATGACATTTATGAGGAGGAGCATATAAGTAAGTTTATGTGCAAGTCCAATCCAGATTTATGGAAACATAATTATAATTTGCAACCTTCAGCCAGCAAAGGTTTCCTCATTTGGTGTATTTAAAGTGATTCCTGCTTCTTCCAGCACCTTTGAAATGGAATGTTAATTAGTAATTTCTTGTTCTTTCTTAACAGATTAATTGATTGTTTCTTCCCCTTTTCAATTAAAGCAATCACACAATTTTTTTGTTTATTTTTATGTTACATTTTCAAAAAAACCCAAAACTCGTATCAAATTCATTAAATTCGCACTAATGATATCATATCCTATTCACGGGCATGACCTATGCCAAAAACTTAAGAATTGAAACTTTGTTTGAATTTTGTAAATCTTGGAAGCCTCTCAAAGTCAGTTTAATTTTCAGTGCTAGCAAGCAAAGCCAAGCCAAAAAGGCCACTTTTCCTCTTAAAATTAATGGTCTCTCTCTGTTAGTAGAAGGAAGCAGCAGGGGAAAAGCAGAGTTCTCTGGGAAAGCGATTGAAAAAGCACAGAAAAAGTGGAAATGTAGTTTGGGAAGGAGAGGAGCCCTATGCCAGAGAATTCAAAAGGCCCTGCCCTAAACTACATTTTCCTGAATTCATCAGCATCGGAAAGCCCCAAACATAATAGGGGAGAAAGAGATTTGCCCTTCCATAGCCAGCCAGAGTTCCAATATGATTTTGTTCCCAAGTTATAAATGTTATTTCTTAATGTCTTCCATCATTAAAAACCAGAGAAAAGTTTATTAAACTGCAAAAACTTTGTCTTTGTGGGAGAGACATCATGCTATAGCACAATAGTTTTTCAACGAATATCTCATCATTGAGTCTCAACTAATTCTACATAGTTTAGGCCACACAAAGTAAGGACTACATTAAACAGGAAATAACACTTTCAAACCAGGAACATATTTTCTTTGTTATTAAAAATGTTGGTTATAAAAATTATGAAAATTCACCAAACATCTGTGGATAAGTGAAATGTTCTGAAATTTGGTGGGCTAACAGTGGTAAATGTGTTCCACCACTGTAGCAAGTTTCACCCCATTAGCTGTAAAATGAGAGAAAAAGAAGTCATTGAAGCCCCCCCCCAGGTGTGCAATTATTTTAATGAAATAATAACAAGATTTCAGTACTCTCATTATTGTAATGAATTTTTCACTAACAATAATTTAGGAACACTTTAGAAACAAAGCACCAGAACCCCCTTCCCATTTTGTAATGACTTTTGAAACTTTTTTAGTGATCACACATGCCTAATAATTATTCAGGAGGTTTCAAGAAAAACATAATAGTGGTGGTGGGTGGGCTTTTCAGGTAAAAATAGCCAGGCATTCTAATATTTCTCTCTATCACTTCTTTTTCTTTCTCCTGTCTCTTTTTTCTGTGTATTTTTTCTAACCTTCCACATCTTCCAGAATTTTCATCCTTTTCTCAATAACAATGTAAAAGAAGCCCTTACCAGTCCATTAACAATTCTTGCATGGGTTTAGTTGAGCATGGATTTAAGAGATGAAAGAGGAATTGAGATGAAATTGGGAAATGACATTTGATTTAAACTTTACATAGTAAAAATAGAGGACAGGAATCAGAGATGCTGATGGAAAAGAAAAATAATGGTTGGTAGGACTATGCAGACAGTTTGTGGGGTTATATTTTGGCACACAAAGGCTTGTGGCACTTAAGGTTGACTAGATTTATACATTTTATGGCATAGCCAGCTTAAACAGTGTGGACTCGATATCTAAAATGCATTTGTTGTCACATTGCCACAACAAATCTTCGTTTTTATTTCCTATTCACATTGAATTACTGTGAATAGCAAAGGTGAGTCAGACTGGACAATTGACATGGAAGTGGAGAACAATTAGTTCTTATTTGCTTAACATTGTTTCCTAATAAGTGGCTGTAAAACTTTGCACAGAATCTTTTAAATACAATTGATTTCCTCTAGCTGTTTCCTAATATTTCAGAGCAAATGCAGACTCTGACAATTGCAATCAACCTAATACAGGTCGATAGCCATTTTCTTTTAGTTAAATAGGAACAATCAGAAATACGAGCTGTGACTTCACTTAGAATAATCGTATATTTGTCTGTTTGCTGAACTTGACATTGTGTGTATGTATTATGTGTGTGTATATACACACACACACATACACATATATGGAGCAGGCATTTCAGAATATAGACAAATGTTAACTCCAAGAAAACAAAGAAGAGACTTGTCTAGTTTAGCTTTCTGCTTGCTATCATGGACAATCAGAATCCTCAAGCAGAACATTAACAAAATGCAGTCCTGCCTTCCCACATTCATAGCTTTCTCTTTCATGATTATTCGTGGGTTTTTAATGGTTGCTTCACTAGCTTGACCTCCTTGCCTCACTACACCTTTGGCCTCTTAGCCTCTCCTTCACTGTCCTGCCAACCTCACTCCCTTCTCCTCCTTCCCACCACAAAGCACACCATCCGGATTTTAAACTCCTTCCTACATCTGTCTCTTCCTTTTCCTTCTCACAATGAAGCCTCATCCAGATTTTACACCCATTCAATCATCATTTCATCATGGGAAAGGAATGAGGGGCTGGTACTGTCAGCAGGATGATGACAGAGAGGTGGAGGGAAATGGGTTTAAAATCTGAAGTGTCAAGCCAGAACAGTTGATGGGACAGGACAGGGGCGGACGAAGGTAATTTTAAATGGTAAGCGAACATTATTTTGCCCCCCCTCCCCAAAATTGCTTGATAACAAAAGGTATAAGGTATTATGTATTTATTTATTTGCAACATGGAGTTTGTGGAAAACAGACCTTAACATTTGAGAGTTGTAGTTGCTGGGATTTATAATTCACCTACAATCAAAGAGCATTCTGAACTCCACCAATGATGGAACTAAACCAAACGTGGCACACAGGACTCCCATGACCAACAGAAAACGCTAAAAGGGTTTGGTGGACACATTGACCTTGAGTTTGGAAGTTGTAGTTCACCTTCCATCCAGAGAGCACTGTGGACTCAAACAGTGATGGATCTGGACCAAACTTGGCATGAATACTCAATATGCCCAAATATGAACAGAGATGGAGTTTGGGGGAAAATAGACCTTGACATTTGAGAGTTGCAGTTTCTGGGATTTATAGTTCACCTACTACAGTCAAAGAGTATTCTGAACCCCATCAAAGACAGAATTGGGGAAAACTTCCCACACAGAACCCTCATGACCAACTGAAAATACTTAAAGCCATCCAGTCCAACATGCTTCTCACCTTCCTTCTCTATCTTCTCTTCTCCCAGTTAAACATCCTCCAGGACGAAAGGAGGAAAGAAAAGGAGAAGGAAAGAAGGAGGGGAAGAAGAGAAGGATGGAAGGGAATGGAGGGAGGGAAGGAGGAAGACAGGGTAGGGTTGCCATATTTTGATAGAAGAAATAAGGGACATTTACGTGATTTTTAGTATAATCTGGATTATACTAAAAAATCAACATATATGGTTTTCTACATGTTTAATGCATTAATGCATCAGTATTAGCATAAGCAGAGTACTCTATTTTAACATTTATATACATAGAGTGGAATATAATCCTGATTATATAGCTGGATAACCTAGATTATACTAAAAATCAACATATATGGTTTTCTACATGTTTAATGCATTAATGCATCAATATTAGCATAAGTAGAGTACTCTATTTTAACATTTATATACATAGAGTGGAATATAATCCTGATTATATAGCTGGATAACCTGGATTATACTAAAAATCAACATGTTTAATGCATTAATGCATCAGTATTAACATAACCAGAACAGTTGATGGGACAGGATCTTGTTAGCATGCATAGGGCTTGGTTTGTGGGTTGTCATATTCAGCTTTTCCACTTTCATGGGGACCATGTGCCCCCCTTGAAATGTGGGAGGTTGGATTTAGTACCCTCTTGCTCATATTACCCAGTAACTGATATCAAGAGGCATACTGCCTCATACATACTGGCATTTCGTAGCTGTATCATCCATTGACTTAAATCCTTTTAAATCAGGAGCCATGCTGCTTTATACAACAGTTCCCCACAGTTGGCTTTCCCCCACCTCCTAGCTTTTTTTCTTGAATGTCATTAAGAGTGAATCATTTGAGTGGTCTGTCTGGACAGAGGTCCAATGCTGTAACTACTCTACACTGATGCACAAAGACATATGAAGCTCCCCACCTCAACTTATTATTTGCCTTGTAACTGTTGTTATGGATTCACGATGATGTAAGTCCTATTCTAAATATAAAGACATATTTTAAAAGGAAAAAAACCCTAATCACGGTAAATAGAATAATTTATGCATAGCATAATTAATAGAACAGAAAATAAACAAAATAATAATATAATAAAGAAAACTAAAATGGACTATCTACATAAATGCAAATTCAACTGCCATTCTATAACAGCGCTTTGTCACCTAATGACAAATACATTTGTTTAGGGAGAAGGAAAAGACAATCATAACCATATAAATGTGCATAACATTTTGTGTAACGAGGATTTATACAAGTACTTTTAAAAATGTATTGTATTTCTATCCTCCCTTCCTTTCAAGAATAGGACTCAATGGGACAATAAGACTGAACAAAATAAAATTAAAGCACAAACAAATATGAATATTAAAATATAACTGGTTGGCATGGTGTTGGTGACATATGCAAATGTAAGGACATAGTGTGCAAATAAGTGCTTGGCCATTTTGGCTGATCTCTGGCTGTATTCAATCCAAGGTTGCGGTAGCAGAGCTAGTATGTATGTGGTTCCATTGCACAAGGTTGAACATTGTGCATTTGATTGCACAATGTTGTAATCCCTGGCCCTATTAATTTGTCTAGCCCTGTTTAAAACCTTTCATATAGGCAGCTACTAGCACATGATATGGCACTGAAGCCCATAGTTTAACTTTGTGGCTGTGTGAAGAAATGCTACTTTTTCTCTGTCCTGTATCCCTCATTATTGAGCTTTTAATGGATGGTCCAGGCTGTAGTATTATGATAAAGGAGAGAAATTCTCCATATAAACTTCAAAAACCTTATAATTAATTTTATATACTTCCGTCTCCCCTTGGTAGGTTTTTTCTAATCTGAACTTGGAACCTTATATTTACAAATTTACAAATTTGATTTTGAACATTCGAAATTGGAGAATTAATATGTTAATGTTGAGAGGATATATTTTCTTTCTTTGATTAATTGCTTATTAATTGGTAAATGACATTTGAAGGAGTGGGATAAGGTTGTTTTGCCACTGCCTCCCAGTGGAACATTTTGTTATTGGCTGTTTCATAAGGCTCTCTCAATTTTCATCTTTTAAGGTATATTCATCAGCCTATCAATTTTACATGGACTGGACTACAGATTTTATAATCTGATTGATGTTATGTGATGGTGAGCTT
This sequence comes from Anolis apletophallus, assembly GCA_030556195.1. Lineage (NCBI taxonomy): Eukaryota > Metazoa > Chordata > Lepidosauria > Squamata > Anolidae > Anolis > Anolis apletophallus. Next base: position 60,482,434 of record JARBWK010000002.1, read on the forward strand.
TACACTACTGTGAAACTGCCAGATTTGGAAAAGGTGCCCTGAAGCACAGGATCACTTTATTCATTTTATATCAATGAAGATCTGTCTTCTTTCCCTGCATATTTCATATCTACCAACATGTATAATATTTACTCACACTTCTAATATCATAGAATGCTTATCTGGACTGGACAAAGCAAAGGGAGAAATATGTATTCTTTCCAGTTGGAGCACCGTGATGTACCACAATACTGAAGTATAGCACAACTGGTAACAGAGATCAGTTGATGACTCAAAAGTGGAGAGTGCTAAATCAGAACTATTTTGAATTTTCTTCACTGTTGAAAAATTATGTGTTTCACGATGATGTTTACAAAGATCACCTTCTTCTTGGGTTTCTAAAAACCAAATGCTCTTCAACCATCATAGTGATTTGAGACTTTTCCTTGAAATAAACAATGCAAAAATTCTCAATGATTGTACCGTGGGAACAGTGAGTACAAATTTACTTGTTCAACCTCACTGGAGAAAGGTGGAAACTAGTTAGCAGCACATAGCTATCTAAATTTATCTAGTTATTTTCAAACTGATAGTGAATGAATTAACTCATTCAGCTTCAGTTGGCAAAGAGTTTCTAGTTAGTACCAATGTAGTTAATTTTCACTTATTGTTTCTACTTCTTTTTCTAATGGTTCTTAAAATGTTTGCCTTTTGAATTTTTGCTGCATACTGGTTAATGGAACAACAACATCATCATCATCAACAACAACAACAACAACAACTTTTATTTATACCCCGCCACCATCTCCCCCAAAGGGGACTCGGAGTGGCTTACATGAGAAGTTGCAGCCAATAATGAAAGGACTAAGGCAGTGACATCTCTGGCCCATCCTCTATTTGAATATCAGCCAGCATGCCAACGCCTTAAATCAAGAAATAGCTTTCTAAGATCTATAGAGATACTTGCAGGACCACCTCCACAAGCGAGAGTCCAAAAGTGGCAGGCAAAAACTCAGAATCTCAATCCATGGCTCCCCCCTGGGCACACAGACGACTGGGCAACTTGGAAGACACCTGGCACCACGAGATGCAGAGGCAACCTTAAGAAATGGGGCTACAAAGTGGAGTCCACAACATGCAAGTGTGGAGAAGAGTAAACCACAGACCACCTACTACAATGCAACCTGAGCCCTGCCACATGCACAATGGAGGACCTTCTCATTGCAAAACCAGAGGCACTCCAAATGGCCAACTTCTGGTCAAAGAACATTTAGTATAATGCCAAAGTATTTTAACTTTGTGTTTTTAAATACATTATAACTGCATTATCAATTCATTTCTGACATGATAAATTAATAAATACATTTGCAAAGTCAGGTTCTTCATTTGCACACACATTCATGGAATACATTTCCTGGTTAAGTAGCCAACAAAAGCAAATTGTTTTAGTGAGATCATGCTTTGTTGCCTTTTATGGTTGCAAGGTAATATTCTGCTCAGTTTGTCACAGATGCCATGTACACAAAAGACCACAACTGATAGAAGCAGTGATCATGACTGTAGTGTAGGAGAAAGTGATGCTTTATATGGGCAGCAGCAAATGCTTGCTCAATTATCATGGCATAAAGTCTATGATGTTCTACTGATAGAAATAATGTATGCAATGATGAGCTGGAAGAATGCATTGAGAGCTTACCCTGGTCTCTCTGCACTGCCAACAATCTGAATAGCTCCCATCATTTTTCCATTTTAGTGTTTGTACTCCTGCCTTTCCTCTGGAAAGGAAGCATGGAATCTCCAATAGCTATAAGTGGCTTAGAATTTGGTTTTATATCTTATCAATGAAACTCCATTGGTGTGGGTCATTATAGAACCAATGATTCATATTTAAAGGGTGACATTTATTGCAACAATTAAGGTCCTCTGTTCAGTCTATCATAAAGCTATAGCAGGATTGATGGGTTATGATAACATTATGGCTTGTGCTGTTAACACAGTCCCAGTGCAGGTGTCATTAAACTACAAATTAGGGTAAAGAAAAATGATAGCGGGCTCCTCTTTCCACTGCAGTTGAAAGCAAACTGTGAACAACCTTGCCTGATGCCTTAACCTGCAGATATATTGTATTCCCTTTCAAAGTGTTCCTCTTTAGGGTCTGAGTTGAAATGGGTGATAATAGTGAAAGGGGCTTTATTCATTTTTATGCCCGTTCTGTTGAGCAGAATAGATGAAGGGAGTGGGTCTCCCTCATTTTGTGTGTGCAATATGACTAGCACAACCATTTTTTAAAGCAGTAGTTCTGTTGGTTGTGGAGTCTGAGAGCTGTAGTCCAAAAAGATCACTTTCCATTTTGGGGATGGTTGTAGTAGTAATCTAAAACATCATTGTTCCCCTATATGGCTCCTTTGCCCAGTCAGAACATTGGTAAAGAGACAGCTTCAGTTTTCACATGACTGTAAATGCCCAAATGGAGTTGAAGTTTTTTTTACTGTCATGCATGTCTATGCCATTGCAGCATAAGTGAAACATCAAACAAATATTACTCCCCATACTTGAGTCAATACTGCCAGCAATCAAGTACCATATTTACTCAAGTCAAATGCACCATCGAAGTCTAATGTGCACCTCTATTTTCAAAAACCTGGAACCAAAAAAAGTATTTGCTGCCAAATGTAATGCGCAGCAGCAAAAGAGTGCCCTCTACAGCCGCTGAGCCCTCAGTGGTGCAATGGGTTAAACCCTTGTGCTAGCAGGACTGCTGACCAAGACATCAGCAGTTCAAATCCAGGGTGAATGGGTTGAGCTCTCTCTGTCAGCTCCAGCTCCTCATGCAGGGACATGAGAGAAGCCTCCCACAAGGATGGTAAAACATCAAATATCCAGGAATCCCCTGAGCAACATTCTTGCAGAGGGCCAATTCTCTCACACCATACGTGACTTGCAATTTCTCAAGCTGTTCCTGTCACAGAAAAAAAATACAGCTTATGTGTGAGCAATCAGCTGCAGCTGCTCCTAAATGACCATGCAGAGACGTTCTGGAATCACTAGGAACTTTACTACAAACTGCTTAAACACCAACAAAGCCAAGAGTGCCCGCACACCAAGTCCCTCCCCCTTATATACACATTCTCTGGAGATTCAAAGCCCCTGTTCCCATGTTCTGGGTTCCCGCTTTCCAATTTCCGCCAGGGAATTGGGCTATTGTTTCCCACGCCAAGATGGGGCAGCGGCTTATTTTTGTTATGGCTGTTCCTGGATTTGGGCACCATCTCCAAGGCCCCAAATCTCGGTAGCTGACAGGACGCCCTCTTCTTCCTGGAAGGGACATTAAGGTAGCACTATTTATCCCCTAGATCCAAAATCCCCACATATTTCTTTAATAGGCTACAATGAAACACTGGATGTACCCTCCCCAAATCCTTGGGTAGCTGTAGTTCATATATCACCTGGTTAATTTGTTTCACCACTTTAAACAGACCCATGTACTTGGGCCCCAATTTTTGGGATGGTAATCCTAGTTTTAAATGTTTTGTGGATAGCCACACCATATCCCCTCCCAAATGACATCACCTTCCCTGTGTTTAGGGTCAGTGAATTGCTTGTATTTCCTCTGCACCATTTGCAAGGCTTTAATGATTTCCTGCCAGGATGTTTTGATTCATTGAGCCCAATCTACCAGGAGTGCCGTCTCCCCCGCCCCCCCCCTGGCTTGGGCAGCCGAGGTAGAAGTACTAAATCGTGGCCACATATTTCTTTAAAAAGGGACCACCCTGTATGTAGCTGAATGTTCCGCTCCGTTGAAAGCAACTTCTGCAAAGGGGAGTAATTCTACCCAATTGTTCTGTTCAAAACTCACATAGGATCTTAGGAAGTGTTTTAATGCTTGTTGTGTCCATCCTACCAGGCCATCACACATGGGGTGTCACACTCCAGGCCGATTCCTTGGTCAAACCAGGCCAAAGCCATGTTATTTCAGAGCAAAGCCATGTTGTGTCAGAGATTCCAGCCAGGCCTGGAAAGCAAGCCTCTGCTGAGGCCTCTAGTTCAAACCACGTTCAAGGACAGAGAAACCCGGATCCATCTCAGGCTGAGAAAAGGCGCTGGGAAGTTGGAGGCAGGGTAACTCCCTTTGTCCCAGGTGCAGGCCCTAATGAGCTCGCATTCCATTCTGATCCGGAAGGTTTGAGAAGGCCCAGCTGGGAACCAGCTTCTGAGAACCAAGTTCAGATGCACCTTGTGTCGAAAGGATCAAAGCCCGTGAGACCTATTTAAGATAGGGCTGAGAGATGTGGGGCATTTCTTGCCAACGTTCAGATTAAAGAGCTGATCTAAGCCAAGTCATCACGGAACCTCGCCTGGGCCTTTTGGCCTTCTAGCCTTTGGACTCTCTTTGCCAAGTCTTCGTGCCAAGAACTTATCCATTGGATTAGCCCATTGGGGCATTAAGACTCTCTTTTATATTTTGATCCTGTTTTTGCCTATGGACTATTGCTTTGCAATACTTTGATGCTTGGAAGCATCCCTGGACTATATTCTATCTTCTTTACTCTCTCCCGTTATTCTAAATAAAGCATTTAACCACAGCTGGTGTCCAGTGGGTTTACTGAGGGATTCCGTCAGGTCTACGATGCAACATGGGGTGATAAGCAGAGCTGAGTCCCTGCTCTGCCCCTAATAACTTTAGAAACTCTCTCCAAAACCTAGATGTGAATTGAAATTCTTGATCGCTGATCAGTTTCTCAGGATACCCATGCAACCTATAAATATGCTTTATGTAAAACTCAGACTGTTTTTCAGCCGATGGTAGCTTGGGTAGGGGAATGAAATGTGTCTGTTTCAAAAATAAGTCCATGACTGTCCAATTACAGCTTGTCCTTTACTGGGGGGTAGATCGACCACAAAATACATCGCTACATGAGTCTAAGGACTCTGAGGTTCTGCCACCATTTGCAGTAGTCCTTCTGGCTTTGCAGTAGGGGCCTTATTCTCGGTACAGAATTAAAAATTTTCACATAAGTCTTGGCGTCTTTGCGCTAAGTCACCAGCAGTGGTCACCAGCATTGCTTTGCTAGGAGCCTGATGGTTTGGATAAACCCTAAATGTCCAGCACACTTTTTATTATGCCATCGTTGCAACATATCAGCTCTTAATGATACCAGTAAATATACCTTTTTTTCACAAAGCATACTCCCTTGTAATTCACACTTTCATTTCTTGTCCTGTAATCATTAGTCCTTTTGGTAAGCCTGTTTCAATTCACTTTCCCAAGCCCCTCCCTCAAAGGAAATTAGAGTGAACTTTTCCTCCCGTTTGGCTTGGCCGTGAGTCTGTACTTCCATGTCCCAATGCTCTTCTGTAAACATGCTACTCTTTGTAGCCTGCTCCCCACCCATGTGTTGGGGCAATCTAGACAAGGCATCCACTAATATGTTGTGCTTCCCCTTAAAGAAATGTAGGAGGAAGTTGAAATGACTGAAAAATTGTGCCCATCGAATTTGTTTAGCGGAAAGCTTTGAGGGGACCTTAAATACTGCAGGTTTTTATGGGCAGTCGATTCCCCTCCAAACTCAATCCAGAGGTCCTCTCTTTGACATTGGGGAGTGCCTGGAGCCACCCCCCAACTGGGTAGCTGGAACAAGGGCCTCACTGCTCTTCCAGCCTCCCCCTGCTCTTTGGGGCAGCCTCTTCCCCCCGCCCTCTGCTTTGCAGAGGTCCTAAGGAATGTGGAGGCAGTCCACATTTTTAACACAAAATTGTATGTTTAATTCTGTGTTAAGGGTTGATAATAGGCATGGTTGTCCAGTCGGAATCTTCGAAATTCGGATTAAATTCAGATCAAATTCCTTTTTGAAGTGATTTCGAAGCAATTTGGGAACCCAGAAGTATCCTTGCCATTTCGAAGCCACTGTCGCCATCTTTGTTCTGACTCAGGAAATGAATTGGAAAAGACCCAGCGTTTGGAGGCAAGCAGTAGCTTGCATGCTGGGAAGTGAAAGAAATCTACAGTACCTCTCAAAAGGGAAATTCACTCTTGGAGAAGTCATCATGGGGAAAAGGTGTTTCAACTGAAGCTTTATCACCAATCCTTGTTTCCACAACAAGCCCAATTTTTCTAAATCCAATTATCATAAAGACAGAAATAGTAGTGAAATCAAAGACAGCAAAACAAATACCCCATTGGTGTTAACACTTCTCTGTGCTATCCACAGCTCCCCCCTCTATATATATGGAGTTACACTTAAAAATGAACCTGTTCTAACTTACATACAAATTCAATTTAAGAACAAATCAACAGAACCTATCTTGTTCATAACTTGGGGACTGCCTATGTATTCATTGTTGTTGGTATTGTTGTTGTTCTTATTTTTACCTCAGGCTTTTCCCCAGATCAATAATCAACATTTTTAAAACATTAAAATTCACAAGATATAAACATTAAGAATACATTAAACAATAAAACCATTTAAACAATATCCAGTGTTTTGTGTAAGATATAATCACTTAAATCTATCACCACATAAAAATCTTTACTTGTTTCCATAGAGAAAATTGGGGGGGGTGAGGGGGTGCCAGTCAACTTAAGCCAACCATATGAATGAGCCATTTTACTGTCTGCTTAGCTCTTTCAGACACAGATATATGACTTTCTTGATTGAATCAATCCACCAGTAGTGCAATCTCCTTTCCTCACTATCTTCCACTTTCACCAAACATTATCATTTTTTCCAACAAGTCATATTGTCCTATTATATGTCCAAAGGTATGATTGTCTTGGTTTAATCACCTCGAATTCCAGTGAGCATTCAGTCCTGGTTTTGTCTAAGGCCCCTTCTGAACTGCCATGTAACCAGTTCAAAGCAGATAATCTAGATTTTATATGGCAGTGTTGAAGCGGGGGTGGTCAAACCCATTTAGTTGTCTTTGTCACAATATAGTATATCCAAAGAATGCTCTTGCAGCACCACATTTCCAATGTTGATCTTCTTCTTGTAATCTTTCTTCAATGTACAGCTTTCACATCCACACAAAGAAACTGAAAATACTATGCCAATGAGACATTACCTGGGGATAAGGACAAAGCACAGATTAGAAATCGGAGGAAATAGTAACATGCAGTAAACTGAAAATGGTAGCTAAATCACTATCTCATCCCCTGCTGGTAGCTCTGCCAGAGGAGGACAGGAGAGGGAAAAGTACACAAAACAGATCCTTTATACACACAATGCAGGCAGATGAATAATGAACCAGAAAAAATAGTGAGACTGCTATTCCATGTATCTATGTTTGATAGAGAACCTCATTATTATTTTCAGAAAAACTTCTACACCTTTAACACAGTCAATGAATTTCCCCCTGAAATGGAGTTGTAGAGATAGAAAAAGCACCACCTGGTATGTTGCTATCCTTACAAGGGGAAAATAGAAGTTGGTAAGTAGAACAGCAGCCCAGAATTTCTCCTTTTTGTCTTTACTCCTCCCCCCCCCTTTAATTTAGCATGCTAATTGTAAACATAAAGAATAGAAGACGATTGTGAGGTCTTTTATAGACCAACTTTAGTTTATCTGCCTCCCCCCCCCCCACCAAACACACATGCTTTTAGACATCAGGTGTCTTTGTGTTTTGTGCCTGGCAACAGCCTTCAAACATATTATTGTTATTTTTACCTTTTGAAAATGAACTTCAAAAAAAATCTGAAAAATCTCTGTTTTATTTCTCTTTTTAGCACCAATGCTATCCTCTGAAGCCATTTGTCTGCTTAACTCATCTATCTCTCTGAGCTTTCCTTACATACTTTTTTCTGTTTAATATAATTTGCACAGACAGCAAAGAAGAAGAAAGAGACTGTCACCAGCGGTTTTGGTCATCTGAGGGATAACATCTATTGAAAGCACTGAGTGACATTTATCCACTGAAATAATGAGGGGGAAAAGCTTAGAGTTTAGTGAAATTTGCATCCCTAAAGGTGACTTGTTAGCTCTGGTGATAACTGGAGTGTTAATGTGGTTATGGAGGCTACGTCAGTTGATTTGCCATGTCGTTCCCAATTACAGCAGCCTGAATTCATGAGAGACTATTACTTTCTGAGAGAATTTGGAAAGTTGATGAAAACTTTTTGAGAGGCTGCTGTCAATATCCATACAATTTCTTCTTTGCCATTTGTTAAATATTCTAAACAAGTTTCACAGCTGAGAAGGGCAATTCGAGGATGAAAGAGTCAGGTTTTCTGAAGCCCCTGGGAACTTCTGAAAATAGCTGGAGAAAGGGGGAAATGCATATATTTTTAATGATTGAACTGCCATCCATGGATCATTTTCTGTTACATGACAAACTGAAGAAGATCAATGCACCAGCTCAATGCAGGACACAAATCTCTAGGGTTAGGGACAACCTCTGGCACAAAATTAGTATTGCTTCCACAAGTGGATGGAAATTGAATGTGACTGCCACATGTTTAGTCTCCTACAGGTTACAGGGAAATATTCTCTAGTTCTTTTTGGGCTGTACCATTTCACCCTGTAGATGGGCGCTCAAAGAATTAAATCTTGTTACATGAATGAATGTAACAGGATGGACTTCTTGGCATGAGGAAGCACTTTGAGCTCCCCCCTACACTGAACAGGTGTTGTGTTAGGAGTGTCATTGCTGCTGCCATTATTATTGGCAGATGAGTTTCCAACCTCCTAAGTTTCTTTTAAAATTTGCCATGGCACAGAGCCCCATCCACAGATTTTATTTCCCTTCAGGAAAGGAAATGTTTTGCTTTTGTTGTTTTACTTTACTAATATTGACAGTAGAAGAAGGCAGCAAAGACTGGGAAGGAGGTAGCATGCAAAGAGCAAACCATGTATTTATTACTGTTCTTGAAATAAAATAGTTAAATGCTAATTCTAGAATTAATCTTCAGCTTTATTAATATATAGAAATCAGTATCTTTCTCCTCTGTCCTTGACCTAAACAAGGAGGTAGTGTGGTTAACCTAAGGCTAGAGATGGTTCCAATAAACTGTTAGACTTTATAGTTCCAAAAATAGGATGTCATCTGTTATATGTCCATTTGCCCTAGGAATTCTAGGTGTAGTCTTAAAACATGCAATTCTATTTAAGTCTGCAATGCCATTTTACAGTCCATTTTAAGAAACATACGAAATGTAGACTGTGTAGAATTTACAGTCTTGTGACCTTGTCACATGGTGTTGTGTACTCCTCTTCTTCTGAGGAGGTAGAACAGGAGTTGGGAATTTGAGGCCAAGTGTTGAGGAGGAAGAAGAGGGTAAGGAAAACATACTACTGGTTCCCATGTTTCAGGAATACTGAAGGGCTAAAGAAGAAAAAGGAAGGTCAGCAAGAATTTCTGCAAGGACACTGAGCAATGAGACCTTGCCCAAGGAACATCTATGCTGGGAGCAGTAAAGCAAGTGGTCAATGCCCGTTCTACTTAGTGCTTCTGTGCTCTGGTTTCCTTGCTTGCAGCTGCAGCATCTGCGAAGTGCCTCGTAAAGACTTTTTGCCAAAGACTCTTGGTTTTTGTCTGATGTAAGACTTTTGTTTTGCTTTTGGGATTTTCATTTTGTTTCTTTGCTGCTGTTTGTTACATTATTATCATTTTGCTGGAATAAAGTTTTTTTAGTTGCTTTAACCCTTGTTATAAGGCTGTTTCTGGGGCAAAACAGGATACACTGCTGGTGATGGTGTTCTGCTTTGTTGGGGAGGTGTGGTGCTGGAACTGTATAAGTTCTAGTTATTTTTGTTAGCCTGACTCACCCACATCTTATGAGTAGCCAGTTTTATGTTAGTTTTATGCGGATGGTTTATATCAGTCATTTTGTTTGCCTTTTTTTGCCTGAGGAAAGACAGCCATTTTAGATAATAGACCACCAGGGAATCTTGGAAGCAAGACATGTCTGCAATTGGTCCCAGTGTGATCCAGGCTTGGACAAGCCATTTCAAGCCCATTTTTATCAACCAATAATTAGTTAAACAACAACTAATTAATGCCTTGGGCACTGGTGCCTCAGAGGCCCCTATACCTGAGACAGAGAGCAAGGAAAATTGCCATCTATTCTCCTCAGAAAACTGTCATCTATTCTCCCCAGAAACATGCATGGCTGGCAGCTTCAGAAACAATCTGTTACCCATTGGAAGTGTGGATTGCCATGGCTTCCCCCAAAGCTCTGCCCTCCTTCGCCCACAAAGCTGGCCAGCTCAGAGGATGACCAGGGCTAAATTGGTGCATGCCATCAAATTTAGTCATGTGTGAAGAGGTGATTTCTCTGTTTGGAGGCATAGGTCGGTTCAGCTGTAGTTTAGCCACAGAGGATGCTGGCTCCCATCCTATGACATTCAGCTTCTTTCAACAGGGCTCCATAGGTAAGCTACAGCTGAACCAGCATACGCCACCATGGTGACAACATCGGAGGATTACAGTGTTGTATTAGCAAGAATTGAAGGAAGCTGGGTGGCAAATGCTTCCCCCATGGAATTAGGTTCCCAGTAAGTCAGGTGACGGAGACCATTGGCTCTCAACGGGCACCACCAGATTCACCACAATCCATGGTGACTCTGGCAGTTAATATGATTAGATCCTTGGTCTGAACTTTAAAGGAAATATCCATAGTACTGAACCCTATTCCAAAATACATTTTCTACCTTGGAGAGCATATTTAACAAGCAGATTAAAACCAAGAGTACATTCACCATGGATCTCATAATATTTACTGGAAATCAGCATTCTAGGATGCTTCCATGCCATCTTCAGGATGAATCCCCATGCTGGCTATCACACAACATCATGAGAATTCCAGCAGAGGCTCTGCCCCCAACTGGGGTAGACACGTTATTGGATGTTTCCCCCAGAACCAATGGAGCTAGCACAGGACCTCTCTGGGAAGATGGTGCTTCCCCCATGTGATGGGGAATGTGTTGGTGAGAGGGAGCTGTGCATGGGGTGATGGATTTGACCCGCTACCCCTCTGTTTTGTCATGGAGCCCAGATAAGTGGGATGCTTTGCCTGGCTTTTCTGACAAGGCTCATGTCACTGACATGGATGCTTGTCAAGCTACATCTGATACTTTGTTTAAAATTCAGCCCGGGGAATGTTTTTGTGTTTTCAGAAACTTAAAAACTTGCTAACTGTTTCATGTTGCTTTGTTTGTTATAATAAATAAATTGTCAAACTGTGTATTTCATTTTTTTCCCAAGGGTATGAACCTTCTTTCTTCACCTTTTATGCATCTTATGATTCATTTTTCTTCTTTACTATTTTAGTGTTTCATGGGTTTTTAAAAATAGTTTCACTGTAAGTCTAGCATTATAGTCAGACAGAAATAATATAATTCATGTGAATAGAAAGTTCTCGATTTCTTGAGCATATCAACTAGGGATGAGATTTTTGAAAGAAAATAACTCTGTATCTTCTAAACAACTTTATGGAAAGGAACTTATTTTGCCTAGCCTAACCCCCTTTTTTGTACTTTTTATGACCCAGGAATTGCATTTTTAAATGTGTCTATTTTGTAGATAGAGGGCTAATTTTAAAATATTTTCTTTTCCTACTAATGCTGTTCCAAAGGGCAAATTATGATGTGTGGCTCTTTTGGGAATGGACTTATACAGAAGAAAAACTGACTGCCACCTTAGAACTGTATGGTAGCCATCTTTTCCCCCATGAAAATGCCTGAGATGAATGCATGCTGCCAGGGACATCTACAGCTACATTTGGAGTGCCTGTATATTGTCTTCTGATGTTACTATCTGTTTGAAATACTCTAAAAATATGAAATACAGTCCTTGTACCAGTGACCTACATTCAATTGGGGTTCAAATCCCTGAAGCTTCATATACCATGACCAATATCTATAGTCTAATACAGGAGTTTTTAAAGTTTTTAAATGAGATGCGAGTTCACAGTTTTTCAGACTGTTGGGGGGCCAAACTATAGTTTGGAAAAAAATTGAACTGATTCCCTATACATACTGCACATATGTTATCTATAATGCAAAAAAAATCAATGAAAGACAAAACAATATTTAAAATGAAGAACAATTTTCACCAACATAAACTTACCCATCTTTCAATGGGAAGTGTGGGCCTACTTTTAGATGATGAAATAGTCAAGTTAATTAGGATTGTTGTGTGCCTTCAAGTAATTTCAGACTAAGTCTAAAGTTTAGGACAGGGCCCAGATAAATGACCTTGGAGGGCTGCATCTGGCCCACAGGCCTTAGTTTAGGGACCCCTGGTCTAATATCTTTGGCCATCTCTTAAAGCAAAAATCTTTTCACTCTGTCTTTAAGAAAGCTTAAGACTTAGGACCAAACAGACTGGGATAGCCTAAGTAACAGCAATTTCTCCTTTTTGACCACTGCTCCCATAATTTCCAACCATAATGGTAACTGAGACTCCAAAATAGTAGCTTCCCTAGACTCTATTAAGAGCAAAGGTGGAAGTGAATGGGACCGGACTTGAATGAAGCATCCATCCCTGATCCTTCGAATAATCAGGGACCTTTTCTCCATGATTCTGTTTCTACTTGACCATGATCAGAAAAGCTCCTCAAAATGCAGAGTGCTCTTTCCTTCTTCAAATTATTTCCTTATAAAACAGGGCACATGCATCCTGAATCTTTCAAATCAATACCCAAGCAGTTGGATGATCTGCATACCAATTGGCTCACAAATTTATACCCTGGCTGACTCTGCCAAAAGGATTAAAATTCACCCATGAAACAACAGCTCCTTGTAATCACATCAGGCCAGGCTTCAATAATAATTCAAGCATATAAAAACCTCTTGGTTCCAGATGTATTAAAAATAGCTTTTTGTCGGTTTCCCATTTTTTTTAGATACTAATGTAACATGATGATGATTTTTTAAAAAAATGTTCTTGCTTGGTGTGGTTGCTTTTCCTTCCTTAGTGAATCCTATCTTTATATTGACTGAGAGTATTTCTCCTTTATTAACAAAAAGAGAAGATGACGGAGGAGCTTGAATGATTGCTAAAGGGCATTATTGAAGAAAACCTTTTCACCTTAAAATCATCATTTCAGATAAAGCTCTTATGAATTGCGACTGAAAGTCTTTTCCTTCAAATTTCATTCCAGGATATTACATGGAGTGAGTTTGATCACACTGAGGCCGTTTCTTTAGCAGAGAAATGATTCAGATTGCCAAACGTTGTAGCCTCTTCCTGCCCCCACAAAAATAGATGATGATAATAGCATGTCTACCTAAAGTATCCAAATATACTAGCTGATAATTGCTCTTTAGCAAGCAAATCACATTGTTTTTTCTCCAGAAAGACCCTATACAATTTTGCAGAGAGACAGAGCAATTTCAAATTTTTCTGACTCTTGTCTATTACAGCTAGTCTGGCCTGGATATTTTGCAGAGATAAATTCATGTATCTTGCTAAATGCTGTATTAATAAATGAACTGGTATCTTGGTTCAGGAGGTGGAGGTTAAAATTCTACTGAGGTAGAACTATGCCTCTTCTCTCCCTCCACTGCCATCAAAATCAACATATTTCATCCGGTCCCCTATTTGGCATGTCCTTTTAGTGACCAGTGAAAAGTAGGTGGCTGTATGTATTGTCAAAGGCTTTCATGGCCGGAATCACTAGGTTGAAGACCAGGCCCGGATCAGGCCCTTCTGGTGCCCTAGGCCAAAGGCTCTGCCCACACCCTCAGCTCCGCCCCGGCTCCACCCCCGCCACGCCCCCGGCTTCGCCCTGCCCTCGGCTCCGCCCCCCTCCTTGCCAGTGCGGAGGAGGAGGAGGAGGCCCCACCGGAGCCGATGGGGCCTCCCCCGCTCTCCCTCCCTCCTAAAGCCACCATGCCGGCCTGAGAAGTGGCTGAAATCATGGCTTTAGGAGGGAGGGAGGAGCCGTGGGGAGGCCCCACATCGGCTCCGAGAGTGGGGCTTTCCTTCCTCCTCCTCGCGGAGGCGGGGGCGGAGCGGAGCCGAGGACAGGGGCAGAGCTGAGGGGAGAAGAGCAAAGGGGGCGGCGGCCATGGATGGCGCTTACGCTGCTGCGCGCATGCGCCCTTTTTAATTTTTTAAAATTTTAATTTATTAAAAAAAATTTGATTTTTTAAAAAAAATTATAAACTTTGGGGGGGGGGTTCGGACCTGCTGCCCCCCAAAGGTGCCGCCCTAGGCCATGGCCTAGGGTGGCTTTATAGGTAATCCGGGCCTGCTGAAGACCTCACAACCTCTGAGGATGCCTGCCATAGGTGCAGGCGAAACGTCAGGAGAGAATTCTTCTAGAACATGGCCATACAGCCTGCAAAACCTGCAACAAAAACCTAAGTGGTTGTAGTTGAAGAATATTCAACTCTTATCTATAGGGGGATGAACATTGCCATCATATTCTAGGACCCCTGGAAGATCTGCTGATAACCAAACATTTTCATCTTGTGCTAGTGGCAGGGACACATTCAGAGGGAATTGGCCACATTATTGACTGCAAGGAGAAGCTTTTGTTTCTCATCTACATGGAGAAGAGTTATCATGTATTGTAAGAAGGAACTACCAAAGGTCAGAAGAAAACACAATAGATTCCAAGAATGTTGATTTTGACAATTAAAGTTATACAGATTCAAAAAAATTCTCTTCACCCAATTTTGAAGTAACACTATAATACTTTTAGGTGTGTACTACTAATATTAATCAATTTATTTTTCAATTGTTCTTGTCATTTAGCAGTGACTAAGGCCCAGCACAGGGAGTAAGGGGTCAGTTGTGCTAGTGGAAGGGATGCTTGGACCAAACACCACCTAAGATTTTGAAACTCAATAAATCAGAGACACTGGAGCCCAATTCAGAGATAATTTGAATATGTTTTAATGGATTTTAACTGTGATTTAAAAAATATTGTTTATATTTAATTCTGTTTTAATGTTTGCATATTTGTATATTTTAAATTGTATGCTAATGCTTTTATGTCAAGTCTCTTTGAATCACCTTCAGGAGAGATAAAGCAGGGTATAAATAAATATAATGATAATAGTAATGATAATAAGGAAGGCTTCCCCTGGAATCAAAATTCAGTTAGGGTCTTCATGCTGTTTCGATGTGTCATGTAGAGTATGACTATCAGAGGTCTGCCCCTTTAAGGCCTACCTCTTTTCAAGACAAATTTTGAATGGGATTGTGGGTACCAAGGTATTAAAATTGTCATTCTCATCACAGAGGCCCTTGCTATGAGCCTGCCTCATGGTCCTTACTCTTTCAGTTCCATGTAAATCCTGGGTTCCCAAATCCTGGGTTTCATTCCCAACATGCCAGCTGAAATGGAAACCAGGATTCAAGTAATGGGTTCAAATTACAAGAAAGGAGATTCCACCTGAACATTAGGAAGATTTTCCTGATTGTAAGAGCTCTTCAACAGTGGAACTCTCTGCTTCAGAGTGTGGTGGGAGCTCCTAACTTTGAGGCTTTTAAACAGAGGCTGGATGGCCATCTGTCAGGGGTACTTTAATTGTGCTTTTCCTGCATGTCAGGGAGTTGGACTAGATGGCCCATGTGATCTCTTCCAACTCTATGATTCTTTGATTTTATGGTTCCCAGTTAAGATACACAGAGATTAGGGCAAAATTAGAGATTTATTGTTTCATCGATTAAAGAAGAATGTGAGGAAAGTTCTAGATCTGACATACCTTCTATTGGTGGACATCAATATTTTATGGACTTTCAAAATAATATACTTAGTTCTGATTGGCACAAAGTTACAATCCATTTTCTCAGCTTAGATTAGCAGCTTGTGTGTAGCAGGAATTTTAATACAACTTAATTAGAGAAAAACCAAATTTGTTGCTTTATTGGTATCTTCTGCTGGCAGGGGATTTTCCAGATAAGGGAAATCGATGTTGGTCTATGATGGATGGAATAGCCCTTAGGTCAGTGTTTCTCAACCTTCCCAATACCATGACCCCTTAATACAGTTCCTCATGTTGTGGTGACCCCCAACCATAAAATCCTATTCGTTGCTACTTCATAACTGTAATTTTGCTACTGTTATTAATCATAATGTAAAATATCTGATGTATTTTCATTCACCGGACCACATTAGGCACAAATATCCGATAAACCCAAGTTTGAATACTGGTGGCGTTGTGGGGGTGTGATTTTGTCATTTGGGAGTTGTAGTTGCTAGAATGTATAGTTCACCTACAATCAAAGAGCATTCTGAACTCCACCAACGATGGAGTTGAACCAAACTTGGCACACAGAACTCCCATGACCAAGTGAAAATACTGGAAGGATTTGGTGGGCATTGACCTTGAGTTTTGGAGTTGTAGTTCAGCTACCTCCAGAGAGCATTGTGGACTCAAACAATGGTGGATCTGGACCAAACTTGGCACGAATAGTCAAGATGCCCAAAGGTGAACACTAGTGGAGTTTGGGGAAAATAGACCTTGACATGTGGGAGTTGTCGTTTCTGGGATTTATAGTTCACCTACAATCAAGGAGCATTCTGAACCCCACCGGCAATAGAATTGGGCCAAACTTCCCATACAAAACCCCCATGACCATTAGAAAATAATGTGTCTTCTGATGGTCTTTGGCGACCCCTCTGACACTCCCTCGCGACCCCCATAGGGGTCCCGACCCCCAGGTTGAGAAACACTGCCTTAGGTGATGGAACTTCTTGGTCCCCCTGAATGGGACAATGGAGAAATGGGCTGTGATGATGAGCTTTTGGATCACCTTAGACAGGTTTTTTATGTCCCTGAATTATCAGCTGCTAGTTAATTTGTTATTGGTATTCCAATCTTTTGTGTTCAGCTCATTTGCTGTCTGATGAGGAAGTTATTGGTGACGTGTGCCCATTGTGATGTTGGTGAGAAGGAGGGAAGCAAGGTATGGCTTCCCAACAGGATGTATGTGCGCGTGTTGTTCCTGATGTCAAGTTGGGGCATCAGGAAATAATCCATCTGATCCTCATTGTCGTGGACTCTGCCTTTTGGGTCTGAGTTTGTGGGCAACAGGAACACTGGGTCAGCTTTACACTAGATCAGAAATCGGGAATAAAAGGACTGCATCACCCATCAGCCCATTAAAATAGTCAATGGTGATTGGGATATATAGTCTAATAATTACCAGCTCCACTAATGAGTATTTTTCTAGGAACCTCACCCTCCCAAAAGATCCATAAAATGTATGAAAAATGCCTGCGAACACATTGTTAATGTCTGCTTACATAGTCACAACTCCTTAAAGGCAAGTATGATAAAATCAAAGTGCTAAAACAACACAGCAGGCACCAAGCTAGAGACTTTTAGCATGATTATATGTAAAATACATTTAAACCCACTTGAATAAACAGCAAATCTTAACATATTAGAAATAAAAAAATTTTAAATATTACTTGTATTGTTTCTTGTATGTTTAATGATGTCAAACAAATGTTGAGCCTACATCCAGTTAAAATCTTTGTGCTTGCTTTGATTATATACCATAGCAACTTAAACCTTGAACACAATTCAACTGAAGTGTAACACATAAGGTTTTTCAAGCTGTATGTTGTCCATGTTCAATCATATGTAAGTTCCACTGAGCTCAATGGGATTTTCCCCTAGGTACTGTATGGGTGTCTTTCTAAGCAGCCACTTAAGCAGCTCCAAATGTGTCTCAAAACAAAAGGCTAGGACAAATTTATTTATTTGCAACCCCCTGTAGTAGTCTTTAAAAGAAGCAATAATGATCCATGTCTTGGGTTCATTTATTTTCCAATCCTGCCTCTAGATTACTTTGCGATCTTGGAAGTTCATTTAACCTGCCTTTGCCCTCTCTTTGCAATTTTCCTCAAATGTAAGACAGGTTAATGAAAGTTACCAACTGCATTAAAGCACCAAGATATTAGGCTTGGGTAAAGGAACTAAGTGAATACAATGAGCTAATGTGATCTATTTTGTATTCTACTGTTTCTTGGAAATGACAATGCCCTTCTTGTGGGTTAGCTTGTAAACCTCATCAAATGATGCTTTGTATGTATTCTTTCACCTACCTTTTATAGTCAATGTTTACTCCATTTCTAGTCAGCCCCATGGTGCTCTGCTTGTTTTTATAATAATGATGATGATGACGATGACAATAATGATAATAACAATAAGAATTGTACTTGCAAGAAATTGCCAGTGTTCTGATTTCCAGTCTTCAGTGCCTTTCCTCCAGATACTCTATTTCATTTCCCCCAGTACTAATCTTTTATTTAGTCCTGACAAAGACTGGAAAAGTTACTTTTTGAACCTTCCTTGGATGTTGTCATATTGGATAACTTATCTGTCAAGTTCCAATGTTTCACTTTTAGTCAAACTCAGTCATAGAAACCCAATGAGTGACTTTGGCCAAATCACACTCCCTCAGCCCCAGAAGAAAGCAATATCAAAGCCCCTCTGAACAAATCTTGCCAAGAAAACTTCACAATAGGACTCAGAAATGACTTGAATGCACACTATAATAGCAAATTGTAGTGTGTTGTGGCTTCCCAGTTCCAAACGTTCCTGGATCTAATTTAGTCTGGCTATAGGTCTGGTTATGAGTCACATATAGAATTTGTGTTTCTGCTGAAAGCTTTTTGTTACCACTGACCAATGATGTCTTTTTGGACTGCCTCCATGGGATGGGTCTTGAAGCAGAGAGCACAAAAGGAGCTGCCTGAATATTCCTGTCTGACTTCTTGCTCATTGCCCTCTATGGTAGCTCAGAGTTGTTGTCAAAACTAGTAAACGTACACATGAAGCTGCTGATAAAAGTGATCTGGAGTTTTGAGGTCAGGTGTCGCCAGCACATTGATAAAACCCAACTCTATTTATCCTTTCATGCAATTACAAGGAAGATGCATTATTCTGAACCAATGTCTATTGTCAGATGAAGACAAGTGAATGTAAACTAGACAAAACAAAGTTGCTCTTCTATAGCTAAAAGCAGATCAAGAAATGGAGATTCATCCTGTGAATAGGGTGCAGAGGCAAGGTTCCCAGGAGATGCCTATATTGAAGAATTAATGCTCTTTGACACATTTTTAACTGTTGTTGCTCAATGCCATGGCTCTTCCCAACTGAATGGGAAGAACTTTTTCCCATTGCTACAGCGAGATGGAGATGGGTAGTGTAGCCGCCACTGAGGATCAGCCCTGTATTAAATGTCACCTGTAGATGGACGTAATGGCATAACCCATCTGAACAAACCTTTTCAAAAAAAAACCTGACATAGGTTTGCTGTAGGGTTGCCATAAGCCAGAAATTACTTGAAGGCATGTCACAACAACAATTTTGAGATATCACAGCTCTTTAGTTCTAGAAAGCAAACAAAAAAAAATCCAAGAAGGGAGCCTAAAGGGGTGAAATACAACATTGGAGAAAATGGGAAGAGAGATCATGCAAAAACATCAGATGTCTCACATTAATCAAACATACAAATTTTAGATTAAAATTTTATTTATTCATTTATTTATTCTCCATCAATCCCCACGAGAAACAACTCTGGGAGGTTATAGTTTAAAAAAGTGACTTTTTCAAGCTCTCTACATATTGGGTTGAGAGATGAATATGTTTAAATATGTATGAGACTCCTTTTTATTTAAAAAAACCCCTACAGGTTTATTTATTTAGTTATACCCAATCCTTCAACCAAAAATTCTCCTGGAGCGGACTGCAAATTGTTGATTTGTCAATTTCATGCCCCTTAGGTTTACAATATGAATAAGACATGGGACAGAAGGAAAATAGAATGGCCACACAGATTAAGTCCAGCAGATACTGTCTCTATTATTTCATCTGATCCTTGGTATGAGGCACAATGGGGTTGTACCTACTTCTCTTTCTCTCCCTATGGAGTCACAGCAGTGACAACTGGGATGGAAGGAAGATCTTTCTTCAACTGCTGGGACTAGCAGGGTGGAGCTGTATATATCTGTTCTCTCCCTCTGTGGCTACAGCTGGGGCAGTTGGGATGGGGAAAGGGCCTTTTGTAATCTCCTGGGTCTCAGCAGAATGGACCTGGGGTTGCCTGTTCTTTTCTAAGGCTAAGCTAAAAGCTAAGCCACCTTTTGTAGTTCTAAAACTTACCCAAACTTATGAAAAAAAATCTTCTTGCATGTGTTTTTGAATTGTTTTTGCTACACAGGAATTGACATTCACCTGGGAATGTTGTTTACAGTGAGAATGATGCTTTATATTTCTTAGGTGCCTTTCATCATGAGTTTTCAGCATCTCCCACTGACATTACTGAAGTTATGCTTTTGACATGGCACCTGCCTTATGGAATAGGAAATGACCAAAGATGGCAAAGAAAAATTCTGAGAGATGAATGGCACTATAAAGATGTTTTGGGGATGTGTATTAGGACTTCATCACATGACAAAGTTTTAGCATCCTAGGACGCTGCCATCCTAGTTGAGCAACAGAGCTTTACACTGCCATCACATGACGTAGCTTCACTTCTGCCAGGCTCTGTTACTCAATGGGTGGAAGCATGATAGGACACTGCACTGTCCACATGGGAGCCTCCCTATGTTTCATTAGTAACAATGGAGCTACCATGGGGACAAGCCATGCGGCAACACAACCCCATGTGTGATGGGGTAGCATCACTGCCAGCCGGGCAGGATGCAGTGTGCCGGGATTGCCCCATTGATTCGCCATGGAGGAATTGGTATGTGTAAAGTGTATTTAGTGGATATGCATGATCCTTTATTCTCCATTCCCCTTCATCTTCACCTTTGATAGGAACATTAAATTATTTCACTCAATCTGTCTATGCCACAGATTATGGAAATTTATTTAATTTATTTATTTCATACATTTATATCCCATCCTTCTCACCCCTGGAGGGGGATTCAGGGTGGTCTTAGATGACCAATCAATGACAATTATAATAACATTTAACATTTAAAGCAATAATTAAAATATCTAATATAAAATATCTAATTAAAATTACACAAGTTCATGTCATAATCCAGGTCAGTGCATTGTTAGTCCAATAAATCATTCTCATTATTATCTCTGCATCTGCCGCTTGAATGCTTGGTCCCACAACCATGTTTTAAGTTTTTCCTCCATAAAAGATAGGAGATTACATACTGGATTACATCCACTATGAGAGGTTATGTGCTTCTTTATATCACTTGCTAAGAAGTGCAAGCTAAAAGGTGCAGTTGCACTCATGTCTGGCTTATGGACTTCCCACAGGCCTCTGGCTGGCCAGTTTGGCAACAGAATGTTGGACTGAAGATGCCTTTGGTTTAACACAGAAACACAAATGATGACTTTTCTGGAAAGGACTAAGAGTCAAGCATTGTGTCTCTTAACAGCAGTTATCTGGAAAGTTCTGAAAATACATAAACAGCACATGAACATTTTCTATTACCTATTTCCAGTATCTTATACTCAGATGTAATCTGCTAGCTGTCAATATACCCTTCAGTAATTCAGCTTGTCTGACAGAAGCTGAGTTTTAATTACAACCGCATGTAAATGTCATCTTCTTTACCACATTTGTGGGGAAAGAAATTTTGCGCATTGACCTAAGGAGACCCTCAGGGCTCTGTGTTATCCCCATGCTATCTAAAATATATGTAAAACTGCTGGAAGAGATCAATTGCTTTTAATCAATATGCAAATGACACCCCACTCTACTAATCCTTTCCACCCCAATCCAAGGAGTCTGTCCTGGTCTTAAGCTAGTGTCTTCATCAGTAATAGATTGGATGGGGGTAAACACATTTAAACTTAATGAAGACAAGACAGAGGTGCTCCTGTTCAGTAGAAGACAGATTAGGGAATAGGGATTCAGTCTGTGCTGGATACTCCATAGAGTACTCCTGGGTTTGGCATTGAAACCTGAGGTTCAGGTTTCAATCTTGGCCAGTAGGGATTTTGCTTATTTAAAACTTATGTGACAACTATATCAGTTACTTGAAATATTGGATCTGGCCATAGTTGTGCACATTTAATGGCAGATGACTGATGTTTTGATCTCAATTGGGTATAGTCTATGAACCCAACTTAGTTTTTTCCAATCAAAATTTGAAGGGACATATTTCTGAAACTGAAAAAAAAGCCATCAAGCAAAACCAGCATTTTCAAGGCTTTCTAAACAAAGCAGACTGATTTTCCTTTTTTCATGAAATACAGCTGAAGCATTTGCCACATATAGTTGCTAAGGGATTCATGTAAATGTCTAATACCATCATGAGGTGGAAAGGTATACACGTTTTTCGTGATTCCCACATTCAGTTAGGAAACCCCATAGTTTAAGAAGTTGAGCTCTAGGGGAGAAGTTCTCTGACGATTTCTTTTTCAGAACTAGGGTTTACCAATAATGGCCAGGGAGGAGATGTGTGACCTTGAAATATGTGTTTCTACATTGTTCGAATATATATTTCATATTCCTCCTGCATCACTGTATAAAAGAACATTTTCTTCTGTTTCTGTCCTCTATCCTGCTTTCTCAAAATGTTTTCACTGTATAACTCAATCATTGATTCATACTCTCAATGCTAATGCTTTATTTATTTTTTGTTACCACTACTCTTCAAAATCCTCTGCCACTTTGCTATCAGACACAAATTGACACTCTCATCAGCTTTCCTTCCCATATCTCTGGGGGCAACAATCACTTCCCATTCATTGTGACAGAAATTGGACACCTCGGTTTTCCTTTCCTTAAGGGACTTGGCTGCATTTAGAGATATATATCTTCTTGCTCAGGAAATCGGCTATAGGGAGTTAGATACATCTACACATAAATATTTCTATATATGGGAGAGGTGGTAAATCCATCATGGAAACTTAATTCTGTGTCATCACAGTAGACATGGAAAGATTTTTAATTTTTTTGGCCATACATTTTCAAACCAGCCGGAATTCACATCAAATCAGTTTCATAGACTCCTAGAGTAGGAAAAGGCCAGAAGGTTGATCTGATCTAGCCCTCTGTGCAGAAAAGGCTGTTTCTTGTGCAAATCAACCATGTGTGAATTTTATGCAGAATAAAACCCCTATTATAGCATTTTAGTGCAGGAAATAATATTCCAATGCATGTAATGTGTAAGCATTTGAGTTCTCTGGGGTTCTTCAAAAGATAAGAGTTACATAAAAAACAAAACAAAAAACCAATGATAGAGATCAGACTAACCAGCCAGTCCCTAAACCAATCAGATAAGAGGCTGTGCTGTCCAGACTTGCAGTCTGTCTGAATGCGAGTTAATTGTTAGGACTGTGAATATTTATGCATCTTAATTTCATTGTGTTTTATGATGCCATCTGTATTTGTATCTCATCCTTCACACCCTTTCTCACATTGTTATATTGTGTTGTTTCCCTTTTTAAATTGTACACATTGTGGTGCAAATTTTATCACTAAAGTTATATGCATTTGTGGCTGTTTCGTATTTTCAATAAGCATGTTTTATTTGATGCACATTTAATTTTCTGAAATGCTCTTACATGGGCCAATTTTTGAAGCAAGGCATACTCTGTCTCACAGCAAATCTTAGCAGGAGACAAATGGATATTTAGTTTAGAACTTTGAACTAAAAACCCCTTTTATCAATGCCATCTATTTATACCTTTGATGGTGGACAAAGAACTGATACCCAATGCCCATTTCTCAATATTATAGGTCCCAGATCCATCTCTTGGTTTCGGGTGACTAATATGACTGGTCTTTTGTATGATTCACATGATGCTATACAAGGACAGTGGATATGTTTAACCCCCCCCCCCCCACACACACACACCACCACCACCACTTCCCTAGAGGAGGGTCATATAATAGTCTACACATCTTAGCTGCAGCAGTGGGGGTACATTGGGACTGCCTGTTTTGAGAAGTTGCCAGTCACATTGTATAGCTAAATGTCTGAGCTAAATCCTGGAATTTAAGTGGTCTGGATGGCATAATTAGTGCAATGATCAATGGCTGTTGAGATTTCAATCAAACACAAATACTTCACCCTTTCACACACAGACTTTTAACAAGTCTTTCAGTGATTTGCAAATATTATTATTATTTATTTATTCAAAACTTTTATATCCCAATCTTCTCTACCACCATAGAGGGACTCAGACTGGCTCAATATTATCACTGTTATTCATTGCATGAGGATTAATGGATAACAAAAATTGTTCACCCATTCATTTAGTCAGAATGTAAATGCACCCATTAGGAATTCAACATGAAAAGACTATATATGATATTAAGAAGCATTACATAAATATTTCCAGCCAGAACTGAAAATAAAGTCAATAGTTTCTGTTTTAGTCTCTCCTGGTTCAAGACACTTTATATAATTGGAATTTAGCTTTCACTTCTGTACAAAAAAGGAACTGAAATAACACATCACCCTCTTTCACAAATTGCTTTCAATGACAGAAATATAACATCCTTACATAACTTCCTCATTAAAGTTTTGTATCTAAATTCTTGTCTTTTCTGATTTGCATCTGTAACAAATGAACAAATTCTGATTTATTTTACAAGGAGCTGGGTGTAAGCAATAAAATATGACAGAGTGTTGGCTGTAATGCATTCATTAATGACAATATCCAAATGTAAATGAAGCACCAGTCTTGAATTTGTGATTCTGTACTACCAAAGAGGTAATAATACCATCATAAACTAACATAAGTATATCCTACTGTCTTTTTAAAAAGATTAATATTTACATGTCTGTTAGAAAAAGCAATGAGGGAAACTCATTATAAGAGAGGTACCAAACTTTTTAGTATTCTGTAATGATTAGTATAATATATGCGTAGCTTAAAGAGCAGACTCTTAGAAATGTGGAACAGACCACATGATAATATTATCCCTAGACTGTTCATTTTAAAATTTCAGGAGTACCAAGTCCTCAGTACAGGCTCAACAGTGAAAATCTAGCTTTCAAGAGAGGCATGATAGTGACTGTAGTTTAGCCCAGCATTATGAGATTTGGCGTCTGTGTGTTATCACCTCACTGCATCTAGAGATATAATTTTTCACTATTTTTTTCTCTTGAAGTAAACAACAAATAATTCTAGAAATTTTCTTCCCTCTGCAAGAAAGTCTACAAAACCTGTGATACATTTAGAGACTATTTACAGTTCAGGATTTTGGGGGTCATGGTATTTTATGAGTAGCAGTGCTGGGAATTTGTTCAATGCAGAAATATTATTTCCTTACAGAAAATGTGTTCCCTGTGCAGGAAATTCTGTTTTCTATGTAAGTCAACCAATGTGTGAATTTTATGCAGAATAAAACAACAATTACAGAATTTCCTATGCAGGAAATAATATTGCATAGAAAATGCTGTTTTCTGCACAGAAAGTGCTTGTTATAAGGGTGAAAAACAACAATGTGCAACCTCTGTGGCATTTGTTTTGCTGTCTGCGCCCTGTTTAGAAGATTTCACCTTACTTTTTGTCCCTTTGATAATTCGAGTTTGAAAAATTTGGCTTGTTTTGGAAACAAGGATTGGTGATGTATTTATTTATATATTTACTGCATTTCTAACCCGCTCTTCTCAACCCCAGAAGGGGGACTCAGGGCAGCTTACATTCACCTCATCAAGAGGATATTTCATCAATACAATAAAAACACAGCATAAACATCACATGGTAAAACAACATAATTAAAACCATACAAAATCATCATTAAAACATTAAAACCAGCCTCATCAGTCTTACCGCCAATATAATTCGTCCCTAAGGTGCTGATTGCATTTATTGACCAAACGCCTGGTTCCACATCCATGCCTCTACTTTCTTTCAGAAAGATAGGAGGGAAGAGATCAATCTTATCTCGGTTGGGAGTGTTCCATAGGCAGGGAGTGGTCTCCATGTAGCTCCCTGCCGTCATTTTGAGACCCTTCATCTTGTGGAGTATCCTTTCCTTTCCTGATGTTCCTGCCCTTCATGCCCTTCCTCTTTCTCCTCAGCCTTAGGGTATGGAACAATTTTGTCACATTTTTAACCCTAGGAAAAGATCTTGACTAACCATCTTCTTGTAAAAAGATTTATTCTGCATTAAAAAAAACCCTCCACACTGCCCCCCTCCAAAAAAAACCATGTTGAGGTTGCATCCAATATTGGACCATTTGTAGTAGTAGCAGCAGCAGCAGCAGCAGCAGCAGAAATCTCAGGAGGGCATACTTGTTGAAACACTGTAATTTGTACTGATTTTAGAAGAACTGGCCATGCCAAAATCCTATATAAACCTATCACTTTCAGAGGTAAAGATATGACAAAATATCCAGTGGAAAAGAGAATAGGAAGCTATGGAAACAAGCAATAATTTCAAGATCTCAGATAAAGTCCACTTCAAAATTAATACTAAGGACCTCATCACACCGATGATTGCCCCCCTTCTATTCCATTTCTCTGGCAATCACTGTCAAAATGGAAGGCATGAGTGGTGACTCATGGCGAGCTGTGCACCCTCCCTACTTCCCCTATTACATGGGGAAAGGGTGGCAGAATTGCTACACGGTGCATTCTCACCCTGTTACTTCCCTCAACAAACAAGGGAACAGCATAAAAACAGCACATAGCTCCGTTGGAGCTACCAAAAAGACGAGAAGCTTCTTGCAACACTTCCTCTCTGCTTCACCCACTCCCTACTTCATCCAGAGAAAAGTCCAAATGTGTTAAGGGGCAAAAAAACCAAAACAAAACCCTGTGTTATGAGGTGGCAAATGAATTCCATTTTTTTCTTTTGTTAAAGTGTCCTCCAGAAGATTAATATCTTCTGAATCCTGCCTGGGGGTTTAGAACCTTCAGCTGGAAAAGTTGCTGTGTAATAGCACTACAGGGCTACACACTTCAGCATCCTTTTGCTTCACCAGGGATTGACTTCTAAAGATCAGCATCCTTGATCATATTAATGTTCCTGACAAGTACACTGACTGAGGCAGTTAATAATGCATGTTACTTCACAGCTCCGAACCAACACCAAAATTCTGATTTGTGTCCCTCATTTTTCCCAAGGCATGTGCTTTTCTTTTCTTTTTTGGCATAATGATTCCATATATACATGTATATCTTCTAACAATTTGTAATCACAAATGTATCCAAAATTCAAGGTAGAAACAATTGCAGTTACCATCTCACCATATTTTCCTCCTACTAAATTTTTCTTACTCATAAGTATGGTCAACTTCTCTAGTTGAACTTGGAATTCACTTTTTGTATGGATTGTCTTAGGTTCTGTTAATTTAAAGGAGAAACGGATACTGCCTTCTGTACTGCCAGGGTTTCTTAACAACAGATCTCTTATCAATTATAAATTGGTCTTTACAAATCAAACCCATTGGATAATCTGAATATGAAGATTGTGAAGTAACCCTTTGTACGGAACAAATGAGATGACTGTGGCATTTATGCTTTGGATCAAATGATAAGACCTGACTAAAATTATTAATATTATATTTATCTATACTCTGCTTTATCCCCCCCCCCCCCAAAGGGACTCAAAGTGGATCTTGCTCACAGCGTATTTATCAGTTACTGTCTGATAATTTCCCACAGTGTCACCATGAGTCCAACAGGGACTGAATTTCAAAGTTGGTATCAGCTTCCACCATGATGGGGGTAGGCAGGTCCTCCTTTTTTCTCCACCTTGACATAGTGAAAGCACAAATTAGAAGACTACAGTGAAATAGCAGATGAACCCATCTCCAGATATGGGATTCCTCCAGATGTTTTGGACTTCAGCTCCCAGAAATCCCAACCAGCTTACCAGCTGTTAGGAATTGTGGGAGCTGAAGTCCAAAACATCTGGAGGAGCAGAGTTTAAGAAACACTGGTCAAGATTACTGTATGTTGCATGTTCTTACTTTTCCTTGTTGCTGTTTATTCATAAAGTCACTTCCGACTGTTCATGACCTCATGAACTAGCCCACGCCAGAGCTCCCTGTCAGTTGTCGCCATCCCCAGCTCCTTCAGAGTCAAGCCAGTCACTTCAAGGATACCATCCATCTATCTGGCTCTTGGTTGGTCCCTTTTCCTTTTCCCTTCCATTTTCTCCCAGCATCATTGTCTTCTCTAAACTTTTCTGTCTTCTCATTGTATGACCAAAGTACTTCATCTTTGCCTCTAATATCCTTCCCTCCAATGAGCAGTCAGGCTTTATTTCCTGAAATATGGACTGGTTTCATCTTCTCGCTTACTATTTCTAAAACACTTATATTTAAGGTTGAAATGGTGAGTGTTTATCTTCTATGTTTTCATTATCAGAAGTTTTTTCTCTTTTAGCTATGTTTAGATTTATATTTTTATAGAAGTTAATTTCAAGAAAATGTATTTTTGGAAAAAAGTATGTGTCTTCAATTCGCCCATCGATTTATGGGACCCCTTGAATTCCATAAGGTTTTCTTAGGCAAGGAATACTCAGAGGAAATTTGGCCAGTTCCTTTCTTTGGAATATAGCCTATATTATTTGATTTTCATCGATAATCCTACATCCAAGTATTAACCAGGGCTGATCCTGCTTAGCTTCTAAGATCAGACAGAATATGCTGTCATTTAGCTCCTTTACTTGGTCATTTTCTATTAACATTTATGCTGAAACCACTTTCATATCCTATGTAACACTATCTTCTTCTTTCTCTTTTTCCTTTTGTTTTAATTATACTTTAAATTATTGTTTTAAAATATATTTGTTGGAACCCTTCAAAAATTTCCTGAAAAAAAAGAGAATTCCAACATGTGGGTTTCATGTTTAAAATGTTAATCCATTATATTATATTGTACACAATCAACTAGATAACATGGAAACAAAAAAATTCCATGTATATGAATCAATATGTAAAAATTTGATGATATATTTAAATTTTTTAAAAAGTAAATATATATGTCTATTTGGAGGCCTGGGCAAATAATGATAATGATAAAATGGTTCGAACTTTAAAGTAGACATAGTGATAGTAATAATGATGATAATAATTACTGTTATTGTTATTATCATTATAAAAGCAGACAGGCAATAAAGATTGAAGCAGGTATCTACTAGCATGAAAAGTAACATTTTGAACATATATTTTACTCTCAAATTTGTAATTCTCTTTCTTATTTTTTGCCCTTCTTAAATGAAAATTATGCAGGGATTCTAACCCAGATCCATACCAGCATAAATATGCCTCAAGTTTTGCTATGTAACCATCTCAGTTTTCAATTACTGTAATGCTCACCATAGTTAATACCTTCTAGTGGTTTATTTTCCTTATGTGGGCAGTGAAGACAATATATATTTTGCCAGTTTTTTTAAGTGGATTTAATTTGTTAATTGTGCTATTGTTTATTTCTACAGTCTCTTTTTTTCTTTCTTGTATTTTGTGTTATTGAGGGCACTTATGGAGGAGGTGCTCAAAGGCAGTATGTAAATATATTTATAAATACTGTGTGTGTGTGAATTGTGTTACATCCACCTTCTCAAATCAGCTACAGTGCTAGTATAAGGGGGAGTGTATAAAACCCACCAAAGAGCACATGACCTCATGGGATATGTGTTTCACTAACTTTGTAGAGGATATGTGAACATTTCCTTGCTCTCAGCATTGTACACTGACATTAATATAATCTTCTATGAGAGGAAAGTCACAGTTGAATTCAATGAAAGGTCCTGTGAATCACCCCCTAACTTACATCCAACCCATTTAATCTGGAAATAAGCATGAAAACAGTTTTAAAAAACCCTCAGGATCATATGCTGTTATTTTCATTCCCAATCATTTGCTTTCTTTTATGTGGAAACACTAAAGCGCCTTTTTAATAAAGAAAGGCAGGGTATATGTTTAATAAATAAAATCAATAATTTCCTTTAAACAAGCACACACACCACCGTCAGTCCTCACCTGGTTTTTAAGTGGTTTTTAATGAAACCTTTGATGGGCAATCTTGGAATTCAATAGAAAACTATTAGCTGTAGTTGCTGGATCAAGCAAATTAGAAGGAACATCTCTCTCTTGGCCTTTCTTCAACTTTACCAGTAACTAGAAGCATATTATTGCAGGAGTGTAGAAGACCCACAGAGAGGTTACTAATCTGATATCAAGCCCCGCATAAAATCCCAGAGAATTTTCCACCACCCCCAGGCTTAGGCAAAGAATCTCTATCCAGCTGAGCATTGATCCAGACCTCTGAACAAAGAGCTCATTTGCATTGCTAGCTCCTGAGAATTAATTCTGTAACTACTTTTCGCCCTTTGGGGAACATATCTCATTTATTCAAAGACTGAAAAAGGCTAATTTTCCTCTACAAAAGCCAAACACATATTGAAGTCAAGGTAATTCTTCTAAAATCTATGCCAAAAGTGATTGTTAACAGGATTATTTCATAATGGCTCATGCCTGATGCTCCTCCCAATCCCATTTGGTCCATTTTCAAGTTTGACACTTCTATGAAAGCGAAAGAACAATTTTATCCTATTTCTTCTTCTGCATTATAACAAGAATACATTTGCCAATAATAATAGTTTAATTGTACTTTCAATACTGATTGTGCTGCCAAATCAGTACATATTTTATATACCATTCCAATTCACCTTATGCAGAAGTTAAAAAGAGTGATAATGTGTACCGTTGTCCCTCAACTTTCATGACAGAGGTACAACTCTGCTTTGCTCAAAATGGGAAAGCTGCTAATATCCCAGGGGGTGGAGGAAATGGGGCACTGCTACCGTTATTTCTGGGGAAGGAAGACAACCTGCTGTAATGCAGGGGAAGAGGGTGAGGAGCATCCCCCCCACATCACTTCACTTTCACTGTGGTCCCTGGCTCATTTTCCTCTTTCTGTGTGCAGTGAGCATCTGTTTTGCCCAGGCAAAGAAAGGGAGATACTGCGGGAGGCAGAAACACACCAAACAGGCTCTAAGATCAACAGAGGAGGCCCTCTTCTTGATACCACCATAGTCTCAAACGTGGTTGGTGGGGATGAGAGAGAGAGAGGCCCTTCTCTCTTTTGGGAGGGTATTCCTTCAGCTCAGGCCTTTGATCTTGAGTAGACTGAATGGGCCTGGTAATATGAAGTTGACACTTGCACCATGTCAACTGATAGCAATACGTTTTATCTACTGTTGTATTATTTTGATTTTATGCTATTTGTGTTGACGGGGGTTGTTGTTATAATTTTATGTGACTTGCTTGATACTTTTGTACTGTTTTTACCTGTTGTACAGTATGTTATATGTGCACTGTGGAGTGCCTTGTAAGTCGCCTTGAGTCCCTTCAGGGAGATGGTGGTGGGATATAAATAAAGTTTATTATATTATTATTATTAAATGGGAATAGGAGAAGGAACTCGACCCCCCCATATACTCGCAATGTTACTTGCCTTGCAGAACCTGAATATTTTTCCTCTTCCTGTGAGCTATGTGCTCCTATTCTCTCCAAAACTTCTCTTCTCCCTCTGTCTGGGCAAAGGTGAGCATTATTGCACACAAGAAGAAAAAAAGGAGCTAGATCTGCAGAGCAAATGAAGTGGAGTGTGAGTCTAGCTCCTGCTTTTCTTGCATGCTGCGATTGTCTCTCCAGTGGCCCCCAGGCAATGGAAGGGAGGTACTGGACAAAACAGAAAGACACAGT
This sequence comes from Anolis apletophallus, assembly GCA_030556195.1. Classification (NCBI taxonomy): domain Eukaryota; kingdom Metazoa; phylum Chordata; class Lepidosauria; order Squamata; family Anolidae; genus Anolis; species Anolis apletophallus. The sequence goes on from JARBWK010000002.1 coordinate 60,513,974, forward strand.
AATACCCTCCTCCTAAACAGTCGCTGCTCATCTCATAAGGAAGTGGCTGAACTAGAAAGAAAAACAATATGTTTTCCCAATGCAGTGGAGTGCTGAGAAGCATTCCTATGGCCCAGCAAAAGCCTTACTTGCAGAGAAATATAGGGTACTCTTCTCAACTAGAGATATATGGAAAAAAAACCCTGTTCTTTATTTTGTAACTTCCAGCTGTGTATGCATTTCTGTGTGCAAATATATGCCTTTATGTAACCTGCTGATTTATAACAACCCCAAAGGCAAAGAATAATCAAAGATAGTTTTACCATTTCCTTCCTCTGAAATATATCCTAAAGCAGTGCTGTCCAACTTCTGCCGACCCAAGGGCCGGACAACTGGTGAGTGATCACCTGGGGCTGAGTGGCCACGCCCTGGCCATGCCCCTGGCCACGCCCCAGTCACATGGCTCCGCCCCTCTCCCAAAGCATTACAATAGCCTTGAAGCGGGCGATTTCGCCCGCTCCGAGGCTGTTGTGATGCTTGGGGAGAGGAGGAGCCACGGGGGAGCTTCGCGGCTCCGCCCCCTCACCCAAAGCATCACAACAGCTGCTGTGACACTTTGGGGGAGAGGGCGGCTGCGGTGCCAGGGGAAAGGAGGGAGGGAGGACGGGGTCCTGGCAGGGAGGAGGCAGCGGATCGCTGCCCTTCCCTTCCAGGACCCTTCAGTGCCTCCTTTCCTCCTGGCAACGGCGTCCCAAACGGAACGCCACTGCCAGGGGGAAAGGAGGGAGGCAGGACAGGGTTCTGGCAGGGAGGAGGCAGCGAATCGCTGCCCCTTCCCTTCCAGGACCCTTCAGTCCCTCCTTTCCTCCTGGCAACGGCGTCCCAAACGGAACGCCGCTGGCAGGGTGAATGGAGGGAGTCAGGACTGGGTCCTGGCAGGGAGGAGGCAGCGTATCGCTGCCCCTTCCCTTCCAGGACCCTTCAGTCCCTCCTTTCCTCCTGGCAACGGCGTCCCAAACGGAACGCCGCTGCCAGGGGGAAAGGAGGGAGGCAGGACAGGGTTCTGGCAGGGAGGAGGCAGCGAATCGCTGCCCCTTCCCTTCCAGTACCCTTCAGTCCCCTCCTGGCAGCGGCGTCCCAAACGGAACACCGCTGCCAGGGGAAAGGAAGGAGGCAGGACGGGGAAGAGGAGGAGGAGGAGGGAGAGTTCTCCCTCCTCCTCCCTCCTTTCCCCCGCCCGCGCCCTTGCCCGATCCTGGCGCCGGCGCGGGGAAAGAGGGGCGAAGGAGGAGGCAGCCAGCTGGCTGCCTCCTCCTTCACCCCTCTTTCCCCCCGCGGACGCGCCGTGGCTCCGATCGCGAGCCGCGGTGAGGGGAGGGGAAGGAGGAGGAGCTGGCTCCCTCCTCCCGGCCCCGCCCCCCTCCCCCCGGCCACCATTTTTTTTAAAAAATTGATTTTTTTAAATAAAAAAAATAAAAATGGCGGCCGGGGGCATAGCTGGGACCGGAGCCAACAGGCTGGGGGGCCGTTTACAGCCCCAGGGCCGCCAGTTGGACAGCCCTGTCCTAAAGCATCTGGTATATACTATTCATTGGTGGTCTCCAAGCCAATAACTAATCAGGATTGACTCTGCTTAACTTCTAAAATCAGATAGAATTCAGGACCTTATAGTATTTATGCCACTAAGCATTTTAATTTTACATTGTAACATAGTGCATCATTTCCCAGGACTAATTCCTGTGGTCCCCCCACTTTTTCTGACCCCCTTCTATCAATTGCCACTTAGGTGCCTTGAAAAAACAAGCTATAGTGAGGTTGCAGTGAAACTTTTCAGATCTGAAGTATTGGCTCCAATAGGTTATTATTATTATTATTTATTCAAACTTCTATCACCGCCACTCCCCGTGGGCTCAGAGCGGTTCACAAGTCTGGATAACAAAACAATAGGCAACAAACAGACACTACAACATCAAAGAAAGAGAGGGGGAGAAAGGAAGGGAGAAAGCAGGGGAAGGAAGGGGGTGGGGCAAAGGTAAAGCTCAGAATGTGGCAGGGGGTGCTTAGATAGACCTAGCAGACGCCACCATGCCATCAAAAGATGGAAGGGTGGCAGGTCCCAGGGACATCTCTCGTGACAGGCCACAGGAGAGTCGAATGGCCTGGCTTCCTTTGTCCAGAGGTCTGATAGGGGGAATCAGACCTGCTAAAGGAGTGTCTTTCTCCAGCCTCAGTCATGTCCGGTGGAGCTCATGCCACTTAGAACTCGAGCTCCAAAAGGTTCTGGGACGGAACGATCTCCTGAACCTGGGCTCGAGTGAGAAAATATGGAAGTGGAAGAAAATATGATGGGACCAGGGGGTCGGCGGCCTCGGCAGGGGGGTGATCCACATTGCTGGGCCCTGGTAGAGCCAGGGGGTGGGATCTGCTGTTCCTTGACCTTTGGCGCCGCTTCCTCCGATGGCCGCGTGGCTTCCGTTGCAAGGCACCTCCAGGGTTTGGGTCCCCTGAAAGCAGGCACTTCCTCCCTGTAGTGCTCCCTGGATTAGCCATCTCCAATCTTGTTACGCTCTGGCCTGGGCTGCAACTCTCCCCCTGGCCACCAACAGGGTGGAGGGACAGACTGAGGTCCAGGCACAACTTTGGGGGCCGCTGGCACCTGACAGGCTCGTCGCCGGGGCCTCTCCCCGGGAGCCCTCGCCAGGACCCCTGAAACATCAAGCACCTCCGTCGGGGAACCCAGCAGCAGCAGCCTGGAAATGACTGGGGCCTCCAGTGGGGACTCCGGCTGTAACGGCTGTTCCCGAAACTGGTTAGCAGGGGGAGAGGCCGGGGCCCCAAGGATGAACGGGGGGCAGAGCTAGAGACGCCGAGCGAAATGGTCTCGGCACCATCTTGGAACCACCAGCCGATGCCCTCTCCAAGGGGTCCAAGAAAGCCCAGCGCCCCAATGCCCTCCGCGGGCTCCACCATGGTGCAGCCACAGCTCCCCCTGTGGCCTCGCGCCCTAACGGGGGTCCCTCCTCGGAGGGGAAGCCTCCCTTGGTGGGCAGCCGGTCATTTCCCAGGAGCGGCACCTCCCGCAAGGCGCTCCCCCGGGCTTCCGCGCGTCTCCTCTCCACTCGTTCCGTTTGTTCTCCGGAGCCTGGGGGCTCGGCGAGCTCAAACGCGGCCCGCCCATGAGGCTGACAGCAGTCACCCCAATCGCCTCTCCCTCACCACTTGACTCTCCTTCTCCCTCTCCTTCCTCGGGGCCTGGGCGCCGCGAGGGCAGGTATGGGGGGGATTCTAGAGCGGGGATCCGAGCGATAGCAGCAGCAGCAGCCGTCCTCCTGACAGAGGGACGCCAACACAAGCCCCAGCTCTCTCACCTCTCTCAGCCGGGCGGCCAGGTGCTCTATTAGCCGACCGAAGCCATGGAGGAGGTAGGTTAGGCTCTGTGGTTCGTCCTGGGTGCTGCCGGGCTGGTGTTCGGGGGGGGGTGGCGGCCCCCACCTCCCCCAGCTCTGGCCAAGGGACAGGAACAGGGGACCATGGTGGGCAGTCCCGGGGGGCCACTGCAGGCCCAAGGCCTTTCCTGGAGATCACAGCATCCATGACTCTGGGAGTCAGGACCAGCCCTCGGGCGGCCTCAAGAACCACCTCGGCCTCGACCCGCAAGGTCTCGAACCGCACCGAGGACCTCACCGGTGTTTCAGCTGGCAGCTGGAGGTTCGGCCCAGGCCCCCCAAGACTCCGCGATCTGACACCCCTAGCTGGGGTAGCTAGCTTCACGGGTGCGGCTGCTGTCTGGGAGAATCCGCCTAGGCCCCAGTGGAGCTCGGCGTCCTCACAACCTCTCAGCGCCGCCATCTTCTTACTCCCCCAAATACTTCAATTTTTCAAATTTCCAACAGGTAAAAACAGTACAAAAGTATCAAGCAAGTTATTAGAAGTTGAATTCTGTTTTAGTCCTGGCGGCTTGGTCGTTCTTTTGGAGATAAAACCAATTCCTGGTAATTACAAGCCAAACCTATTTCTAGTGTGGCTGTATGTGTACATGGGGAAACCCTACAAGTATTGTTTTTATTTTGGTTGTAAGAATAACAGAGCAGATGATCATATCAGAATCCATTCTTAAGGATAGTTTTAAAGAAATATGTTTAATTCAGGTTTTTGGAGTTGCTATTGGGTTTAGAAATAGCATTTAAGACTAGACTAGAAATATGTTTAGTTTGGACTTTTACACAAATATGCTTTTCTACATATCCTGAATTCAAACTGGAATAAACTTTTTCATTGAAATCATCTCTTTCCAGAATTTCACAAAGAAGTTTCTAACTCATAAAGAAATAAACAAATACACATATTAAGGAAAAGTACGCAGAAAAATGCAAGTACATTCATTGTGTTTTCAGTGTCTATGAATGCCTATGAAAAAAACTTACAGGGAGAAAATAAACCCCTTTGAAATGTGGTGTTGGATAAGAGTTCTACTGATATTGCATACTGTTGGGGAAAAAAGCATGGGTTTTAGGTAACCCTGAATTCTCCCCTGAAGCTGATATTACTAAAATGAGACTGTTCAATTTTGAATAGATCATGGAAAGGTGTATCGTCAGAAAAGACAATAATTTTTGTAAGGTAGAAGACAAAGCAGTAGGAAAAGAAGAAAACATAATTACAAGTGGATGGACTTGTGCAAAGAAACCATGACCTTGAGTCTATAAGAGCTGATCAGGACTATTGATGATATGGTGACTTGGAGGTCAGTCCTCTATTTGACAACAGTTGACAGTAACAATATTCTTAGGAATGAAAATTCCTTGTCCATGCTAAATAAAATGCATACAAAAATTACACAGGCCAACACACAAAAATTCTTGGTGTTTTGGTTTTTAGGCCTGTTTCTGGGGTTATTTGGAGTGCTGATTCAGAAAAACAGCCTTTCTCTCCTGGCTTCGCCAGGAGAGAGAGGAATTTGCCCCCCTCCACCGGGAAAAGAGGAGGTTCATTTTTGAACCTATAGGAGGCAGGGGGCGTGGCCTTACTGGGGAAGGCCAGCCCCCTCAGAGCTCATTCTGAGCTCGGACGTCAGAGGAGACAGTCGGTCTCCTCCAGCAGGTGAGCTCTTTGGGGGGAGCGGGGCCTTGTCCCCTCCCTCCCGGGCTGGGTTCGCCGCTCCCCATTGGTGGAGGGAGTGGCATCTGGAGGCCGTCGAGGCCCTGGGCGCAGGGGGCGAGCCGGAGACGGGCTCGTGCTCCCCTCGCCCCCTGCTGCTTCAGGGCCTGGCCCGGCGGCACTTCGGGTCCAGTTTTCACGGTGCCGCCGGCGGGCATTTCTTCGGTGGGCGCCGCCGCGGGGGGCGAGCCGGGGTCGGTTTGGGCTCTGCTGCCCCCTGTTGCTCTGGACCCTGGCCTTGCTGCGGCGGGTTCCCAGTTTCTCGGGGCGGCGCTGGTGGGTGTCCCCTCCGGGAGCGGCTCTTTGCCGCCGTGGCCTGGGTTTGGGGCCTGGTCGCGGAGTTGCCTGGGACTGCAGCCGCGCGTGCTCGGTTGAGCGGCGGCGGCGCCCCCCCTTCGGGGTCGGAGAGGCTGGCGGGAGGCGTCTCGCTTCCCTCCTGCCTGCCCCCACCCTTCCTTCCTTGTGCAGGCTTGCCTTGCCGGGGGGGCTGGCTGCCCTGCCGCATCGGCGCGCTCGCGTGCACGGCCCTCCTTCGCTCACTTCCCGCGATGGCGGGCGGCGTGTTTGGGCCGCGGCAGGGGACTTTTTTCCCCTTCTTGCCTGGGGTGCTTGGCGAGAGGGCATCCTTGGGGGCGGGGGTTGAGCGGCAGGCGGGGTGGCTCGGCTTGATGGCGGCTCGCGGGGCTTGGCAGGCCGGGCCCTCTCCTTTTTCGCCAAAAAGGCCCACCCCCCTTTTATTAATTTCATTGGGTTACCCCCCCCTTTTCCAATAGGTGGGAAGTGGCATTACTTGGGCAGCTCCTTATGGGGTGTGTGCCCCGGATCTCCTGTGGCCGCCATCTTGGCCGCATGGTGCCTGCCCTTCAAGGGTGATTCCGAGTGGCAATTTTGTTTGGGAACGGTTATATTTTGGGTCATATGGCTGTGTGGAAGGACCCTAAGATAACAACCCCAGATACTATTTTATCTGTGACCATTGTTCCTTTATGGATTTATGGTACATCAATAATAACTCGTGTGGATAATTTTTCATCTTCTTTTATATTAAAATAATAATATTAATAAATAATGGGAGCCCCAAAACCAGCTTTACTTTGAATTTCTTATTTCCCATATTGAGCCAAAGTAAGAGAACGTTCACCCCAGCCTTTGGCATAAGTCCTGCAACACCCAATACCAGGGGCTGTGTTAATATGAGGCGAGGTACATCATGTACAGGTACTTATATAAATAGGGACTAGTAAGGGTGACAATAAGGGGGACATTGATAAAGAAGATGAAATAAAATTAATGAATTGGCAGTAAGAGTTATAAAGAGCACATTTAAATAGATAAATAAGTGATAATGGGGAACGGATATATATCATGTTTTATAAATTAAATAAAATATTTCATTGAATGTTGAATGAATTAATGAGGGGTATTTCTAGAGACCAGACTGGTAGCAATAGGTGATAACCGGTTGACGTATGGTTATGTGCACGGTATGCCAGTTAGAACGGTAAATAAGGGGGAGTACCAATATTAATGGGAATGATAATGATCATAGCCGACAAGTATGAATTCAGGCGGCATGGTGTACACACGTAGGTGTTACTGTATATGTGCACGTTTTATACATACAGGCGCTGACACGCGCGTGGCCGATGAAATTATACTAATAATAACAACATATGTCAGATACAATAAGGGCTATTTGATCTCTGATATAAATTGAGACTTAAAGGACCTTACTATTGATGTTAATGTAGTTAGGAGGCATTCACTTAATATTGTAACACATAGAATTTATTTAAGAACACAATGACAATTTATTAAAGACCGCAAGACGGTTGGTGGCATGAGGCATTTTCCCTAGCCTTTGTGCCGGACCCGAGAGTTGGGAAACGCATGAGATATTTGCGAGATCAATTGTACTTAGCACATTCTCTCATATTCTCAGTGGAGATTTGAGAATCAGATATTTTCTTTAGGAAACACAATTCTCTTTAAAAGACGAGTTTGAGCTTTAAAACATAAGAGGATCAGTTAATATGAATATAAGAAAGGAACCTGCGTTACTCCTCCTCACTGCTAGGCATGGCCTGTTAACTTTTACTCGTTTGGCCTTTGCCTGTGGGGCAGACATGGCCGTACTGAAAATTATAGGAAAAATCAATAATAAAAATAAGAATAATAAATAAATAAAATGAATGAATGAATGAAGAAATAAATAAATACTTGCTCTTTGGACCGCTCCTCATAGGGCATGTTAGCCTTGAATATACCTCGTGACGGGGCATAAGTCGTAGGACTACAGACCGTTAAGGGTTAGGCGAGGAGCTCACCCTCTCAGCCTGTACCAACAGCTGGAGAGTTTCGAAACACACAATTTTCTTAAAGATTATAGAAGACTATTAACTCCCAGGTTTCTTGAATGACCTTATGGTCAAGTGTATGAGGCATACCCTCTCAACCTTTGTAAATGGCTGGGGAGTTTGAATGGTGCATTTCTTTAAAAACAAGGGAAGAATAGTTGTTTGAGTCACAACCTCTCAGCCTTAGAAACGGCAGGAGGTTTTGAAAGTGCATTTTCTCAAAATGCAGCCTTCAGCCTTATAAATGGCGGGGAAGTTTTAAAAAGCATGTTTTCATTTAAACATAGGAAGATTAGTTCTGTGAGTTATACCCTCTCAGCCTCGTAAAGGGCTTGGGAGTTTAAAAAGCACGTTTTCTTTAAAACGCAATAAGATTATTTGTTTGAGTCACAACCTCTCAGCCTTATAATAGGGCTTGGGAGTTTAAAAAGCACGTTTTTTGTAGAACATGATGACATTAGCTGTGGAGTCACACCCTCTCAGCCTGTAAAGGGCTTGGGAGTTTGAAAAGCGCATTTTCTTTAAAACATACGAACATTGGTTGTTTGAGTCACACCCTCTCAGCCTTATAATAGGGCTTGGGAGTTTGAAAAGCGCGTTTTTTGTAAAACATAGGATGATTAGTCGTTTGAGTTACACCCTCTCAGCCTTATAAGGGGCTTGGGAGTTCGAAAAGCGTGTTTTCTTTAAAAATATAAGAAGCTTAGTTGAGTTACACCCTCTCAGCCTTATCAGTGGCTTGGGAGTTTGAAAACCGCGTCGTTTTTAAAACATAAGAAGATTAGTCATTTGTGTTACACCCTCTCAGCCTTATAAAGGGCTTGGGAGTTCGAAAGGCACATTTTCTTTAAAACATAAAAAGAGTAGTCGTGTAAGTTACACCCTCTCAGCCTTATAAATGGCTGGAGAGTTCGATAGCGCGTTTTCGTTAAAACATAAGGTTAGTTGTTTGAGTCACATCCTCTCAGCCTTATAATGGCTAGGGAGTTTGAAAGGCACGTTTTTCTTTGAAACATAAGATTAGTCGTTTGAGTTACACCCTCTCAGCCTTATAAGGGGCTTCGGAGTTTGAAAAGCGCATTTTCTCTAAAAGCATAAGAAGATTAGTTGTTGAGTTACACCTTCTCAGCTTTAGAAGTGGCTTGGGAGTTTTAAAAAATGCATTTACTTTAAAGCATAAGATTAGTTTTTTGAGTCACACCCTCTCAGCCTCATAAACAGCTAAGGAGTTTGAAAAGCGTTTTCTTTAAAACAGAAGAAGATTAGTCGTTTGAGTCACATCCCCTTTCAGCCTTAAAGCGGCTGTAGGATTTGAAGGTGCGTTTTCTTTAAAACATAAGATTAGTTGTTTGAGCCATACCCTCTCAGCCTTAAAATGGCTGGAGGGTTGAAAGTGAGTTTTCTCTAAAACAGAAGAAGATTAATCGTTTGAGTTACACCCTCTCAGCCTTAAAAACGGCTGGAGAGTTTAAAAAGCACGTTTTCTCTAAAACATAAGTAGATTAATCGTTTGAGTCACACCCTCTCAGCCTTAAAAACGGCTGGAGAGTTTGCAAGGTGCGTTTTCTTAAAAACAAAAAATTAATCGTTTGAGTCACACCCTCTCAGCCTTATAAACAGCTGGAGAGTTTGGAAAGCGCATTCCTTAAAACAGAAGATTTTTCGTTTGAGTCACACCCTCTCAACCTTAAAAACGACTGGAGAGTTGGAAAGTGCATTTTCTTAAAAAAAGAAGATTAGTCATTTGGGTTACACTCTCTCGGCCTTACCCAACTGGAGAGTCCAAAAAGCGCGTTTTCTTTAAAACAAATGAAGGTTGGTTGTTGGGTCGCATCCTCTCAGCCTTATAAACGGCTAGAGAGTTTGAAAGCGTGTTTTCTTTAAAGTACAAGAAGATTAGTCATTTGAGTTTCACCCTCTCAGCCTTATAAACGGTTGGAGAGTTGAAAAAGAGCGTTTTCTTTGCAACATAAGAAGTTTAATCGTTTGAGTACACCCTCTCAGCCATATAAAAGGCTGGGGAGCTTGTAAAGTGCGTTTTCGTTAATATAGAAGTTTAATCGTTTGAGTCATACCCTCTTAGCCTTACATGGCTGGAGAGTATGTAAGGCGCGTTTTTCCTTAAAATAGAAGGTTCAGCCTTATAAACGGCTTGAGAGTTTGAAAGTGCTTTTTCTTTAAAACAGAAGAAGATTAGTCGTTTGAGATACACCCTCTCAGCCTTATATGCAGCTGGGGAGTTTGGAAAGCGCCTTTGCTTTAGAACAGAAGATTAGTCATTTGAGCGGCATCCTCTCAGCCTTAGAAAGGGCTGGGGAGTTTGAAAGTGAGTTTCTTCAAAATATAAGAAGAATAGTCGGTTGAGTCACACCCTCTCAGCCTTATAAACGGCTGGAGAGTTTGGTGAATGTAGTTCAGCCTTTGGCAGATGCGTCCAACACATACAAAGGATGCTCATTTAGTTATTATTAACTATTGGTGTGTCAGTCCCATGTGGCTGACGCTCAGGTAACCACCTTCGATGTTTTTCAAATAAGGGCCACTTGGCAGAAACGGGAGCTTAAGGAAGTCCCTATTGCCAGCGCTTGACTCTGCTTAACCATAAGATAAATGCGGGAGAAGTGTCATATTATAGGCGCACAATTTTCATGAATTGGCAGGCATGGTCCGTAGATCACAGTCCGTGAGTCGGCCATCATTCCACTGCCCAGTTGAGTGAGAAGTGTGGGGATGGCTTAAAAAGGGCCATGTAGAGTGACTCGGGCCTGTCTGATGGTAGTGACCAGCCGTTGGGGGGTCCTACTTTTCTTTCTGGCCAACATTGGACCTTGACTCCATTACTTTTCTGGAATGGAGTGGTAGACGCAGTCGACGGCAGACTTGCATTCACAGCTCCTTACCCCCTGTTGGTTTGAGGCTCTAAGCTGGTACTGGCAGAGTTGATATCCACAACTGGGGGGTAACGGCTTTGGCTTGCGGACGGGCAAAGCATCTTACAGGCCCAAGCAAATTCGTACTGTTTGGCTGGCCTGGCCCCACGTACACATAGTCCGGTCCGCCAATATGCCATCTTGTTGGTGGTATGGCGTGTGGAGATGTGAGAGTCCTCATAAAGTGGGGAACAAAGAGGGCCATGCGCTCAACAGGACGGGGGGTAGCGGGCTACCTCCTTTATCCAGGGCTCGTGTCAATGTTTTGTTTGCTGAGCGGTTGGATCTTAATATCGGAATTGGGCAACGTTCCGTTCGTTTGACATAGGATAGGGGGTGTTAGGAATTTTGGTGGGCGATGGGGACTAGGTGGACACCTGCCCCCAATCTGTGGCGGGAAATAGCTAGGGAAATCCCATAGTCGGTGTGCACCTAAGGCACCTCCTTCAGGGGTGAGGGCCATTAAGTTAAACACTCACTTTAAAGTTCAAGGTGAGGGGTGAATAAACTGAAATGGACCTGGAATGGAAGAGGCTGATCTCATGATCTTGAGAACAGACCTCTCATTCATTCCCCTTAAAGGGTTGCCCTGGTTGGATTATCAGGGAATCCAGGTGTTTCGCCCAAAAATTGATATTGTTAGCCGAGGGGGGATGATACCTCGGCTGGGATACACCTTGATTCCTGACACCCTCTGAGTTAGAATTAAGGAAATTTAAATAGGTAACTTTAAATAAAAGTTGCTCAATTTGAACCCAATATTTTGTGTCTCGTCTCTTTTGTTCAGGGGGTTGGAGGGCAAATTGCATTGATAGACTGCATCAGCTCTAGTGTCTTAGGACACAGAGATAGGCCTGTTTTACATTCCAAGTTATATTTTACATATTTATTTAAACTGTGGCTTGGCTTCAGAGCCTTAGTTGGAAAATATCTGAACCACAACTGGCCAGGGAAACAAAATGGGATGCAAAGGGCAGTATTCCAATGTTTTGGAGTGTTTGTCAGTTGATACATGAGACTTCTACCAATGCATGATCTGCCATTTGGAGCCCCAACAGCAGAAAGGTGGTTGCTACAGATGCTCCGTGACTAGGATACCAGACTGTGGGCTCTAGTCAGTAACAACTCAGAGCAGGCCAATAACAATATAAAGTCATCCAAATGACAGCTCTGGCATTTGAAAGGATTACCAATGTGCAATTTAACTGGGTTTTTGCAACCAAAGACCTCTCTGTTCCACTATCCAATCAAAACAGAAAGCCAAGATGGCAGCCACAATTAAGCAAAACCTTTCAGCTTCTCTCATCCCTGCTGAATGGAAACAGATGGTAAATGCGGGAGAAGTGTCTTCCATTGCTTTGGGCTCTTGACACATAATCAATCTGAGAATAGGCAGCTGGGTTAGATTTAGTTGTTCACAAAGTCATATATTCCAAAAGCATTTCTTTTGTTCAGTGTACTCTACCTGATAATTAAAGAGACAAAAACACAGTGTCTCTTGCATTTGATGTACCATTTATTGGACAACATGAGGACTTCCAGGAGTAACTTCTGGTCCGCTTTGGGTTTTGGGGCTCACACTATAGCTACGAAATGAATTAGTCTCTTGAGGTTCTGATGGTGCTTTTGGATTTCTGGCTGAGATCCTATATCAGGAAACATCTTCTATCACATAGCTCCATCTCCATAGTTATGTCTCCCAAAGCAACCTCCAACTTACATGTAAGTATTGTAGTCTTCTGGCACAACAATTTCTATGTTTGCAGAGAATGTGAGGACTATCTCCAGCTATTTTCCTGTAGCTGGATGCAATATGACAGGCACCTGCAGGACCTTCAAGGATTCTTGGACATCTGTTTGGATGACATCCTTGAAGAAAATAGTTGGGTATATTCCCAATTGGGTATATTTCTATATTGTCTCCAACAATATAGAAATGGCTATATAGAATCCTGACTTCACAGTCATATGTTTTATTTTCTAAACAAGATGGTAGCTACTGTTTTATATATCTACATTGTTATCTATGAATTCTCCCTTAGGATTGTAAGACAAAAGCTATGTTCTAGATTCAAATAAATGAACGAATCAATCTGGATTCATAATGAATGTCTATTGTATTATTGACATTAGAGCTGCACTCACAGGATCAGGTGACATTCTATTTTCATTATTTCAGCAAGCAAAGTTCAACAATTCCAGTGTTAAAATCTGAATATGAAAAGATGCAATATAATTTGGGCAAAATGTTTAGATTGCCTACACTAATGCATTATTATAATCTGTCTTCATATTGACTCTAAACTATGGGAACCAAAGTTTTCTTGGCAAGATTTATTCAGGGAGGCTCGCCATTGTGTTCCTCTCCATCTGAGGATATGTGTGCTGCTGTTGCACCTCAGACCAGAGAAATCCCTCTGGGACTCATACACCAGACAGTACTTGAAAAACTAGTTCTTTTACTGAAGCAAAATAGTTCCAGTAAATAGGTTAAAAAGGAAAAGGCAAAACGATGGTGATCAACCCAACAAAGTCAATCAATGCAAAAAGCAGACAGCAAAAACGGTTATTCAAATAACTTGAAGCATAGCAAGGCAAGGTAATCCATAGATCCAATACAATAGCTTGAGACAAGGCAGGGCAAGGCAGTCCAAAAATCACAGGAACAAGATACTAGGCAAAAACCATAAGCATAGGCCAGGAACAAGATTTCTTCAATGCTGTCTATTCTAAACAAAGGCTGGGATCTAACATGGGTCTGTCTTTGCACCTTAAGTAGAAAACCAATTTGGTTTCACTTTAGCTCTCTGTTTGATTATCTTGCTTCGGCGCTGATCTATGGCCATCTGTCTTCTCACACAGATATCCGCCTTGCGGTCAAAACTCCCTTCAGTTTCCCATGCCTCCTTTTCTTGCTCATTAATTCCTTCACCTGTTGTTTTATCTAAAGCAAGCTGTCCCCTATCCTTGACCTGAGGATTCTCATATAAAGCTGGCCTGGGAATGAGACCGTTCTCATTAACAGAATTTCTATCTGCAGGGCCTCTGAGAATCACAACTTCATTTTGTACCTTTAATTCATTGTCAGCATCTCCATTGAAATCAGCCTCATGGGCTTGAGAGCCAGGCTGCAATACTACAGGTGCCCAAGATCACGTAGATTTTATTCTGAGTAGAGGGTTAAACTCTTGTCTCCCCGAGTCCTAATCCATCATTTAAACCACTACACATCCCTCCTCACCTCACTTCTCCACTAATTAGTTGAATTCCTAATGTAGTGTCTTCCAGATTATATGAGTTGAGATCTGTACACCAAACACATGTGGATGGGGCCAAATTGATAAAAACTGCCTTTTGGGGTGTGAAGCAGGATGATGGATTCAATAATGAAGAAGTATATTTCACAATGGCAACAAGTTCAATTACACTAAAAGTTACAAATGGTTTAATGAGTTATCGAGTTTTACTAACAATGTTGAGCCAGAAACAAATCTAAAAAATGATGTATGTTGTAGGCAATATGTTGTAGGCTTGTCATCGTGCAAATGACTGAGGTTAGGAGCTGTTTGTACGTTGAGAGAGGCATCTACCGATATTCATTTGAAAATATATGTCCCCCTCCCAAAGTGGTAAGAAGGGTTTTATTAATTAGCAGTTCATGGTTGCAGAAATATAGTGATTTCAAATTGGGTCCATCTTTTTCACACACCCTTATGGACAAATGACCTCAAAAAAACTTGTCACCACATATCTTTCCTAGTTGAGCAACATATTATCTGCTCATGCATTAGAAGTGTTTAGTTTTTATTTGTTAATTTTGCATAGTTGCATTGTCAGTTTGAACTAAAACAAGATTTGATAGTTTATGGCGATCAGATATTCCTCCCCCACTCTTGGCTTTCTGCTCATAACTGAAGTCTCTAATTTATGAGTACACATTCAAATAACTGAATTTTGCAAGGAAGGTCATTTCATCAATTGGAGCATGATTCACTGTTCCTCAGAATTTTCACACTAAATTGTTGTGGTTGCTTTAATTTACATCCAGTAATATAGTCTGAAATGCTTGGAGTGGAAAGGTGTTGTGCAAAGGTCACTTAATTTTCTCGTAAAACATTTCGAATGGCATTGTTTGGTTGCAGATATTCTTCACAAACTTGAAAACATGAATTTCCACTCCAATCCATTGTCACTGTTGTTTTAAGATAGGTGGTTTGAAATACATTGAGAGCATTATTCTCTATTGTAGACCTCATTGTAATGTAACAACAGGACTTGAGGCCTACATAAGCCATTTTAACCTGTCTTTCCCTAAATATATACCACTGAGTGCCGGAGCATAAAGTCTGAAGAACATAAGGTGCCATCACATTTTGAGTAATTGGAACAAGGACAAAAGGTAGAGTCATGGGGATTTGACAAAGGATTAACCTGTCTTTTATACTGTAAAACAGTAATGAACTCATTCATTACTCAAAGAGGTCCACGGTATCTCAAAGGACTAGGGAACAATGCTTTAAGTTCGCATGCAGGTGACCTGCCAAATACTTAAGAAAATGGAAAAGTCTGAGACAGCTACCCATTATGGAAGAAGAGAAAAGACCTCACTGTCTGAAAAAGGAAAGCAGCTGGGGGTAATGATGATAATGAACACATTTGTTATTTAGTACCCTTTCTCCCAAAGAGCCATAATAATAAGAGAAGTGTACTGGTTTTCATATACTGAAAACCAGAGGCATTAATCAGATTCAACCAAAAGCTGAAGCCCAGCCAAACAGCACTGTTTCAGATTCGGTCAAATGCTGCCTAAGGTGAAGTGGCTTCTTTTGAAGCTAACAGAAATGAAGTTAGACTTCAGATAAAACTTTGGGCTATAGAGGAGCAGTGGGGAAAATAGTAGAATTGAATTGGAATTTTGTGGAAATGGCAAGGGTTCCTTAGGACATGTTTTACATGGCGTTTCCTAATTCCTGTACTTTGGGGGGGGGGGGGGGGAGTATGGGTCTATGAAATGACCATTATTCCAGCAGCAAAGACCAGCCATTTCAAAGTTCTATCACTGTCTCCAATTTCTATAAATTCTTTTCAATTCTGTCAGGAAATGAAACAGCAGCAATAACAGATCCATCCATTAAAAAGAAACATTTAAAACATATATCACCACTAAGGTCTGCACATATTTGATTGCATTTTAGCAGGTGTAATCTTTTCCTAAAGAGCTACACACATTTGATAGCACACACTAGAGAAATGACTGAGAATAAATAATACTTTCAGGAGAAAATGTTCACTGAGAGAAAAGTATAGGAGAGAATTTCAGAACTGTCTTTCATTATTATTTCATGCAACAGAAATAGTACACACGTTTCTGAAGCATGAAGCAGTTTATTCTCTCCCCAAATGATAGTTCTTCCACATTCCAATCCTAAATCTAAGTCACGTGTTCTTCTGTTGTGAGTGGCAAAGTGACTAGATGTAAGCTTGGAACCCATTCCAGAAATCTACGTTGTGCTGGCAAAGAGCAACTAGTCAGCGGTGGCTGTTTGCTGTGCAGTCTTGTTGTACTGTTGATGCTTGGCTTAATTGTTTCCCAGATAGCATAGCTACACTGAATGCACAATTGGTTACACTGCACTATATTGGCCTCTCTGCTATCAGGAAGCCAGCCCGTTTCTCCTTGCTTAAAATTTAATCAGAGGGTTTAGAGCTCATGAACATTTCAACAAAAGCAGACAGACCTCAGAAACTTTGCGCATTTTTATATAATTACCACTAATGGACAAATGTCATTTTTTCACTATATTTTCATTTTTATGTGCAGCTAGGTTTCCTAGCAGTTGAAATGCCCTGAATTCCAGCTGTTTGATAAGAAAATAGATTACAAGTGAAAACTGTTTTCAGAGCCTGTCAGAAAGGTACAATTGCCCTTATTTCATAACAATGCGGTGGAAAGAAAAAGAAAAGAAAATTTCCAAAGATGATGGACTAGTAACCGTGTGTACTGTTATTCTGCTTCCTCATGGAATCATAAGCTATCAAATACAGAAAACAATATAAACAATTCAAACAATTTCAGGTTAAAATCAATGAACAATTTAAATAACATAAAACTTTAAAAAAAGAAAAAAAGAAAAAGCACCGACCTCCTATACATACTCTGCCATGGTGCCACTTTTGGCCTTTTTAAATGCCAAGGCAGAGAAATAGTGGTGGTGGCCAGGGATGGCCAACTTCTTGAGGTGACTTTCTTCTCTTTGCAGAATTACTCTTACTTTATACATAGGCCATATAATAAATCTCTTTTATGCCACAAAACCCACCCTTGTCTCATACATGAGGTCAGTTTATCACATCACCATCATAGGTACTCATGGCTGAGTATGACTGTCTTCAAGGGTAGAGTCTTGGTGGTGGATACATAAGTGATTGTGGAGGTCTATTCTGAATCCGTATGGTGTTTCACAATGTAGACATAGGTTTCCAGATGGAAAATGGTCCTGACAAGGGTTTGTGTGATGTGCCTTCTTCTTAGCACATTCCCCGTCTCCCTCTATTCGTGCCTCCTCAAAATTCATAGCACTGTTGGTAACAGCTGACCTCTAGTTAGAACACTTGAGGGTCAGGCCATCCCTGTTCTCAGTTTTTAATTGAGTTTTTAAAGGTTGTATGGTGTTTCCACAAGCTATTATAAAAGTCTATTTAAATTCAAAAATTAACATTGTGCATTATATATTTCTGAAAGATACGCCTCTTTACTACTTTGTTCAATAATAACACCCACCCTACAATTTGCCACCTATTTTGAAACTTTTTGATCTTGATGTTTTAAATTGACTAATGAACCAATTCAGCTACAAATGGTAGACCAGGGATGGACAACTGCAGAGGGGGCATTTATCCCCTCTTACTTCTCACAAAAGCTACATCCCTCAATAGCACTTCTAAATATCTCTATGAGTGCTGGAATCCTTGCCAAAGTGGCAACACAAATTACTGTCACATCACTTTCTGAAACCATTTTAAGAAGGACTTGGATGAAAATAGATGTTTGGGGGGCTGTTGGAGATTCCTAGGAGTGGTTTTGCATGCTTTTTGAGCTTTCCATGTGGGTTTGGAGGTGATTTCAGAGCTGCAAAATTGGAGTCTGGGTGTCATGTGGCCCACTTTGCTCAACCCATGCAATAGGTCAATCAAAATAAACATTATCTTTTTCTCCTTTTTTATTCTAACAGCTTAGAACTTTTTATCCATATAACAATATAAATTGGTCTCCCAAAGACAGTGTATTTTATTGGCCCGGCCCCACACTCAATAGATCTCATTGAATAATGCATTTTGATTTAAAGGACTATGTTTCTTCACTTTTTTCACAGTTGACAGCTGTTTCTCGCAAGTCTCATTTAATATAAGCAGGTATAGTTCAAATTCTTTTCCAAAAGTAGATTTGCCTCCCCTCCCCCCCGCTGCCCACAATATTTCAGAAAATTTTGAAAAAAGCCTGGGTGATACTTGTAATTTAGATATTTAGAATCTTCTTCCAGGAAGTTCTCCATGCTCTCTTGTAATATATTTTAAGATTTAATCTAGATAAAACAAATGCTATTGGTTGCTTTAGGAGCCCGCAGTGGGTTAAACCCTTGTGCTGGCAGGACTGAAGACCGACAAGTCGCAGGTTTGAATCCAGGGAGTACGCAGATGAGCTCCCTCTGTCAGCTCCAGCTCCCCATGCGGGGACATGGTAGAAGCCTCCCACAAGGATGGTAAAACATCAAAACATCTGAGCATCCCCTGAGCAATGACCTTGCAGACAGCCAATTCTCTCACACCAGAAGCAACTTGCAGTTTCTCAAGTCACTCCTGACACACACACACACACACAAATGCTTGCTTTGAGAGGCAGCTCTAATATACAGATGCCATCACATAAAGTTGCATTGAAACTGTGACTAAATTTGGCACTTAGACAGGACCTACAGGTCTTATTAGAAGAAGTGGAGGCACTTGCTCCCATTGTCTCATGATGCTTTATTTGCTCTCCCAGCAAAAGATGTATATACAGAACTCTGGGACATGTAGTTCTTCAGATGCTAGACTATGTGTCATTTTATGCATGGTTGCAGTTGTGTATTTATGTTGTGATAGCTTTTATGTTTATGTATTGCTTATTTTATGTTTAGCACTGGTAGTGCTTCTGTGAACTGTCCCGAGTCCCTTTGGGGAGATGATGGTGGGGTATAAATAGAGTTTATTAGTTTATATATGTCAAATGCAGAGGGACAGTTTCACACTATTACATGATCTAAAATCAAAGTTTAATTATCTATTATTTAAAGATGATCGTTAGGCTGGGCACCAGCAGTCAGCATGTTGCTTGAGACTGCTCTTCTGGTTTGCTCCAACCAATCCAAAATACCCCGTTTTTAATTAGATGCAACAGGTTTACAATATTGGGATAATAAGTACATACATAAAAGGTGTATTTCTATGAGTAACTTCAGATTTGGTATACAATTTATCCTCATTTCTGCCCTCATAGCAACAGGTACTACAGTTTGGATTGGCTATCTCTGGAACACCAGGTTTTGGTGAAGTTCACATTCCACACACACCCCACCTCACACACACACAGATCCTGAGTTCATGGAGCAAATATGCCTCTCTCTCTCTCTCGACATTACTTCGCGAATGAAGATTCTTAGGAAGGACTCATCCCACGTTGCGGTTCTTTCTGCCTTCTGTCATTTTTCTTCGAGACCCATTCAGCATGTCTTCTCGAAAGAGGCCACAGCATTGTGGATAGTGCATCTCCATGCCTCCTGATGTGAGGCCAGGGTGGACCATTGTTGGTGATCAATCTGGACGAGCTTGAGATGTTGTTTCAGAGAGTTCTTATATCTCTTTTTGGGGGCGCCTCTCTTGCGCTGACCCGTGATGAGTTCACCATAGAGTAGTATCTTTGGGAGGCGGTGGTCCTCCATCCTAGAGACGTGCCCTGCCCAGCATAGCTGTGTTCTCAATAGCATGGCCTCAATGCTGGTGATCCCTGCTTGCTCAAGGACAGCAACATTAGTCACATAGTCAGTCCAGTGTATATTTAGGATTGTGCAAAGTCAGCGCTGATGAAAGCGTTCGAGGAGTCGTAGGTGTTGGCGATAGGTGACCCATGTTTCAGACCCATATAGGAGAATAGACAGTACGATAGCTCTGTACACACTGATTTTTTGTGCTTTGCCTCAGGTGCTTGTTGCTGCAGACTCTTTTGTGAAGCCTTCCGAATGCACTATATGCCTTTGATAATCTGTGATCTATCTCTTTGTCAATCTTGGTGTCTGAAGAGATGATGCTTCCCAGGTAGGTGACCTGCTGAATGGACTTAAGCACAGATTTGCCTATGCTGACGTGGGGATGATGGTGTCCTTCCTGTGGTGTGGGCTGGTAGAGGACTTCCGTTTTCTTCAGGCTGACTTCCAGCCCAAACAGCTCTGCAGAGCTGCAAAGCAGCATGTTAGGCGCTGCAAGGTTGCTTCTGAATGGGCGACAAGGGCAGCAACGTCAGCAAAAAGCAGCTCACGGACTAGATAGTTTAGCGTCTTAGTGTGAGCCCTCAGACGGCTTAAGTTGAACAAGCTACCATCAGTACGATAGTATATATATATATGCCGTCTTCTTCTTCGAGGTCTGCCATAGCCCTTTGGAGCACCATACTGAAGAAAAATGTAAATAGGGTTGGTGCAAGAACACAACCTTGTTTCACTCCATTAGTTATTAGAAAGGGCTCCGAGAGAGCATCGCTGTATCTGACTTGACTGCGCTGGCCCTCATGTAACAGGATAATCATGTTGAGGAATTTGGGGGGACATCCTAGACGTTCCAGGATGTGCCACAGACCTTTTCTGCTCATGGTGTCGAAGGCTTTGGTGAGGTCGACAAATGTTACATAGAGTCCTAAAAAAAAAAAATGTTACATAGAGTCCTTTGTTCTGCTCTCTACATTTCTCTTGCACTTGTCTAAGGGCAAAAACCATATCTGTGGTGCTCCTATTAGCTCTGAAGCCGCATTGGCTTTCAGGGAGAAATTCTTCTGCAATAGCAGAAACTAATCTGTTCAGGAGCATCCTTGCAAGGATTTTTCCAGCAATGGAGAGCAGTGCTATACCTCGATAGTTTGAGCAATCGGATTTTGTTCCTTTTTACTTTTACAGGGTGATGATAATTGCATCTCGGAGATCTGATGGCAATTCACCTTTTTCCCAGCAACTCACAAGGAGCTCGTGGAATTTAGCATGAAGTACATGACCTCCCTGTTTCCAAGCTTCAGGTGGGATTCTATCGATCCCGGCTGCCTTGCCATTTTTCATCTGCTGTATGGCCTCAAGAGTCTCTTCCAGATTGGGAGCTGTCATACTCGAGTGATGCCCAGTGCAGAATGTCAAACAGACCATCGCCTTGTAAGATGTAAACTAAATCTACAGCTTAAGCTCAAACCTAAGAGGAGTGGCATCTTAAAGAGGAGACTCCAAGTCAACAATCTTCAACAGGCTGTTGTGAGAGACAACTTCCAGGCAAATCTGCAAACAAAACTTGAAGACCACCCTACAGATTCTTCTCCTACAGCACTTTGGCAACACATCAATAACGGTATCCTGCAGTCTGCTGAAGAATCCCTAGGATTCTCCCTCAAGGAAAACCAAGACTGGTTTGATGAAAACAACCAAGAGATCCAGGAGCTGTTGGCAAAGAAGAGAACTGCTCACCAGGCACACCTCGCCCAGCCATCTTGCCATGTAAAAAAAGCAGCCTTTCCTCTCGCATGTAGTAAACTCCAACAAAAACTCCAAGACATTCAGAACAAGTGGATTGATTTAGCAGAAAAGACACAACGTTGTGTAGATCTGGGTGAGCACAGAGGTTTTTATGAAGCTCTCAAAGCAGTGTTTGGACCTATTTATCAGGTCCAAAGCCCCCTTATACAGTACAGATGGGCAAACATTAATTATTGATAAAGCCTCCATCCTGAACCGATGGGCTGAACATTTTCAGAGTCTCTTCAATGCCAACTGAGTAGTCCAAGGTTCAGCTATCCAACACATGATACAACAACCAATGAAAAATGAACTGGACACAGCTCCCACTCTGGAAATATGTCTCATACCTTCCTAAAAATCACTATATCATGAAAATACAGATTTTGATCTGACAGCATTGTAAAGCAACACAAATGTATTTTTTCAGTATATTAGTCTGTTTCGACAGGTAGGTAACTCCATTCTGTTTTTGAGCATTTTTTCCTGCCTAAATGTAGTACCTTACACTTATCTCTGTTGAAATTCATTTTTCTGATTTTAACTGAATTTATATAATCTCCTAATCTCTGAGATTTTAGGCTCCTTCTACACTGCCCTATACCCCAGGATCTGACCCCAGATTATCTTATTATCCCAGATTACATGGTAGTGGAGATTCATATAATCCAGTTTAAAGTAGATAATCTGTGATATGATCCTGGGATATATGGCAATGTAGATCCAGCCTTAGTTACGTCTCCTAATTTGATGTTATCTACACAACAGATACACATAGCCTCTTTTTCCATCATCCAAATCATATTTAAAGATGACAAACAATATCAGACCAAGGGTAGAACCATGTGGTACTATACTATTCACTCCTTTTCCAGGATGAAGAATAGCTGTTG
This sequence comes from Anolis apletophallus, assembly GCA_030556195.1. Classification (NCBI taxonomy): domain Eukaryota; kingdom Metazoa; phylum Chordata; class Lepidosauria; order Squamata; family Anolidae; genus Anolis; species Anolis apletophallus. The sequence goes on from JARBWK010000002.1 coordinate 60,536,092, forward strand.
GTGAGTACTTTTTGTGTTTAATTCATCAAGCAGCTACAAATCTATATAACAAGAAAACTCTGGTCCACATTTTATCTGCTGTCTGCAAGAATAGCATGTGGAACTATTTTCCTATGATTATAAGATATACCACAGTCACAGCATTTCCATGATCTACCAAGCTTTTAACTCTATTTAAAGAAGTAATTGACCAGAGCAGTGGGGAGCCACCGGAGACAACCTCGCCCCTCCTCACTCGCTGTACTCGATTCTCAATCAAGGACTGTCCCCCTCACCTCAGCTCTGGCAAGACAGTGAGTCAATAGATAATTGACTGTATTAAACGCTGCTGTGAGGTCCAATAACACAAGCAGTGCTGATCTGCCTTGGTCTAGTTGGCATCGTAGCTCATCTGAGATGGAGACCAGAATCATCTCCGTCCCATGCCCCGAACGGAAGCCGGACTGGAAGGTTCTAGCTAAGCTGCGTCATTTAGGAAGGTCTGCAACTGCTTCATTGCTGCCCTTTCATTCACCTTGCCCAGGAATGATAAATTCAAAACTGGGCAGTAATTGGAATGGACCGTTGGATCTAATCCCGGCTTCTTCAGCTATGGAGAGACCACCACCTCTTTCAAGCCCTCTGGAAACACTCCTTTTTCAAGGGAAGTGTTGATTATATTCAACAGAGGGTCACGCAACCCCTCCAGGCAAGCTTTTATCAGCCAGGAGGGGCATGGATCGAGGGAGCAAGTGATCGGTCTAGCTGCAGCAACAATCCTATCGACAGCTTCTGCATCCAGTGGTGTAAACCGGTCGAAGGTGGGCCCGGCAAGAGGCCACAGATTCTCAAATTCGCTAACTGTATCAACAGTGGCCAGAAGGTCCCGGTGGAGGGCCAAAATCTTGTCTGCAAAAAAGCTCTGGAAAGCCTCGGCAGAAAGGGCCTGATCATCATTATTTGGGATGGTAGGAACCATCGTCAAAGACCTAATTACCTTAAACAACTCCTCCCATTTCAGAAAGCTTGTAAAACCTTGTTGTTTCGGCAGGCTTTTGGGACCTGAGCGTTTGTGGCCCCTCCTTCTGGCTAAATACTTTCTGTATTGTTTCCTGGTTCTTGAAGTGATGTTAATGTAATGTTTTTAACCGTGAGATTTTTAGCTGTGTTTTATTAACTATGTTGTGAGCTGCCCCAAGCCACTGGGAGTGGCGGCGGATAAGTCTGAATAAATAAATAAATAAATAAATCAAATAAAGGAATAGTAAAAGCTGGAGGAGGAATTTTCTGATTATGTACTGTGATGCAATCTAACTCCTTAGTAAAAGTACGGGTGCCAATTCATTATTTTAACAAAGTACCCTTGAATTGTATTCTTTTTCCCTCTTCTGAAAGAACAGGCCCTAATTCTTCAGCCACCAGAGCACATTGACATTGATGAGAAACTAAGATTTAATAAAACTTGAATAAAAGGACAAAGGTAATTCTTAGTATTTGAAGAGCAATGTGAATTTCAGATTTCTGTTCAATCACTAATATTTCTTTTTTCAGAACACTTGGTTTCAAAAAGGAATCAAATTTGTTAATGATGCAGTTATTATGTTCCTTGCTCTCCAAAAAAAAGTTTATGGTTTTTATTGAAATGACTCTAAATTTACCCTTGTTTCCTTGCTTAGTGAGCAATAAAAATGCCTACAATGGTGAAAAGAAGGTAGAAGGAAACACCTCTATTGATTGTTCCAAGTTATTTTTGAATATACTCATGAACATTTAATATGTGTCTTACACACAGCAACTAATGTCAATACATGCCATAAAGAGAAAAAAGAAATGAAATGAATATAAAGTAATTTATTAGGAAAAAATGAAGCACTTGCTTCAAAGAAGTACATTATTGAAATAGATGTTCTTATTTACATTCAAAGGGTGTTGGTTCTTCAATGTCAGTGTAGAGGTGAAACTCTGAGTTTTATTACAGACTTTTAAAAAAGCCATTCAGAGTAATGAATCCTATCCTCCAAATAGTATCAATACCTTGTATAGCTCTTTAAAGTTCAGATTAAAGTCTAGAGTGGATTCAGTATCCTATGGTCACTTGAGCCAGTCACTACTAATCTCTGGTATACTGTACATTGGAATTTTATGTATGATATTTTTACAACAGATAAGGGAAAACAAGTAGATCACATAGGAACTAAATAATTTTGGCATAACACTTTTTTCTCTGTTTTCCTTTTTGTGTATGTATGCACTTTTATTTATTACTGCATTTATTTATCACCTTTCATGCCCCCAGGATCCCAGAGGTGATGGACAAGAAATAGTGTTGTTTTTTTTGTTTTTGTTTTTTTTAAAAAAACAACAGTTGTAACTGATAAAACATCATTTAAAATACTATTTTTTTCAAAGTAGTTCAAAGCTGCAGTGGTTGCTGTCTGGTCAGTGGCAATTAGAGGCCTTACATGGTTCCAACATTCTTATGGGGACATAAGAATGGATTCTGAAGACACATAAGAGGGGATCCAAACTCTAGCTTACACATTTGTAACTGCCTCAGTGAATTCCTAACATTGTATCTAAAGTGTACTTCATTTTGACTTTAACTTTAACTTCTGAGCTCCTTTCAAGGACAATCACATAAAGAATGCAAATCTAATCCAACGTCAAGTGAGACATGAATCAGAGTAGTCAGATCTCTAGAAAAGAATGCTTTATGTACCAACTGAAGCTGGACAAAGTTACTTTGGGCCAAAACAACCTCATGACCAGAACCAATCTACAAATCTGATCTTTTTAGAGAAAGTGCAACCCTATATTCAGAATAAGTTGTTAAAGCAATCCAGGTTAGCTTTCCTACTAATTAGTTGTCTTAGGGCCCTTCCACAGCCCTATATCACAGAATATCAAGGCAGAAAATCCCACATTATCTGAGTGTGGACTCATATAACCCAGTTCAAAGCAGATATTGTGTGATTTTCTGCCTTGATATTCTGGGATGTAGGGCTGTGTGGAAGGGCCCTAACTCTCTTGATTGGGTTGAGTCTATTCACCCACATCCAAACCTATATTGTATTCAGTTGATTCAGGACTTCTATAGACTAGGTATCAACAGCATACTGGTGATGTTTGACCTCAAATGCCATCTCATATTGGCTTTGTATAGATGTTGCAAAGTATAGGAAACAGCAACAAACCTTCTGGAACCACACAGGCTATTGGCTAGTTTTCTGAAAATTGACATCATATTTTGGGAATGCTCAACCACAAAAGAGTGGAACAACTGCAAAAGACTTTCTCCAAGTACTATGTCAGCCAAATGGCCTAGAAGCATAACATGACTGATAGTGATTTACTTTGGAGAGTGTCACTTAGTATATTTTACCAAGTATCACATCCTTAACAGTTGTTTCATTTAGGAAATATGGGTGGTGTTTATCCTGTGCTGTGAGTGGATAAATCTTACAGTATCTTAGAGCTGCATGACTGAAACTGACTGAGCAGTAGAGGTGTACAAATCGGCAAAACCCCATGCTATTTTCAGTGTCTGGTTTTTGGCTGCTCCCATTCTCTTTTTCGGGAAATTCCCAAAATCATGAGGGGGTGCTGTTTTTATTCTGGTAAGATTGAGTTCATTGGCAACAATGGGGAAACTTTAGAGGCTTTTTTCTCCATCGGTTTTAGGACTATCAGGATGATTTTTGCCTTGCTTTTAGATCACATTTATGACTGCAAGCCTGCCAAGTCTCAAAACGTTTCACCAATCCAGTAATGTTTTGGACATTTTAAAGTATTTACCATAACATTTTAAATAAAAAACCCCATAAGAGGTGGTTTTGGGAATTGAAGTCCTAAGCGCAGGCCACACAAAGTGAGAATATTGGATGGACACAGTCAACCAGGCCTCTGATTGGATGAGAAAGAATGAGAAACACACATAAAGAAAAAACCTCAACTTCTATCATTCCCTGAGAGGGAGCACAAGGCTCCTTCAATGCTCACACCACATGAAATGCTGATGGGAAGGTGAATTCCCATTTGCCTCAAACAGGCACAAGTGTGTGTGTGTGTGTGTGTGGGGGGGGTTGGACCATGTATCATTAACATATATAAAGTGTTGGATTTCTTCAGCCTTTTTTGTCCACCAGATGTTCTTTAGTTCTTTTCTTTGGACCTCAACTTTTGCACTAACATAGACTGTTTTCTTAGCTGCACAGTTGGTGTCTCTTTGTCATATTTGTAAGACTTTCCTTTTCTTATTGATTAACTGTTATATACTTTATTTGTATTCCACTCTGTCTCCTGGAAAGGACTCAGAGTAGATTACAGGTATTAGTGTTGGATCTCATCAGCGTTTTCATCAAACCAGTCATGATGTTTCTTAGTTTGGTATCCAATGGTTTCTTTACAGGCTGTAATGATAGAAGTTTTCAGTTATTCCAATGTTCTTCAACATTATTAGGGTTCCATGGGATTATTGAGTGTTGTTTGGGAAAAGGTTCCTTTAGAGGGCTCTTGAAGGTTTTGGATATTCATTTTTCATCTTATGCCTAAGTATTGAGTCAATATAGGCCTATAATGGGGTCATTATATTTGAAAAAGTTCATTTAAATTGAAAAAGAAGAACTGAAACAGTTGCATGCGCACTATATAAGTCGTAAAGGTATCATTCACTACATTGTAAGGTTAATTAGTTATTCATGTGTTATTTTTAAAATGAGTAAAGTTTGTGACAATGCTGTTCTTCCAGTCTATCTCCTTTTATCCCAGACCAGACCCTAATAGGAAAGCTAAACTCAGACCTGACATTTCTAAATTTTGTGAAAGGAAAGAGGGATTTTTTTTACCAAAGGCTTCATAATTTAATCTCTATTTGTCAGATTTTGTTGTATTGAACATTTTAAAAATCTTATGCTAGAAGGAAGAAGGGAAAAGATATTTCAGTGGGAAGGAAGGATATAATTATATAAGATTATCATTATTGTCTTCAACTTAAAGGATGGGGAACATAAGAACATAAGAACATAAGAAGAGCCATGCTGAATCGGGCCTCAGCCCATCTAGTCCAGCATTCTGTGTCACACAGTGGCCCACCAGTTGTACACAGGGATCTCTAGCAGAAAGGAGGGCAAAACCCTCACCTGCTCCCGACCCCCACAACCAGTACCCGGGGAAAATCCTGCCTGCCTCCATCAACACAGAGGTGGCACTTGGATGTCCATTAAAGTAGCTACTGATTCCCTTGGTATCCATGAATCTGTCTAATCCTGCCTTGAAGCTGTCCAGGCTGACAGCTGTCACAACCTCCTCTGGAAGTGAGTTGCATAACCCGATGACCCTCTGGGTGAAGAAATATTTCCCTTTATTAGTCCTAACTTTCCTACCTTGGAGCTTTAGGGAGTGCCCCCTAGTCCTAGTGTTGTGTGACAGAGAAAATATTTTTCTTTATTCACCTTTTCTATCCCATGCATGATTTTATACACTTCGATCAAGTCACCTCTTAAACGCCGTCTTTCAAGGCTGAAAAGACCAAGGCGTTGCAACCTGATTTCATAAGGGAGCTGCTCCATCCCTTGGATCATTTTTGTTGCCCTTCTGTGTACCTTTTCCAGTTCCGTTATATCCTTCTTGAGGTGCGGTGACCAGAATTGTACACAGTACTCCAGATGTGGCCTCACCATAGATTTGTAGAGAGGCAATACAACATTTGCCGACCTATTTTCGATTTCCTTCCTGATCATGCCAAGCATAGAATTTGCTTTTTCACTGCTGCTGCACTGGGTTGACATCTTCATTGAGCTGTCCACCAAAACCCCAAGATCCCTTTCCTGGTTTGTCTCAGAAAGCTTTGATCCCATCAGTTGATAAGTGTATTTGGGGTTCTTTGCCCCGATGTGCATGACTTTACACTTGTTTAGGTTAAAATGCATTTGCCACTTTGTTGCCCATTCACTCAATTTCGAGAGATCTTTCTGGAGCTCTTACAATCAGTTTCATTTTTAACTACCCTGAACAATTTAGTGTCGTCTGCAAACTTTGCTACCTCAGAATTTACTCCTACATCCAGATCATTAATGAATAAATTAAAAAGTAACGGACCCAAAACTGAACCTTGGGGTACGCCACTTCTCACCTCTTTCCACCCAGAGAAATGTCCGTTTATTACCACCCTTTGTTTCCTACAGTTTAGCCAGGTTTCAATCCAGGACAAGACCTGTCCTCTGATTCCATGGCTGAAGAGCTTATTTAGGAGCCTTTGGTGAGGACTTTGTCAAAAGGCTTTTGACAAAGTCAAGGTAAGCAATATCGACTGGGTCCTCTTTATCTATGTGTTTTTTTACACCCTCAAAGAATTCTATCAAGTTAGTAAGACATGATTTGCCTTTGCAGAAACCATGTTGATTTTCCTTCAGCAATGCCTGTTCTTCTATGTGCTTAGTAATTTTTTTCTTTAATAATTGTTTCCATCACTTTGCCTGGAACTGAGGTTAGACTAACTGGCCTATAATTTCCTGGATCACCCCTGGATCCTTTCTTGAAGATCGGGGTTACATTTGCGTCCCTCCAGTCCTCGGGTACGGTGCCTGATCTTAGAGAAAGGTTATATATTTTTGCTAGAATTTCAGCAATTTCACACTTGAGTTCCTTAAGAACTCTGGGGTGGATGCATCTGGCCCTGGTGATTTGTTGACATTTCGTTTGGTAAGGCATGTGAGAACATCTTCCTTGTTTATCTCTATCTGGTTTAATTCATTTAATTCCCTCCTTGAAAAAACTGACTCAGCTGCAGGCATATGTTGTCTGTCCTCCTGTGTGAAAACGGAGGCAAAGAAGTCGTTTAGCCGCTCAGCAATCTCCTTGTCTTCACTTATTGTCCCTTTCTTACCATTTTCATCAAGTGGCCCAACTGCTTTTCTAGTTGGGTTTCTACTTCTGATGTACTTAAAGAAGTTTTTGCTTTTTTTAATATTCTTAGCTATATGTGCCTCAAAATCTCTCTTGGCTTTCCTGACGGTTGCTTTGCATTTAGTTTGCCAGAGCTTGTGTTCCTTTCTGTTCTCCTCAGTAGGAAGAGCCTTCCATTTCTTAAATGAGTTTTTCTTCTTTCCAATCACATCTTTTACTTCATTTGTAAGCCATGCCGATGTCCTCTTGGACTTTCCCGGCCTCTTTCTTATTTTAGGAATGCATTTTAGTTCGGCTTGTTTTAAAGTATTTTTAAACAGTTTCCAAGCATTCTGGAGGGATTTGATTTTTTTTACTGTTCCTTTTAGTTTGTTCTTTACTATTTTCTCATTTTGGTGAAATTTCCTTTGTGAAAATTTAAGGTCTCTGTGTTAGTTTTCACTGACAGTTTGCTATCCAAACTTAAGTTGAAGGTTATTGTGTTGTGGTCACTGGTACCTATGGGCTCAGTTACAAGGACATCTTGAACGAGATCTCGTTCATTAGTTAGCACCAAGTCCAGGATCCCCTTTCCCTGGTTGGTTCCATGACCATCTGCTCAAGGGAATAATCAGCTAGCATGTCGAGGAACCTTGTCTCTTTCATGCGTAGAACAAGAATTTAGCCAATCTATTTGGGGATAGTTGAAGTCCCCATTATGACTAATTTATTGCTTTTTGAGGCCTGTTTAATTTCATTTTCCAGATAGCAGTCTGCCTCTGGAGTTTGGTTGGGAGGGCGACAGCAGATCCCTAATGCTAGATTAGTTTTTTGTCCTGGGACCTTTACCCACAATGTTTCTGTAGGTGAGTTTGAATTTTCTTGATATTCTAATTCATGAGATTCTAGCTCTTCATTTATGTACAAGGCCACACCGCCACCGTTTTCCCTCTCCTGTCTTTCCTGTACAGTTTATAACCTGGAATTTTTGTGTCCCAATTGTTTTCCTCTGTCCACCAGGTTTCTGTTATGCCAATAATATCAATATTTTTTTCTTTTGCCAAACATTCCAACTCCCCTATTTTTGTTCAAAGGCTTCTAGCATTTGCGTACAGACATTTATATTTATTGCTCTGATGCCCTTTCAACTTTGGCTGTTTATGAGAATTTGTAGAAGGCCTACCATTTCCTACCTCTTGACTACTTCCTATCTTTTCTGTTGACTCAGCCGTTTGTGCATAAATTTCATCCTCCATACTTGGCGTTTCACCCTCTCGAACCGGAAGCTGCCCAGCTCCTGTCGACTTTCCCCTAGGAATCAGTTTAAAAGTTGCTCTGAAGCCTTTTAATATTAATTGCCAGCAGTCTGGTTCCATTTTCGTTCAGGTGTAACCCGTCCCTTTTGTAAAGGTTTGGCTTTCCCGAAAATGTCCCCCAGTTCCTAACAAATCTAAACCCTTCCTCTTGACACCACTGCCTCATCCACGCATTGAAGCTCCTGAGCTCTGCTTGTCTGGCTGTCCCTGCGCGTGGAACCGGTAGAATTTCCGAGAATGCTAGCTTTGAGGTCCTGGACCTTAATCTTCTACCTAGCAACCTAAATTTGGCTTCCAGGACCATCCATTTGGCCTTCCCAATGTCATTGGTTCCAACGTGTACCACGACTGCTGGCTCCACCCCGGCACTATCTACCAGCCTGTCTAGATGCCTCGTGACGTCCGCAACCTTTGCACCCGGCAGGCAATTTACCATGCGGTCATCACATCCATCACAAACCCAGCTTTCTATGCTCCTGACAATTGAATCGCCCACTACAAGAAGCCCCCCTCCTACCGCCCGTTGAGAAGTATCCTCGGTGCAAGAGGATATGGGCACATCCTCCGAGGACGGGATCCCAACTAAGGGAGCCGGTCCCTCTTCCTCAGACTGATGTCCTCCCTGCCCAAGACCCCCATTTTCCAAAGCAGCTGGAGGGCTGCTCAGAACGGAGTGGGATGCTCCTATTTCATCCCTGGAGATCTCTTCCTCCTGCCTCACTTCCTCTCTGTGCTTCCCCAGGTCTGCTACCTTGGCTTCAAGGGAAAGAACACGTTCCCTGAGAGCCAGGAGCTCTCTGCAGCGAATGCACACCCAAGACTTCTGCCCAGCAGGCAGATAGTCATACATGTGACACTCAATGCAAAACACTGGTAAGCCCCCCTCCCACTGCAGGCTGACTACCTCCATTTCTTGTTAATATGTTTTTATAATTTAACTCCTTTATTCTAGATAATTAGACTTTTTTTCCTTTTTGTAGATTTACTGTTTGTTTTGGTCTTGATTAACTTTTTTACAAGTCTTTGGATATTTCTTTTTTTTACTTGTTACAGGTTTATGTTGTATCGCGCGCCAATAGGCGCGCGGGCTGCTAAAAAAATACCTCCTAGCAGCTAATACTAGAAGCTAAACAACAAATTTACCCAGGAACTTACCAGTGCTCCTTATTTTCTTATTTGCAAGTAGTCTGCTTTAAACTGCTCCTCACAGAGACAGTTGGGAAGTCAACACAATGAGTTGGGTGGTGAGAGGAAATAATGTAATTAGGAACTATCACTGTACACATGTTAGGAAATGTTCAAAAATGTATGTGTTTATGGTTGTTCTTTCTTTAAGTATGCAAAATTAAAAATTAAAAATATTTATTGAGGAAAAAATGTAACTGGGAATAGAAGCCGAGGAGGAGGTATAGATATGTCTGGCAGGGCAAATTGCTAGTAATGCCAAATTTCCAATGATTTTCTCATCCTGAAATGGACCAGGAAATGAACATAACAGAATTGGCAAGCACAGTGATTAAAAAGGAATCATTTCAGAGAGAGTGAAGTAATTATGTCTATGAATTTGTTTTGTATCTGGTTCAGTTCTACCTGGTCTAAAATGGATGTTACTCTTTAAAATGGCTACCCATGTGATACGGAAAAAGCATACATATTAATTAGCACAATGAAGGTTTTGTTCAAAGATATCCTCCTGTATGGTGTGTTTTTCCCTTGAAAATAATAATAATAATAATAATAACAACCATCATCATCATTATCGCCTTTATTTATACCCCACCACCATCTCCCCAAAGGGACATGGGGTGGCTCACAGAAGCACTTCAAGTGCCACATGCAGACAAGTATAAGTATAATTATACATAAGTATAAATACAAGGACATAAGTATAATTAACAATACCTAAAAATCTCATTAATAAAATTATAGAAATTTGAAAATTATAAAATTGTTAAAACACAGTGGAACCTGCTTGCCACTATCTGTCATAACAAGATAGTATAGGCCAGTACTATCAATTATTCATCACATGGATTACTCATTATCAAAAATCTGTCTGAAAAGGCATGCCTTTTTATTCACCCAGAAGGTCTTAAGAGAGGTGGCTAATCTAATTTCCTTAGGGGGGTATTCCAGAGCTGGGGAACCATCACCGAGAAGGCCCTCTCTCTTGTCCCCACCAACTGTGCTTGAGATGGTGGTGGGACTGAAGGAAGGGCCTCCCCAGCAGTTCTTAGTGCCTGTGCCAGTTCATAGAGGGAGATGTGGTCTTGAAGATAGGTTGGACCCAAAGCATATAGGGCTTTATAGGTAATCACTCACACTTTGAATTGGGCCTGGAAACTTATCGGGAGCCAGTGGAGCTGCTTTAAAAAAAGGGGGTGATATGCTCCCTAAAATTCGCCCCAGTGAATAACCAATTAGCTGAAGAAGCCCAGGTAGATTACAAGTCACTGATCCTTGTCTCTTTATGGATACTTCTTTTGTGATCATGAACGAGCAGATATGTATGATGATGGTGGTATTTCTCTTTGTCCAGATGGAAAGAATGGGAAGGAAAACTTAAGCCAGTTTTTGTGTCTTTGCACTTTGTCTTCTCTGCTATCTGTTGATTGTTAAATTATCACCAGGTGGTACTCAGTTGTAAATTCATTGATTTGTACAAATAAATGAACAGTAACAATTAATTACACACTCTGTGATCACAGCTTGGTGGGAAGGCAATGACTGTGCAGGCTTGTATGGTCTTTTTCTCCCAGTGGTGTGATCAGAAACTTCATGATCAAGCTATACAACCTTTGGCTGTCCCTGCCAGATTTCTTTCTTTCCCCAGTACTCTTTTTTTCTCAAAGCAACAACAATGAACATCAGAATTAAAATAGAATCATATAAGCTGGAATACAAATAATCTGTTGGAAAGGTGAAGGTAAACAAATCACAGTAGTATTGCCATAGGCGTCTCTTGACAAATAAAATATTACCACATAAATAATTTGGTTTCTTTAGAAGCAAGTGCAATGAACCCTTGTCATTTAGTTTAGAAAATTATTTTGGTCTCCATAGTCATTAGCCTGTGTAGGCATATGACTGTGAAGCTGAAGAAGAAGGAAATTGATACAGATGGAGAAATCTAAACAATGTGACTGCTTTTGCAAGATATGAATAAATATGGGAAGGTCTGACAGGGAGAATCTGGGACTGAAGAGACTCCAGACTTCATCTGTGCAAAATTCTCATTTCTTTGGTGTGTGTGTCTGTGTGGAGAAAGCATCATACTACTAATTTCACTCAGGGTAAGTCCCCAATTACATTATTGCTCAGAAAACAACATTGTCTACACAGAAAATAATAATTATGGAGATAAATTAATAGTTGTGCATGGAGAATGTTGTTTCATATGAAAAAGGTAGATGATATCAAGGACAGGAACAACCTAAACAAATCATAACAACTGTGCAGCTTTCAAAGGTTTTCTCACAATATGAAGGAAATTTCTAAAATCACACATTGCTTCCTTCAAGAAAAAAAATAGGGAAGAACTAGGGCCCTTCCATGCAGCCATATAATCCAGAATATCTGCTTTCAGCTGGATTATATGAGTCCACGTTGCCATATGATCCAGTTCAATGTAAATTTTATACAAACCTTTGTTTACTATCCTCATGAAAAGAGTTACAGATGTGGAAATAGTGGTTTAATACATCCCTCTTTTTATGTGTCAATTCAATATATTTCGAGACAGATGAAGAAAGTTGCATATTGGGTGGACACTACAGACACTTAGAATTAAAATTCATGGTATATTTTCCTGAATACATTTGTTTTCATTGCCCAAATTAATGCCAGGGTCCTTTTACGTTAAAACAAAAAAACATTCCTGGTTTTACACAAAGTATTTTCCCCTGCAGAGTAGAATAATGTGGCTAGGGCAGGGTACTGCCATTGTTAAGGAACTGTAGGTCAGAAATCTCAAGAGGTTTTCCATTTGACCCTGACCTATCACCAATCCCCCAGCCCCATGCTATGTAATGTCTGATTTAAAACTACTTCCACTTTTATTTCCCTATTTAGAACTGGATATATGACATAAAAGAAAGATATCGCATAATACTTTCCTCTTCTTTCTGACACCCAGATTCTGTTGCCTGATGCCTCCAGCTTACTCTGCCTAAAGGTATGACTGGCCCTGTTAATATACCTTATTTATCTTCAGTTCTATCTCCCCGAGGGGACTCAGGGCAGATTATAGAACACATATCCGACAAGCATTCAATGCCATTATAAATTGACAAGGACAGACAATACACAACTCCACCCTATGATATTTTTTCTTAGAGTACTAATTTTGAGCCTACAGACACTTCTCTTCCTCTGCTTTATGTATCCCAAATACACACCAATTAAGTAGACCAGAGTGTTATGCAAGGATAATTAAACCTCTAGATGTTCAGCTGTACCCAAATCCTTACTTTGTGCTTCTGGTGACAGGTAGATGAATCTCCAAGGTGTGAGATGAATGGCTCACCTTGTCAGCAGCATTCTGCACTCTTCCTTTTTTGTTGTGTTCATCAAAGCTATTTGGGCAATAAATAAGAATGTTATGGGTTGGAAGTTCATGCAAGGGCACTGACAGTGTTCCAGCGAGACAACACTTGAAACCTTAGTTATTTTAGTTTTATGGATTTCACTCCCTTTCTTGGTTTTCATCTGGGGAAATCTGAATTTTCAGTCTCATTAATATATTCCTATTGTGAAATCTAATAAAAAACTAAACTTCTAAAAGTATTTTCTTATGTATAGGAAAGCTCTCTGCATTGGGGCATCTCACAGTATTTTTACTTGTTAAATTATTTTCACTCAGTTAATATGTGGAATCTGGAATCACGGCTGTTGGCTTTGAGACACATCCAAAATGTATACCAGACAAAATTAATTCTAAAAGTCCTGATCAAGATATATAGACTCTCCTGTATAAAATTACCTCAGTAACAAATCTCTGTCATGAATACTGCAGTTCTTCAGGATATTTATATCCTGTCTTCTCCAATCAGCTGAATGTTGGTTGGTGCTGTAGTTGGTATTCCTAGGGCACAGCAGTATCCTGTAGAATTAATATAGTGAAATACCACTGTACTCCCCATGGCTCAATTGCATTGAATCATGGAAAATGAAGTTTAGTGAGGACCAGAACTCCTTGGCAGAGAATTAAAGCCCTTGTAAAATTACAATTCCTACAATTGCACAGCATTTAGGCATGGTGATTATAGTGGTATCAAACAGCACTAATTCTACAATGTAGACACAACCTTAGTTTAAGGGAAGGTGGCTGCCCAGAGTGTGGGACAGATAGTTTCCTACATGAATTTGAAATGAAATGTTTGTAGTAGGGGCAGTATTTATTCAAATTGTGGTGAATTGATCAAAAGTGAATGGGCCTGTATCAAAGCTATATATAACCTGACATCAAGTGTGGGGAAGGTACTTTAGATATTACGTACCTAAGAGCTTCCAGTGCCAAAATGGAGTTCAAAATAAGATCTTGGTTATGAGTTTTTATACTGTTTTCTAAAAGATAATATTTGCAACTAGAGATGTTTTGTGCAAGAGGGAAAGCACTTCTGCATGTGCAAGACAGCCCTTTAAAAACCCCAGTCTCTATATCCTTCCATATACTCTCCCTATGCACATTCTGCCCTGTTGAATTCAAGGCAGGTGAAAATCCCATTTTTGTGCAATTGGAATTCTGTCTACTGGTCTCTTAATTCAACCTAATAATTTTGAGTTCCAAATTGAGGTCAGTATGAAAGTGATTCAGAGGAAGTGCAATTGTGCATCATATTAAATATTGACTAAGATCAGTTGAACCAATGCAGCTTTCCAGTTTTTTGTGAGTGCAACATTCCCAATACACATTTAGATGTGAAATTTAATTTGATATAACATGTAATTATGTAGCACTTCTGTCTATGACCCTGTTTATATGTCAACAGAGAAGAAAAAGCTGATATTAAAGTATTAGTAAAACTTTTGTCTAAAGTGTTACTGAAGTATACGTAGCTAGCTCTTTAGATATTATTGGACCCTTGGTTTTTATGTGCCCCAGCCACTATAGGCAATGGTGAAAGCTTATAAATTGTAGTATTGTTAATATTATGATTAAAGTTGCAGCTTTTGAATTTGCTGTTAATATTATAATGAAATATGAGTAATATTTTTACACAAATTAATTTCAAACTGTGTGCTGCTGAGTCCAAGGAAGTTAACCTTCTTTGAACTGACCAATACTTTTGGGATGAGATGCCTCAGTAAACATGTGAACACTCAACCACTTTCTTTTAATTTTCTTCAAGTTGTGTCTTTTTAGACACCCATATTTCAACCTCCTTATTCTGCATTGATACCTATTGTATATTGCTTTCTAAAATATAATGATTGCATCCAGAGATCTATTATATTTTAATATGCAAACTATCTTGAGAAGGTTTGGACTTAGAAGCAACCTGATTATATTGGTTTGTTTTTTTAAAGCCTGGAATCTTGTTGAGAAGTTATATTGTTATAAAGTGACTTAAGATCATGTAAAGCTGAATTGCATCATAATTCAGAATCTGTATTTTCAAGACCAGGGTGAAAATTTAGCTATAGTACTGGAGCCATGTGCAAGCAGAACCAGCAGTATAGACTTAGCACAACGTACGCTAATGCACATTATGTTTGGAGTGCACAGTAAAAGCCTTCTTTGTGCAGTAGAATACCTTGCATGCTGTCATTTTGTGCATCATCATGGTATAATCATGGGCATGCAAAACCTATTTTGGTTGGCATTTGATTGTTGAAATTCGAAACTCTGATTTAGTTTAAATTGATGTTTTATCTCTGTTTTATGTTCTTTTACGTGGACTGTGAGCCGCTCTGAGCTCTCAGGGAGTGGCAGCATACAAGACCGAATAATAAATAAATAAATAAAATAATTCCAGCAGTTTAGCGCTGTCCTCATAAAGTTACATATCACAGCTTCTAATATTAGATCTGAACCAAAGAATTACAATAGATCTTATTCCTGGATTTTGCTAAAGGGAAAAATAATACAGCACGATGTTTAGAAGCTTCTGAGACTCAATACCATCTCACACCTGAAATAAATTCAGAATCGCACTGGCTTTCTGTTCTGATCTTATTTGTATCCATTGTTGCAGATTGACATCTGTTAATAGAAATCACCCATTTCTTGGTTAATATAACGGCAGTTACTTCCTCAAAGCACACGACTCATGCAGTCTTTGTTTAATGGTCTATCCCTCCTCTTCCCCCAATCAATGGTTTTTGTTTTGATTTTGAACATCCCTTGGTATCACTTATGCAGTATTAAACTAGTGCAATTGTCTTTTTTATTGTGACTTACCATTGATTGCAGATTATTTATAGCATGGAAAGTAAAAGGCTGTCAAGTGTGAACTGTATATAATTACTTCCAAAGGCTTTTATTGGTTTAAAGTATGTAACCATTAGAGAAACTGCAGTACTTTTCCTTTAGCGTAAACAATAATCACAGTTATTTATTCCAATTTAAAACCTTTGGATTAAATCCACACCATAAATGGAAATGGTCAGCAAATATGATTGCCAAATTCAGCCCACTAACATTTTTCTTGATTTGCAATTGCATAGACAAAATGCATAAGCAGAGAAAACAACCCACAAGATAAAAATAAATCAAAATGTTTTTATATAGTTATAGGATGAATACAGTCTTTTTTGGTTTCTACCACATCTGATTTCTTAATTGCAATGTTATTCCATCCGGCTTATGAAGATATCTCTAAGTGTTTAAAAATGAAGAAAATTCCCATCAACCCGCATTAGCCAAATTTAAGACTAGATCCAGGGAAGTCATCCTACCCTTCTTTTCCGCCTTGGTCAGCCCACATCTGGAATACTGTGTACAATTCTGGATGCCTAAATTTAAGGGAGATATTGGCAGACTGGAATATGTCCAGAGAAATGTGACTAAAATGATCAAGGGCCTAGAGAACAATCCTATGAGGAGTAGCTTAAAGAGCTGGACATGTTTAGCCCACAAAAGAGAAGGCTAAGTTGAGACATTATAGCCATGTATAAATATGCAAAGGGGAGTCATAGGAAGGAGAGAGTAAGCTTGTTTTCAAATTCCATGGCTTCAAATTCCAGGAAAGGAGATTCCTCTTGAACCTTAGGAAGAACTTCCTAACTGTGAGAGCTGTTCAGCAGTGGAACTCTCTGCCTCAGAGTGTGGTGGAGGCTCCTTCTTTGGAAGATTTTAAGCAGAGGCTGGATGACCATCTGCTGGCGGTGCTTTGAATGAGATTTTTCTGCTTCTTGGCAGGGGGTTGGACTGGATGGCCCATGAGGTCTCTTCCAACTCTATGATTCTATGATCCCAAACGTTCTGAGGACTATATTGTAGAAGCTAGACATGTGCAATCCGGTAAACTGCAGTCTGTTTTGGTGTCCCAGAGATTGATGGGAGTTCTCAAATTTGGGAGAACAGAGATCAGTAGGGGTTCCCTTCCCATCATTTTAGGCATTGTTTGTCCTTATATCCTTCACTAAGACCTGTATTAAAAGCATCAGTTACAATATCACTCTTCCTGCGATCATTTTCCTTGTCTGTAGAAAAGACTTGGTTTAATGCTTCGATAAAGCTGTTTTTTTCTAATCTAGGAGAGACATGCACTGCAGGCATGTGCTCGCTCTCCCTCTCTGCAGCATGCACCACACAGCTTTCCAAGGCATTTTAAGGAGGCTTCCCACTTCCCGGGGAAGGAAGTGTGATCGACCTGGAGCTATCCTACCCTGGACTTCCTTTTAAAAGCTCTTTCTTTTCTCTTGATTTGCACTGCAGGCTCTGCCTGGAGTAGTTCTTTTTCCCTCACACTGCAATCTCCTTTCTGCTTCAAGTTTAATTCTTCTTTTGAAGTTGTTTCTACTTTCTACTCTAGAGGAGAGGTAACTAGGTGTTAATAGTTTTCTGTAAATGAGGCTTTTCTTTTTCTTTTCTGGGATTATTATTATTATTTTAGAAGTATATTTTCAGAAGGAGGGGAGAAGCAGAGAAAAAGAATCTAAAAGGTGACTCTCCAAGGAGCCAAATGCACATGTGTACCCAACCCACCCATCCTGCATGTTCTGAACTCCTTGTCAATTCCACTAAATAAAAAGAATCAAGAAAATAAAGAAAAATCAAAAAGATGCAAGCCAGAGGCCAAGTCAAAAAATAAAGCTGAGAGCGAGCGAAAAGGTGATTGTCCCAACAGGCAGGGCTCACAGGGAAACTGTGCATGATGCCGAATAGGGGAGGAGGAGTTGTGATCAGCTGCGACATGGTCTCATTATGGATGGGCAACTGTGACAGCTGGGCCCTTGCCATTATGGCCATACGGCCAAGTTGAACAAGTTGGATTCGCCAAATCTGTGCACAAGCCTAGTAGAAGCTCACCACAAAGTATGGTGAACCTGACAATATGCTAACACAACTCTATAATAGGTGCTACCTCAAGTGGTGAAAACTATTTCTACCTCAGAGTACATAAAGTAACTTTCCTCAAAGAGGTATCTTGCAGTTATCATACCTTGTTTTATTATTCTTTTTTCACATTTATTGTGAAATGTTCTGCTTTTGGTAAAAAATGAACAAAATATTAATATGGATGTGACATCCATATACAAGAAAAGATAAGTTCCCATAAAGATAGCTGGGGCTCATTATCATCCTGTGCTTCGAGTAAAATATTCAGATTGTGTGTGTGTGTTGGGCATCCACTGTACAGAATTCTGAAATATGTAAAATCCAAACTTGTCAATGTGGGTGACCTAAGACAGAGAAAATTTTGTTTTCAGATGGTTCGATGTACAGAAACTTTGTTTAATGCACAGAATTATTACAATATTGTGAATAATGTCATCTTCAGGCTATGCATATAAGCTGTAAGGGTGTGCACAACATTCCAAAACTGTACTATTTTTGGTTCAATTTTCAGTTGCCCCCTGTTCTGTTTTCCAGTAAATTCCCAAATTCAGGAGGAGCCACTGCTGCCAAGCATCCACTCTATCTCCTCTATCTCAGGTAGAGTGCAGCATAGCCCCATCACCTCAATTAACTGAAAGATCCAGCTGCTTGTGACACATTTTAGTTAAGGCTTCAGCTGCCCCCTGGCTGATCGATTTTTGACAGTTTGACTGCCAAATCCCTGAATCCCATATCGCAGAACAGAATCATGCACACCCCTAATAAGGTGTATATGAAACAAAAATGATTTTGTGTTTAGACTTGGATATATCATTGTGTCTATGCAAGTATTTTAAAAACAATAATAATAATAATCTGGCAGAAAAACAAGAAAACTGATGACCCGTGTAGTGATGTCGACAGACTTTACCTGTCCAGAAAATAAGGAGACAAAGGGCTTCTGCAAGTGAAACAAACTGTTGAAGAAGAGAAACATGCACTGGTAGATAATGCGAAAGGCAGTCAAGAACCAGCATTGAGGGAAGTCAATAGTAGTAAACTGCTTAAAGTGCAAAAGATGAAGAGTGAATACAGTACAACCACAATGCAGAGCAGAAGAGAAAACTGGCAAAAGAAGGCACTCCATAGACAGTTCCTGGGAAAAATTGAGAGCCAAATTGACAAAGAAAAACATGGATGTGGTTCATAAATGGAACTTTGATAAAGGAGACGGAGGACCAGATTCTGGCAACCCAAGAACAAGCCATTAGAACAAATGCCATCAAAGCCAGAACTGAAAAGTTGATGACAGATCCCAAGTGTAGACTTTGCAAGGAAGCAGATGAAACAATAGATCACATCCTCAGTTGATGCTAGTAGATCGCGCAGACAGACTACAAGCAGAGGCATAACACCATTGCTCAGATGATTAATTGGGACTTGAGCCACAAATACCACAAGTACCATCTGCCTGTGACAAAGAACTAGTGGGATCACAAGCTGGAAAAAGTTACAGAAAATGAACACATCAAACTCCTCTGGGACTTCCAAATTCAGACTGACAGAGTTCTGGAGCACAATACTCCTGACCTCACCATCATGTTAAAAAAAACCCCAAATATGGATTGTTGATGTTGCAATCCCAGGCAAAAGTAGGATTGAAGAGAAACAACTGGAAAAGCTGACACAATATGAGGATTTAAAGATCGAACTGCAAAGACTCTAGGACAAGCCAGTAAAGGTGGTCCCAGTGGTAATTGGCACACTGGGTGGGGTGCCTAAAGACCTTGGCCTGCACTTAAACACAACCGGCGCTGACAAAATTACCACATGCCAGATGCAAAAGGCCACCTTACTGGGTTCTGCATGCATTATTCACTGATACATCGCAAGTCCTAGCCATTGGGAAGTGTCCGACGTGTAGGGTTGCCATATGTCCCTTATTCTAAGGGATGTCCCTTATTTTGGCCCTAAAATTTGTGTCCCATTTTTTCAGGCCCTGTCCCTTATTATTGACTAACAGGACAGGACTGGGCGGGGTTGACCAGAGGAAGGTGCGCACTGCGGTTTCCACGGCAATGCCTGCCCGGGGACTCCAACTCGCAGGGCAGGCTGACAGTTGTGCGCTTGTGAGTGTGCGCCTGCCTGCGTCCCCGTTGGAAGGAAGAGGCGATACAGGACTTTTTCAAAGTACAGTACACTCAATTAACCGTTACCCAAGGGGAATGTTAGATCATGTTGGATAAAGATAGTTTCTGGTTCAAGTTACTTTTAAAATATAGCTGTGTACCCCAATACTATACAATGCTGTGTATCCCATACTATACTATACCATTAACTATTGACATAATAATAATGAAGAAGTACTGTCTTATAAATTTTATTTTATTTTAATGTTTAGACAGTATACTTTTAAAGTCAGCAAAGTCAAGTACTAAATACTTTCACCTTGCCTCAACCCTTTACCATCAGCTCGGAGCCCCTCCCCCCCCAACTGCTGCTCTGGGCCAGAGTTAAGACAGAAGGGGACGGAAAGGCAGTTCCACCTTGCCTCAACACTTTACCATCAGCTCAGAGCCCCTCTTGCTGTGTTTAAAATGATTCTACAAAATTACTTATTTAAATAAGTAATTTTATTTTGTTTAAATAAATAATGTTATTTATTATTTTATAAATAATATCATATAATATAATAATATATGATATAATATAATGTTACATTACATTATAATTTAATATAATATAATATATTATGATGTCAATATATTGTATTATGTTATAGTATAATAATTGTAATGTAATAATAATAATAATAGTATGATTACGGTATGGTGTGTGGAATATGCATTTGGTATTGGTGGTGTTGTATTGTAACACAATATAATACTGCCAATGATAATGTGATATAATAATTATATCGTGATATTATAATTTGTATATTTGTATTACATGCAATATTGCTAACAATATTGTGATATGTTGTAGTGCAATATGATGTGTAGTGCTAATGTTGTGCTATGACAGTAATGTTAATTGTTGTTTTTTCAGTTTGCTGTAAGCCACTCCGGCAATATTGTTATATGTACACTGTAAGCCACTCTGGCAGTATTGTTGTTTGCTGTAAGCCGCTCTGAGTCCCCTTCAGGGTTGAGAAGGATGGCATATAAAAATAGTAAATAAATAAATAAATAGATAAATAAATAAATACAGATGGAGAAAATCAGGTAGTTCTAATAATGTTTTTCTGCATGACAAAACATGCAGAAACATACCATGTACTGTTAAGAGGGTGTAAGTCAGTTTCTTTTGTGAGTTTCAATCATTATCGTATTCTGTTAATAAGACTATTTCTACCTAACGTTTGAGCTTCAAGATTTTATGAAGTGTCCCTTATTTTTGTGAAAAATCCCGTAAATGTCCCTTATTTCTTATATCAAAAAGTGGCAACCCTACCGACGTGTGATCCAATGCAACAGCCACCAGAGTGATCTTGTTTGCTGTGGACTCATCTTGTTGTGTTTCAAATAATAGTAATATTAATAATAATAATCACCCCTAATCTCAAGCAATTTGGATAAGGGATACTCAATCTGTATCCAAAAATGATATAAGACATAATCATCATTTGAGGCCCTATTATATCCTTGCAATTAGTGCCAAAAGTGGATTTAGGCCTTAACATATCCCATGATTTGAGTCCCTATATATTATAATTAAGGGATTTGGTTTGCAAAGACTATTCACAATTTTGGACTTACAAGGGTGGGTCAATAAATCTGTGACTTTTTGAATGAAACACAGGTATTTTGTGTTAAATATGTGCGTGGCTTTTGGTGTTGGTTTTTCCCCATTTAAATATTATTTTATGGGCAGAATTTTTTTTCTGTGCAAAAGGTGTATAAATTTTGCATGGACTATTTCCCACACTCTGAATGTTCTCACCAGTCCAGGATTCTCTTTGTTGGGGTTTCCTGATACTTTTGAAACATTTTGATCATTTCTGAAATATTTTCAACTGTTGTAGAGTACAGAGGTAAAACCGGTTTCACAACCAGATGCTTCATGATCAAAGAGGATTCTATGCTTGTGTAGATACTGTCTCTACAGGCTCAGGACCAAAGTGCTTCTGAAGAGGTGTGAGCAAGCTCTAAGGCCACAATGATTCTCAGACTCAGGACTGAAATGGTTCTGAGCTAGCATCTCACTACATGTCCTGAAAAGGTGGGACCACTCTACTACTGGCATGTGGTCCCCAACTTGATTGGAATTGATTTAGAGTTCAGTCATTCTCAGAGTTCAGACACACACTGAAAAATAATAATGCAATTAGTCTTCTAAAATGTCATCGGTGTGCTGGTTGCAGAGGGAGTATTTTTTTCCAAAGGAGGGTACAGTATTTGGGAGGGGAAGGTAGTCCTTTACTCAACAGAAGTACTAATCTCCCACAAATGCTCATCCATTCTGAAATTTACTTTAGGATTATTCCCTTGGCAGTCTGTCTAGAAGGGGAGGGGGGTCCTGAAAAGTATCTTCTGTTCATAGAACAGAAATAAGGACTTTTCTCAGTAGGGAAGTTGATGAATCAAACAGTGACCTTTTGCATGCCATATTCAGCCCTGGGGACAAGAGGTTGCCAATTGCTGTAATATGAGAATTACTGTTGTTGCAGTGCTCTTGGATGGATTTTTTTAAAAAAGTTACTTTACTTCTTTGATTCAACAGCTTTAACTCTCCCAGATGACTTTTTAGTCATAGAGAACAGAGACAGTGCAGGCTTTCACACCATGTAGCTCTTGATAAGCATGTCATTTGATGAACTTATTCAGTGAACTGTGATACACAAAATGAGCACACAGCAGAGAGCTGGGAATGTTTGTAGTATAATCTTGGCATTGATGCAAATTCTCAAACCAGCTGCCCAATCCTGAAACTTCCGGACTGCTGTGACCCTCAGGGAAAACACAGGGGCAGGCATCAGGGCAGCTGTTTGAAGATTATGTTCTTTGTTGTCCAAGCAACACCATAAACTTTTTCTGCTCAAGAAATTTAGCTAATAAGCTCTAGATTGTGGGAAGTAAAAGATGAAGCCATGGACATTTAAATGCTATTGTGAAGATGATGAAACACAGTAGGTAATTGCTGCAAAAATGAAATGATTTGAACAGAGAATACTATATATATGATGAAGTTCCTTCCTGGATTTGGGATCTAAGGACCCTTATACACTTAACTAAAGCCCAAGAGGAAGTGGGTTAAAACCCCCGACTACCTCCTAGATTTCAGTCCCCATCCCCTCCCATAACCCAGGGCTTTTCCTCGGAGGGTGGATAGATGCTTGACCCGGGATGGTATCCAGCCACCACCCTTTCCCCCGCCCCAACTTACCAGTAGTGCATGCTACTCTACACAGTCCTCCTGATGCTTGAAAATGATGTGTCAAGTGGTAGGACATGTATAATTTTCAAGCGTTAGGAAGACTGTGCAGAGGTCCCTGCACTGCCTTCAGGTACTTTTTTTATCAGGAGAACTTTCCAAAATCAGAAAATTTCATCATAAGTTTTCAGTCTTTTCTAGGGGAGGGGAGCTCTCCTGCTTCTTTGGGCTCTAGAGCCTGAAGAACTGGGATGGCTGTGAGAATTGATCCCCGGGATTGTGGAACGCGGTTTCAGGAGTCAGTCCTCACAGGTCCAGCACCTCAACAGATCAGAAACTTTCAGTATCCCTGATCTTTCTCCAAGCCTCTCTATTGGCAATCATAGGAAATGGTTTTAAAGTAACCCTGATCTTTCCCCAAGCCTCTGCATTGGCAAACATAGGACGCTGTTTAAAATTGGGGAAATTGGTATTTCAGCTTCTGCCACATATGGTATCATTCTTTTACTCACAAATGGGCAATAGATATTAACTTTACACAAGGAAGTCAGCCAGTTTGCCCATCTCAACACAAGGAATTTAAAAACAAGTCAATTGTCAAGCAGCTTGGGAATAGTTGGGGAAACCAACACTTTAGAAATGTCAAAATACCTCAACTTCACAGTTGAAGCTTGTGTTGTGTAAAGAGTACTGTGAGTTGCCATTTCTTGTACAGAAATGCTGGTTGTAATGCATGGGATGAAGTCCTTAGATATTTAACTGTGCTTTGACTGCCTGAAATTTGTTACATTGGAGCTTGTTCTTGAATAAAGGTACTGTACTCCTTAATTATTTGACTGCACTTTCATGTTGAGGTGACTTCAGCCTGTATAAATTATCTACACAAACCATCAGAGTCTGAGAAAGTAATGTTTTGGATTTATAGCTCTCAGATTATCAAGCTGGTTTAGAGAGCATGTGATCCAAAGAAAAAGTTTCCACCTTCTATTCTTTCATTGAGGTTTATCCAGTAGTCATGCTGAATAGCTACACTTTTCATAGAATACATCTGTCTTGTTCCTCTTTACCTCAAAGTTTCAGAAATGTTTCATAACTCTTTAGCCTGTATCTCCTTTCCAATCTGCTTTAAATCTTGGGCAAGAACGACCCTAGGAGAAAAGGGGGTGGGGTGGACGTGGGATTTGCCAGCTTGAAGGACGGAAGGGGAAGGAAGGGAAGGGAAGAGACATTAAATATTGCTCTCCTTCCTTCCTTCCTTCCTTCCTTCCTTCCTTCCTTCCTTCCTTCAAGCTGGCAAATCCCACGTCATTGTCCCCTTCTCCTGGGGTCAGGAAGGGAAAGGAAGAGAAGAGAGAGCTGCATTTAATGTCTCTTCCCTTCCTTTCCCTGCCCCTTCCTTCCCCTTCCTTCCTTCCATCCTTCAAGCTGGCAAATCCCATGCCCCCCCCCTTTCTCCTGGGGTAGTTCTTGCCCAGGATTTAAAGCGGATTGGAAAGGAGATGCTGGAGGAAATCTGAGCAGAAGGGAAAGGAAGAGAAGATAATAACAATATTATTAATATTGATAAGATTAATATTAATAATAGTAATAATAGTGCTAGAAGGGCCTCTAAAGACCATCTAGTCCAACCCCCTTCTGCCTTCATGGAGGGAAAGCCCAATCAACTCACCTCTAACAGATAATAACAATATTATTAAGATTGATAATATTAATAATAATAGTGCTGGGAGGGGCCTGTAAAGACCATCTAGTCCAACCCCCTTCTGCCTTCATGGAGGGAAAGCACAATCAACTCACCCCAACAGATAATAACAATATTATTAAGATTGATAATATTAATATTAATAATAGTGATGGAAGGGACCTCTGAAGACCATCTAGACCAAAGACCTTCTGCCTTCCTCCTTACCTTCTCTCTTCTTTCCTTCCCTTCCCTTCCTTTTGCCTTCCTTCCTTTGTCCCTCCCTCCCTTACTCCTTCTCCCTTCTTTCATTTCCTTCCTTTCTTCCATCTGGCTTCCCTCCCTCCCTCCAATCCTTCTCTTCCTTCATCTCTTTCAAAACCCCAACCTACTTCCCTCCCTCCCTCTCTCTGTTTCTCCTCCTTTGCTTCTTCCTTCCCTGGCCCCAGAGTCCCAGTTGCCTGCCTGACTTATGGGCTTCTACTCTTGCAGCTGGTGCTCACTCACTTGCTCGCAGTGGAAGCCCAGCTGACAGGCTGTGAGCAGAGGGTGCCCCAGGAGTGGCAAATGGGCACCCTGCAGGCGGTGAAAGGCACCCCATGGGTGGCAGAGGGCACCCTGCGAGTGGCAGAGGATGTCCCATGAAAGGTGGAGGGTGCCCCACAAGCAACGGAGGATGCAGCCACTGCTTTTACCGCGACTCCTCCGGGTCTGACGCAGAGGGAAGGACATCCGCATCCAAAGCAATTCCTGGCAGCTGTGGCTTCAAAATGGCAAATTCACTTCTGGGTTGCTTACATCGTTTCAAAACCATTTCAAAAGTGGATTTAATCCAAATTAATTCTGATTTTAGAATTATTCTGACGAACCTAACCAGGTCTAATAATTACTACAATTCAGCATTCAGAACAGTTAAAAGAAGGTGTCCAGCTTAGGAAGAAGACTCTCTTTTACTTCCTCAAGTGTTCTCACCACCACGCTGTACAGTTCAACAAAATGTAAGAGTGCATTATGTCACTCAACCCAAAGTGTTTCACAAAACAGCAACAGGTTGCACCTTGAATTGGAACTGAAAACTTATCGGCAGCCATTGGAGCTTTTAATGGGGGGGGGGGGGTGTCTGCTCCTTATCATTAGCTCCAGTTAGCAATCTGGCTGATAGCCTTTGTGCCAATTGCAATTCCTGGGCCATCTTCAAAGTCAGCCCCACATAGAAGGTGTTATAGTAATCAAATTTGGAGGTAACTAAGTCTTGGACCACCATGGCCAAGTCAAGCTTTTCAAGGTACAGTCACAGCTGGCACACAAGCTTTAACTGTGCAAAGGTCCTCCCAGCCACCACGGACATCTGAGCATCAAGCAACAGTGCAGCATCCAGGAGGACCCCCAGGCTGTGGACCTGTGTCTTCAGGGGGAGTGTAACCCGTTGAGCACAGGTTGCCACCCAATACCCCAATTGGTTGAGCAGGAGGACCTCTGTCTTGGCAGGATTAAGCTTCAGCCTTTACTTCACCTTGGACACTACACCAAGCTACTGTGAATTGCCTTCAAGAATTAAGACACTTCCTATATTCTGAATCTATCCATAATGCTACATATCAGAAAATGACACCTTTTGGTTAGAAATACGGCCTACCCACAGTAGGTTTGAAGACCATACTCCAACAAAAAACCCTTCTTTATCTGCCTCTGGTTTCTTTCTTGTCTACTGGGTCATCTGAAAGAGAAGGAACTCATTCAGAAGTGGCTGGATAAGGAACCCCACCAACCCACTCAGACCATGGGCTATCAAAGTTGTTATCTGTGTGAACAGGTGAATCCTTTCTGTATTCTCATATCCACTATTCTACAGAGGAAGGACTTCCTCTCTGAGCTGGTACTTCTGGGAGTTATTGGAAATGCCAGCTTGGGCATGTGTACGTTCTATCACCTCTTGACAAAGTGGTGAAGCCCAGTTCCTGGCCAAAACATAGATAGAACAACACAATTGCTTAAGGCATGAGTGAGATGATGTTGGGAGTAGGTCTATGCTCCTAAAGATTGAGATTCTACATTGCACAGTGTAGCAGAAAGATCCTTTAGGTGGAATCCCACCAGGATTCCCCACTCTGGTTTTTCATCAACAGCTTCACTGAATGATCATTCTGTAGTTAGCGTGAGAAATCAAAAGACTTCTATATTGCTCCTATAGTCAAATGCAATCAATCACATCTTTTCTTGAGATACACTTGGTTGATGGCATAATGAGGTGACATCCCTTGCAGTCTCCATCAGAAGCAGAATGACCATTTGGAGGGATCATTGTGGAGAGTGGAAGAGAAGATTAAGCTCCAAAATAAGACATTTGCAAACATAAGGTGGAATTTGTTTGTATATTTCACTATGTAGTTTCAATATTATTCCACTTTAATTGCCAATATTCCATCCAATGGAACCCTGTAACTGGGAATCTGGGGAGGGATATTTAAAACTCCTTGCCTGAGCAGTCGATTGCCTTATCAAATTACAAATCTGAAGATTCTATGGGGTGGAGCAATTGTAGATGAAGTGCTATAATTCTGTAATATGAAGGCCCCTACCTGAACCATGCAATGGATGGGAGAATTCCATCCTATTCAATCAAACCAGCAGCAAGACTCCTAGAACTGAGACCTGTTTTTAAGCAGGTGAGTAAGCATTGTAGCTATAGTTATTCCCACTCCTCCTTTTGCAGTCAGCATGATGGCAAAAATACTGTACATTGTTTTTCCAGATCTACATTTTCCCTAGTGCAAATTAGATCCACATTTGATGTGTGTGTTGTTTTAAACAAACAAAAAATCCAGCTAATTCTTTTATGTTTCAATCAAAATATTATGAAAGAAGCAGAAAGGAAAAGATCAGATTAAATTTAAAAAGGCAAAAACACTAAAACTACAATTTAATATTGAACCAAGCTGCACATTTGTTTTCTCTGCCATGAATATCAAATGCCAGTAAGCACATTTCTTCATTTGACAGAGAGTGATTTTGATGAATGTGAATAATTGCCTCATTGGTTTCATCTGATATGGATGCCTCTTCTTATTTCTTTACAGAATACCTTTGGGATAACATTACCCTTCTTTTCTTCAAAAGGACAGTAATTCGGAGCCATTAGAAAGAAGTCCTTGGAGGTACTAAAGTGTTGTGCATTGAGATGCAAGAAAATTGGCTGGATCCAGGATTAAATTAGTATTTCATGCAGTTTTTAGCCTCATAGCATAGACACACTCATTCATAATGCCTCTCTGATCCAGTTATAGGCAATATGCAAATGCAATATGCATTTAGATTGATATGTGACGTACCTGGCAAGGTGGAGTGCTGAATAATAATAATTCACTATACTAATAATACATTATTATTATTAATAATAATTCACTGAAAATGTAATGGAACAATGGAAAACTGAGATGTTTGTGGGCAGTGAAAGCTATGGAATTGTTAACATCAAGAGAGGAATTTTCCTGTGCGACTCACTGTTACCACTGTTGTTCATCATTGCAATGATCCCACTGTCAGTAATTATACAGAAAACAAACCATCACTACTAAATAGCAAGAAATTCACCAAAAATTCCTTACTTGCTGTACATGGGTGATCTAAAGCTTTATGGAAAATCAGAAACTGAAATCCAGTCACTGACCAACAGAGTCAGAAATTTCAGCACTGACATCAGTATGGAGTTTGGCCTAGACAAATGTGCCATAGTGGCATTAAACAAAGGGAGAATTACTCACAGCGAGGGCATAGAGATGCCAAACAGGCAAACCATAAAATTCAATCAGCCTGAAGCCTATAAATATCTGGGCATACTACAGTTGGGTAATATCAAGCATGGGCATGTGAAAAATGTGGTCAGCAAAGAATATGTCCAAAGGTCAGAAAGGTTTTGAAGAGCAAATTAAATGGCGGAAATACAATCAAGGCTGGGACATCCCCATCATCAGATGCACTGCTGGAATTGTGAACTGAATACAAACAGGGCTGAATGATTTGGACAGAAAAACAAAACTGATGACAATCCACTACTCCTTACACCCATGTAGTGATGTCAACAGAAAATCAGGAGGCCGAGGGTTTCAGCAATTGAAACAAACGGCAGAAGAAGAGAAACATGCATTGGTAGATTATAGGCATGAAAAAAAATTATGAAAATTAAAAGAAATCGTAAGTGATTCGTATGTAATGGGACTTTCTAGTTTATACGCATCACAGCAGCTAACCAGGAAGTAGACTTTCTTTTACGGTCCTTGAGGCCAACAATTTGCATTATGATCGTAATAAATTCTTAATTATTGTACTACTCACTTCTCCCTGTCTTCTCCCCCTCATTTCCTTCCCGCCTTCATTCATCTTCTTCTTTTCCCCGCATTTCTATGGGGAACTGGAAGTGATGCTGCTGCTAGGCATTCTGGAAAGTGTAGTCCTCCACGCTTCTCCCCCCTCCCTTCTCTTCCCCGTTGCTCTGTCTTGCCCCATCGCAGGGGCCAACTTCACACACACACACACACGCTTCTCCTCCTCTCTCTCCCTGCACTCTCTCACATGCTTCTCTGCCCCCTCCTCTTTCCTGCTGGCTTCTCCCCCCTCCCTTCTCTTCCCCGTTGCTCTGTCTTGCCCCATCGCAGGGGCCAACTTCACACACACACACACACACATGCTTCTCCTCCTCTCTCTCCCTGCACTCTCTCACATGCTTCTCTGCCCCCTCCTCTTTCCTGCTGGCTTCTCCCCCCTCCCTTCTCTTCCCGTTGCTCTGTCTTGCCCCATCGCAGGGGCCAACTTCACACACACACACACACACGCTTCTCCTCCTCTCTCTCCCTGCACTCTCTCACATGCTTCTCTGCCCCCTCCTCTTTCCTGCTGGCTTCTCCCCCTCCCTTCTCTTCCCCGTTGCTCTGTCTTGCCCCATCGCACGGGCCAACTTCAGCCCTCCAGGTGTTTTGGACTTCAACTCCCACCATTCCTCACAGCCTCAGGCCTCTTCCTTTTCCTCTCAGCCTGGGCAAACTTGGGCCCTCGCTCCCTCAGGATCGGGGTGAGAGAGAGGCAGCGAGGAGGGGGCTCCTCCCTTTTTTGCTGCTTTCAAGAATAGAATACCCCCTCCCTCCTTCCCTCCCTCCTTCCTATTTGGAGAGTCCCATCTAGAATTCAGTGTGATTTATTCAAGTTTTGGCCTACAACTCCCAGAAATCCCAGCCAATTTACCAGCTGTTAGGATTTCTGGGAGTTGTAGGCCAAAACCATCTGGAATGCGCATCCGCTGGCATACGAACTACTAACGAATTTCGTTAGTAATTAAGTTACATTTTAGAAATTTTTAGAAAATTTTTTGTAAGTCTTCCTTTTACTAATCAACCCCCCCTTAGATTTCGATTTCCTATTTTTGGGTTCTAAACCATGCCTAGTAGATTATGTGAAAAGCAATCAAGAACCAACATAGATGAAAGGCAATAGTAGAAAACTGCTTAAATTGCAAAAAACAGACAGTGAATACCATAAAAATACAATGCAGAGCAGAAGAGAAAAATGGCAAAAAAAGCTCTCCATGGTCAAGTCCTGGGGAAAAACTGAGAGCAAAATTGATAAAGAAAAACATGGATATGGTTCAAAAACGGAACTTTGAAAAAGGAGACTGAGGGCTTGATTCTTGCAGCCCAAGAACAAGCCATTAGAATAAATGCCATCAAAGCCAGAATTGAAAAGTTGATCCCATCTGTAGACTCTGCAAGGAAGCAGATTAAAATGATAGATCACACCCTCAGCTGCTTCAAGAAGATCACACAGATAGACTACAAGCAGAGGCATAACACCATTGCTCAGATGATTCATTGGAACTTGTGCCACAAATACCATCTGCTTGTGACAAAGAACTGGTAGGATCACACGCCTGAAAATTTTTTTACAGAAAATGAACACATCAAACTACTCTGGGACTTCAGGTTTCAGACTGACAGATACACAATACCCCCGACCTCATGATTGTGTTAAAAATCAAGTATGGATCATAGATGTTGCAAGCCCAGGATTGAAGAGAAACAACTGGAAAAGGTTACACAATATGAGGATTTAAAGATCAAACTGCAAAGACTCTGGCACAAGCCAGTAAAGGTGGTCCCAGTAGTGATTGGCACACTGGGTGGAGTACTTAAAGACCTTGGCCTGCACGTAAATGCAATCGGAGCTGGCAGCTACAAAATGCCACCCTGCTTGGATCTACACGCATTATTCACTGATACATAACACAGTCCTAGACACTTGGGAAGTGTCCAACGTGTGATCCAATACAACAGCCAGCATAATGATAATGGTGGTGATGATGATGATGATGATGATAATAATAATAATAATTCTTATCTGCTCTCCATGTGGTTCAAGGCAGGTTACAACATTGCTAAAACACATGTAAAACATTTTATTAAAAACACATATTAAAACATATTTCTACAAAATACATGTTAAAATACACATAACAAAGATCAAAACACAAGGCATGTGTTTAAAATTTGTGATTAAAACTGGTTGGGTTGACCCGCTAGAAGAGTTGATCTTTAGATGGTTTTTAAATTCTGAAAGCTCATTTAACTGTTAGAGCTCTTCTGGCAGGTTGTTCCACAGCTGATGAAAAGGTGCTCTGAGTGAGGGTTGCCAGTCATATTCTGGCAGGCTGGAGTAGCTGCTCTCCAGAGGACCTAAGTGTTCAGGGTGGATTGTACAGGAGAAGGCGATCTTGTAAGTAATCTGGACTCAAACCATGTAGAGCTGTAAAGGTCAAAACCAACCTTTAACATTTTGTGCTTTGCACAGAAACTTATTGGCACTCAGATACATGTGTTCACTCATTTGTTTATTGTGTTAATATGCCACCTTTCCAATAAAGAATAGCGCTTATGGCAGATAATAAGAAATGCAAGGAGAACAATTCAAAAGTATGATACAAATGTAAGATCAGCATGGCTTCTGTATTTGTGGAACCAGTACCCAAGGTTTCATTTGGCCACATCCAACAGCATATATTTTTTCTAGGCTTTTTCTATGCCTTCCAGTGTGTCTGTGGTGCTTTTGGATCATGGAGAAGCACCCCTCTCTTACATGTTCACCTCTCATGCCTGCAGCAGTCTATGCAGTAGAGTTATGGCAGGTTTTTAGCCTGAATTTTAAAGCCATGATTCAGATCCTTGGCTAGCTGTTTTAAAGAGCTGACTAAAATCCAGATTCCTTAACACTGGCATGGAATCTACCAGGCAACATTTGGTATATATACAAATGAGTACTTATATATAATGCAGCTCACTGGGTGATGTTGGGCCTGTCCTTCTCTGACAGCTTGGTTTACTTCACAGGAGTATTGTGTGGATAAATATGGGGAGAAAGAAATCCATTTATACTTTTTTGAGCTCACTGGAGGAAAAATGGGTAAAAACAACCTTCCCTAATAATCTGCTTAAGGAAGGAAACAATTAAAATCCTCTTTTTCTCCTTGCTGTGAAATAGAACAATTTGAGGCAGTCGTGGATAGTTGTCTATCCAAAGGAATGCCTTGTCCCAGTTTAGGGACAAACAAAGAAGGGCCATCAGGTCCCATGAGTTATATTATTGAAATGATGGTTTCATGAGTCCTCAGTGAATGAGTCTAGCAACTCTGGCACTACTGTCAATTGAGTTCCAAATCAGAATATTGTCCAAGATGATGGGATCATGAAGTCTGTTCCTGGGAAAGGGGAAATGGCACATTGGAGGAGTGCCAAATAATTAGTGTTCTCTTTGTGTCCAGGTGACTGCACAAAGGGCGGGTGGCCCAGTTTACAGATCCTTTCATCCTCTGCATAGTCGGGGTTATGGGGATCAATAGAGATGGATTGATCCCAGTGATGACAGATGCTTGGATCCTAATATTGTGATGATGACCAGGAAGCGTTGATAGGGACTATCAGGTCAAGAGATACAGGTGAAAGGTTACCTGAGCTTTGGATAGGTGGCTTTCTTCTCCAAAAAGAGTTTTATATAAAGACATAATATATAACAAATTAAACACACACACACAAATGGGGATCCGTGGATATTGGGGGCTCCTGATTGTGAGAGTCGGGGGTACCTAAACAGGCGAGGGTGGCTGGAAGTCCATTGGGGTGGAGGGTCAGTAAATATTAGGGGAAGAGGAAGAAGAGCCCTGCTCCAAGGGCTGTGGGGGCTATGGGGGCCATGTGATTAAATGTAAAGAAAATGGATTCCCTTGAAACAGCAAAACAGTGTGGTTACCAGGGCTGGCTGCAAGAAGCAAAACCAGGAGAGTAAGTCACAGGAGGCAAATAAGATATGAAGAATCAGATATAGAATATAATGCACTATAATACACATTTATTGAGGGGTTACTTTGTAATATAGCTAATAAAAAGGGAAATATTGTTGCAAGAAGTATCCAGGGCACCAGTAACTGCTGTTGGGCTCCTCCGTATCCCTGATAGTTTGTGTAATCCACCTTTGCAGGGTTTTGGGCCCCCACTCACCATGGCTCTCTCTGCTACAGCTACAGCTATGTGATCTATTAATAATTTTGACGTGTGTGTGTGTGTGTGTAGGGGGGGGGGGGTAGGTGGGTTATGTTCGACATTTACTGTCTGGAATGTGATTAGCAGTCATCTAAAGCCAACAATTTGCAGCACTGTTTGCTGTGCACGCATAACTGGAATAAGCTAAAAAAAAACTATAAAGAGTTCTTTTTTAAAAAATCTGGGAAAATTTAAAACAATTTTACCTCCAAGAGAAAATGCCATCCCACCTAAACTTGCACACATCAGATATTCTGTAATGATGTCATTCTCTCTTCAGCACTTTCTCTCATGCAGAGAAAATGAAGTTACACTTAACCCATCCTTAGCAAGCTCTAGGGATTCTTACAATGCAGTTAATGCTTTTTTAAAAAGTAGCCCATAGCCGAATCGAAAAGAGAATAGAAGCAGGCTCAGTATACAACATAGTAATCTTCTCCCAGGCTACTCTTCAGAATTAAGTTAAATTGAGAGTAAAAAGGCATCTTGAGCTAATTAAAAATTGATTAAAGCTTTATAAACAATTTAAATATGAATGTTACTGATTTTTAATTTTCTCTTCTTCAATAGCTGTGCTGGGCCCTTTATATTTAAGTACATGGCTTCAATTGGAAAGCAAAAAATAATCTGAAGGTAGAAGTTAAAGAGTTTAGGAATATTCCAGCTAAACATCAGCCTTTTAAACATGATGGAAGTGATACAAGGCTGAGAATTATGTAGCTTGGGGTTTCATGCACCTCCGGAATACCCCCCCCCCTTTTTTGTCCATGACCTCATGCAAAACATTTTGGGTGGAGTCACGATAAGGACCCCTTGAAGTTTCTAGAAGTTTCCAGCTAATTCCTATATCCTTAATATTTTCATGATAAAGCTGATTAAAGAAATCACTGTATAAACAAAGTATTAATTGTCCTCTTAAAAGGTCTGTCAGGGATCATTGGATAGAAAATTTTGTCAGATAATATTATTAGAACAATAAATAAGATAAAGAATAATTTTGATTTGTTTCCTAATTACTAAAATTTGGACCATTTATTGCAAGTGCCAACCTCAAACATTTTTTACCCCACAATGGACAGGATGGCATCCCATCTATTCCCCTTACAGAAGTTGACTGGACTGATTTTTGAATATTACTCCAAGACTGGTGAGGGCAACAGGGTAAACCAGAAGACCTGGTGCATAAACCTCCAATAGAGAATGACTAGGGTTTGGTAAAATTATTTTCTCCATACCTGTAATCTCTGCCACTGGGTGTGACCCAAAGGTTTTGGCACTGGTGGGATGAGAATCATAGAATCATAGAGTTGTAAGAGACCACATGGGCCATCTAGTCCAACCTCCTGTCATGCAGAAAAATCACAATCAAAATATTCCTGACAGA
Organism: Anolis apletophallus; assembly: GCA_030556195.1. NCBI lineage: Eukaryota > Metazoa > Chordata > Lepidosauria > Squamata > Anolidae > Anolis > Anolis apletophallus. Next base: position 60,570,767 of record JARBWK010000002.1, read on the forward strand.
TGGCCATCCAACCTCCACCACACTCCAAGGCAGAGAACATGGTCCTCTCCATAAAAATCTTGCATCCCAAATAACATATTCCTTCAGTCCTCCAATTTCTAACATTGCAGATAATGAGAACTTGTATATCTCCTGCATTCTCATTCCCTTGGTCACTTTGCCTGTCTTTTTTCCTTCTATGCCTAAACACTATTTCTCAACCCTCAACTGAAATTTTAAGTTACTGCATGGTAGCAATTTGAGGGCAGAAGGAACATTTCTTTGAGGAGTGGGTGGCAATGCCTTCACATTGCCCTACCCACAGATAATACCTCTGGGGTGATCCACTCTCTCTGCCTAATAATAGTGCTGTCCCTCATTATTTTACAAAACAATGGCTACAGGCTGAATCATACTGTTAGTCGTAACTAGAGTAGACAAACCAAAACAATGTTAATTGTTTAGGCATTGAGTCATCATTTTAGAAAAAAGAAAAAGAAAAGAAATCAAAGTTAAAAGTTAAAAATGTAGCTATGGGGCTTTCCTTAGCTAACAGGGAAGGGAAGACCCATAGCTACAAAAGAGGCAGGCATGGGGGCAGGCACATAGTAAAGTCACACCCTTCACTCACTCACCCAGACAGGTGTTTGGACGAGTGAATAAAGGGTGTGAGGAACAGCAAAATACCAGGTTTGCTACCACAAAAATTGGAGTGCAATTCATATGTGGTGGCGACTAGCGACTATTATGTGAGAAAATACGGTATCCCTCACAGGGCACCAATTAGCTCCTTTGGTAGCCAGCCATGCCCTTGGGGCATTTTTTTCTCTTCCAGCATTTTGAACTCTACAGAGTGCTTCAGTAAGAGTGGGTGTCCAATGCACTTTACATTCTGCAAAGCTGATTTCACCCTTGAATCTAGGATAGATCATGATCTGCTGCAGTGTATTAAAGGGCTTATCTTGGACTTTCCTGTGATTTTCTTTAATGTCCTGTAACCCCTTTAATCTGCGCCATAGCATGCATTGACAGTATGAATGTTGTAGTCCCCACAGTTTCAAGTTGTCTTGAAGTTGCATTAAATGATCTGTGTATATGGGACCAAAAGGATTTAAATCAGCGTTCATTTACCATTCAGCAATTGACTCTGTACCTATAACTAACAGCTAGACCAGCCATGTTAATATTCCTACAGCAAGCCTTGAAAATTGTGTCAGTCCCATTTCAGAGTCAATAATCATGGACCATGAAAGACATATCCTTATTTCAGGGCCCATCTACACAGGCTCCAAAACCGAGGTATTTGTCTTCCAACCCCCCGAAATAATGAGACAGACACAAAATATATGGTTTCAAATTTTGGGCAACTTTTATTAAATAGTTACCTATTTAACTTGTAACTCAACTAACCTTTGGTGTCAGTTCAACTTGGTGTGTGTAAGCGAAGGTAGCATCTTCTAGAGTCTACCCCTCACTCTTTAGGCGCACTACGTGGGTCCCCTGTAGATTTCAACCCGGGCAACCCATAAAGGGGAACATCAGGAAAAATCTCTCAACTTTTGAGACTAGACTCTCCCCGTTCCTGGGACATTCACCATCACCTCACCCCTAAAATTAACCTCTAGGTGAGTGTTTTCGAACCCCCACACCCTTAAGGGTACCTTAAATGTATACAAACCTTTGTATAACTCAACTAACCTAAACTTAGCTAATTTTATTGTGAGCCAATCCATATAAGCCCCTAATAGACAGTATAGGATAGGCAAAACCCTGTGGGCCGAATTCTATCCGACCCCAAATGTGAAACCATTTGAGCGATCATTATTATACTATCCATGGGCGGGAGTGGTGGGCGATGGCTTACAGCAGAATGAGGAGAAAGGGCTGGCACCACGCTATGCCAGCCCCACCTCCCTCCAGCATCTTCTGCAAAATCAGCCAATCTCTTCTCCGGGGGAGGAGACAAAAGTGATCCACCCTCAACTTGTTGGAGGTGAATTGTATGTGTCTTC